>OZ025302.1:247167896-247767896 GCA_964019185.1 Maratus speculifer | reverse complement strand
ATGTTGAAATTAAGCAATTAAATAAAGTACACATTGTTTGTAATTTCAGTGATTTTTTTTAAATTTTTTGATTACTTCCATATAAAAAACAAAACACTACTTCTGACAATAAAGCTCGGTGAATAGTCCTGTAACATTAATTTAGATGAAATATTAATGAAAGTCAGCGTACCATCCTTCGAAATAGTCATCTTCCATAACTATGCACTGCTGAGATCTGCTATACATGTCTTGGGAAATTCGCAAGAAGTTTTTTTTTGGGGGATGGTGCTGAAAAGCTTCGTCTTGTTTCGTTGGATGTCAGTAATATGGTCAAATCTCTTTCAAAGAACGTTTCAGTCGTGAAAATAGGAAGAAGTCTGGAGGATTGAGATCTGGAAAATATAACGGATATTTAATTTGCACCACCCCTCATGAATTTCTTTTTGTGTCTTGCAAAGCTTAAAACCCAAACTTTAAACTGATCTTTTGTTCGTTCATTTTCCTGCTCTCACTTAAGAACCAACATACTGAACAAGCACTTAGTAAAGCACGTCTTACACAGAACATAAACGAAGCTCAACTGAACAACAATGAGGGAAGATGGTCTTACACTTGCCTCTATGCAGGCGCAGCGTTATGTTTCCCCAGTGTTACCAGATCGGTCGTTCTGAATTCATTAACCGAACTTTTTTGTCAGAGGAAGTACATTATTTATTTATTGGCGAATGTGTGAGTATTTTAAGTAATCACATAACCCTCATAGCATGGATGGTCACAGTGACGTCACAATGACGTCACTGTGAATCACTGTGGTCACATCACATTTGTGACCAAAATGCCACCACTCAGTGACGTCACATTGTGACTGAGATGTTACTTTCTTAAAAATCTTCAGAAAATTATAAAAGTTCTTCAAAACATGTTATTTACTGTAAAAAATACTTTTGTCACAGTTTCGTCACGATATTAATGTCAAAGTAGTCACAAATGATACATTTTTCACAAATTTGTCACACCGTGACTTCACAAAGTGGTCACAATGGGGCGTCACGAACGAGCTCTAAAACAGCCATAACGACTTCACATTTTAGTCACTGACACTTTACATCGACGTCCCGTGACGTCACATCGACAACCGATGATCAAAAAGTCACAGTGTGACTTTACAACGTCGTCGCAGTGGCGTCACCATGCCTTACGGGAATGCTCTTGTAATTGTTCGGCAGTCATTTTCTTTTAGGGTAATATTCTCTTCAATACAGAGGCATTCTTTTCAACATTTAAAACCCCCTTTTAAAAAGATGATTGCTTCAGAATGCTTACAGATATCTCTCCTAAAAATTCTGCAATACAAATATGTACTGTATTTTACTTGACTTCAGAACTTGTTTACCCTTGTAATAAGACTTTAATGTTTTGAAAGGCCTTTTTTACTTTTAAGTGTTATTAAATTAATATGAATACATTTAATTATAATAATATCTAATAATTTCAACATACTTTAAGATTCTTCGGTTTTACACAATTGTAGTTTTAAAATGTTGAATTTAAAAAAGTCTGATTAGAACGTTAAAAAAATAATTACTAATTTAATAAAAAATTATTTATGTATTCATTTATTCATTCTCGATTACAAATCATTTTAAATATACTATAAAAAATGTAATTCGACTTATAGAAGGAAATTCAATTTATTTCAAAATTTTCCTTAAGAATTCCTTAAAAATTTCCTTAAGAAAGTCGACCTATGCACCTATGCACGAGTATATATGGTAAGGTATGAACAAAGCAAATGGTTCCATCAAGATGTCATTTTTACGGAGTCGCTATATTAGGGCTGGTGAACGGACTACACCAAGCGTTCAGCACCATATATGCATAGTATACCAATTCTTAAAAAGTACTTTTAATTTTAACAAAAAGCAGTACATATATTTAAAAAACTAGTTGGATGTGCCAATCCCTAAATTTTATTCTATTTCATACGTATATTTTAATATTTTAAAAAATAGTTACACATGTTGATGTTTTAGTTTTAATTGAATACTATACCAACTTTGATTTTTGTCTTAAGAGCACACACTAGTCACGCGGTAAAAGCCGAGCGCTAATGTAAAGTCTATGGGGGCGTTCTTTTCGAATATCTCGCTCAAATTTTAATATTTGTGCATGATTTTTTTTGCACAAGATAGCTGAGGACGATCCACAACCGGCCTAGTTTTCACTTTTTCAGTTTTCGTTTCAGATTTTCTACAATTACTTAAACTTTCGGAACCGGTTTAAACCGGTTCTGAAATTGAAACTATCGTAATATAAAAAATATATAAGCAAAATCGAAAAAGTAAAAACTAGGCCGATTGTGGATCGCCCTCAGCTGTCTTGTGCAAAAAAATCATGCAAAAATATTACAATTTGAGCGAGATATTCGAAAAGAACGCCCCCAGACTTTACATTAGCGCTCGGCTTTTACCGCGTGACTAGTGTACGCTCTTAAATTTTTGCTTCAGTCAATTAATTGGAGTGAAATACGAGTTTCCTTCTTTCCATTGGCAAATGGACATTAGAATGACAGGCACGTTTTTTTTTCAAATTCAGGGATGACCTACGTACCATACCCAAAATTAATCATACACAAAAATTTTAGTTCAGTATTATGCATAACTTCATACACTTTTTGATGGTAAAATAAGGAAAATGGCAGAGACATCGTGATTATAACGCCCCCTTCCAACGGATTTTTTTTCAAATTCAGGGCGGATCTACTAGCCATAGCCAAACACTTACAGAAAAAATTTCTTTCAATTCTATGCATAACTTCATACACTTTTAGTTGGCACAATATTGAAAATGGCACAAAATTCGCTATTGCAGCGCCCCCTTTCAGTGGAATATCTCCAAAATGAAGGAGGACCTGCTTGCCACAGCCAAAAACATTCACAAAAAATTTCGTTCAATTCTACGCATATCTTCATACACTTTTTGATGATCGAATGGTGACATACGGACAAAAACACAGATACAAGGACAGACTTTTTGTAAAAACTTGTTTTTTGGAATCTCTGACCCCTAAAACGTGTAAATCCGTCGCATTACAAGATCTCATGCAAAAATCAACGCAACTAACAATTTCAAAATCAATTATCACGTAACCAAAATGCTGCTATGTGATCTAATTAACTGAGTTTGAGAGTAGGTCACACACAAAAAATAGTGAAGTTTGTTTTCTAATTTTGTACAAATGGTAAATCCAATGTTACTTTTTCAGTATGTTATTTTTTACATCAAATAGCTGTTAAGATTACATGGTGCTACTGGGTCAAGATTTTACAATGTAATTCTGGAGATTTTTGAAGTTTAGCTTTCAAAAGTTTATGTTCACTTGAATTAAAGTTTAAACTATTTTCAACGTTTTCATTTAAGAGCACACACTAGTCACGCGGTAAAAGCCGACCACTAATGGTAAGTCTATGGGCGCAATCTTTTCGAATATCTCACTTAATTTTCAATATT
The DNA here is from genome assembly GCA_964019185.1 of Maratus speculifer. Taxonomy (NCBI): domain Eukaryota; kingdom Metazoa; phylum Arthropoda; class Arachnida; order Araneae; family Salticidae; genus Maratus; species Maratus speculifer. The sequence goes on along the minus strand of OZ025302.1, from coordinate 247,764,404 downwards.
TTTAAATGATTTTTTTTTCTCAGGATAGCTGAGGACATTCTATTACCGGGCTAGTTTGTACTTTTCTGATTTTCGTTGTAGTTTAATTCTGAGGACCCTTTAAATTTTGGATTCAGTGAAATTCGAGGTGTTGTGCCCTTTTTACTCTTATTAATTCTATTTCAGCAAAATTCAGAAAAAATTAAAAACGCTTCACGGAATATTAGTGTTTAAGCTTTCCAATGATATGCTTTCCATATTTCTACTGCAATTAGGCTGAGCAAAATTCGAAAAGATTTTGATCAGAAATGGTACAAAAAAGCGTTTTAATTATATGCGCTCCGCCTCAGCCAGTCTACGCCTCTCCTGCCCTTTTGAAAATTACAATTGGTTAACACCAATCCATTTTAGCAAATGAAAGTAACTTTTTTCCTTTCCTTGTATTTTCCTTTCTGTTATTGGTTTATAATAACGTGTTAAAATAACCGCCCTTATTTCAAGGTTTGGATTTATTTTTTCTACAATTATAGATAAGTTTTAACTAAAATAGTCTTGAAAAAAATCAACGACATCTAATTTTTTGTTTTTATAAAACTAACGCTATTTTTAAGTTATAACTAACTTCCAAATAAGAAAATTATACATTTCTTTGTATATATATATTTTTTTTCAAGTCCATACAAAACAAGGTAGATTTGATACAAATTACAGTAAGCTCCTTTTTAGCAAAAATGAAATTCTGATAATTTTAAAATATAATTGGAACTTTTGTGAAATACATAGGTAGAATTAAAAGGACAAGGAGGTATATTTGGAATTTATAAATTTCCTTATACAGCTTGCAAAATACATGAAACAGGGGGGGGGGGCAGGGGTGTGCAAAGAGAAAACTGCGCCCGGAGTAAAGTTCAGTTTGGCGCCCCATTCCCTGAATTTTTTCTTGTGACAGACTAAAAATTACGTTAGTAGTAAAACTTTGGCGCCCTCTAAATCTCGATTTCGGGGCAACCACCCCCTTCGTCCCCCTCTTTTTCGCACGGCGCTGCAAGAAGTACATTTTGAGGAGGCTTATTCAACACCGCGCCGTCCGAAAGGGGAGGGGTGGCGCCACATTTATACTATCAATATCGTTCTTGGGCTGTTACAAGAAAAAGTTGGGAAAGGGGGCGCCAAATTGAAACTTTGCCCCGGGCGCAGTTTTCTCTTCCCTGTGTTTGTTTTTGGTACTATACGATACTAAGCAGCCCAATTTCAGTCCAGTATTATTAAGTAAAACAGTAAAAAAAATAAGCATTATCAGTTCGAAAAACAGTTTTATCAAAAATAAGCAGAAATTAAAGTTAGAAAGTTTTAAAGATTGGTAATTTTAAAATTGTTGATCAACTTGTTTCAAACTTTAAAGAAATATTTTTTAATATTTATTACTTTTGAGGGAAACGATACACTTTTAATAGTCGTTAAAAATGGGGAATTTATCCTGCGTAATACATTTTATTTTAATATAACATAAAGGTTTATTTGCAAAGACAACGAATTGCAAATATTTATCATTATTTATCTATACTAATATTATAAAGAGGAAAGATTTGATTGTTTGTTTGTTTGCATTGAATAGGCTCCGAAACTACTTGACGGATTTGACAAATTCTTTCGCCGTTAGAAAGCTACACTATTTCCGGTGAACATAGGCTATAGTCGCCGCTTAAAAGGATAAAAATAAAACGCCGGATAAACGAATCAAAAGCAATTTGAGAAACTAAAGGTTACCTGACCCACTAGACATATGACAATCACTGAAACACATATGAAAATCGTAACTATGCAACCCCCTCCTCCCCCCCCAAAAAAAAACATTTTAAACTTTTTACCCCGACCTGATATAAAACCGTGTTTTTTAATTTTTAAAACTATTTAGCAATTACTAAAAAAAGGAAAAGAAATTCTGAAACGCAAATTAATTAAAGTTAAAAATAAATCACGAAACGATTGTTTTGGAGTTTTCAAAAAAGTTATAACAGATAGTAAATATTTTAAAGGGTAGTAAGCATCAAATATGGGGAGGGAGGATTTTTCAAAAATATGCATTAAAGTATTTAATTGCTATAAAGGACGTTAAATTTAACGTCCTTTATAGCAATTAAGTACTTTAATGCATATTTTTGAAATGTTTTTAATGGACGTATATGAAAACTTCTATTTATAATTAATGGGAGGATTTTTTTTTTAGGAGGAGCAGTCAAATATTTAAAATTGTAACGTTTTCTACAATTTCAAATGCGGACTGTTTCAATAAGCCTAGGGATAAATATTACTTATTTAATTTAATATAAAATTATAAAGAGGGAAGATTTGTTTGTTTGTTTGTTTGAATTGAATTGAATAGGCTCCAAAACTACTTGACGGATTTAAAAAATTCTTTCACCGTATGAAAGCTACACTATTTCCGGTGAACATAGGCTATATTATATTTTCAAAAAAATTATTTCAAATCCTTATTAAAATGCCAATATTGCAACCCAAGGTGTAGAAAAAGGAACTTAAAAAATCTTTACATCGCGTGCGTTGCGAATACTATTGATTATAGAACAAAATAATGTACTACGACTTTGTTAACATGTAATTATCTACAAAAAATGTCGCAACAGCATATGTCTAACTGTTACAGTTATGTCACAATAAGTGTTTTTTATTTAAAAAAATAATTAAAATGCCGTTTCTGTAAAAGCTCTTTATTGTTACTTTGGTATTGATTCTTATCAAAATAAATTACTTCAAAATCAAGACTGATTTAATGGTTGCCGTTTACCCCGCTCGACTAGGCTGCATCATAATGTGTGATATAGGCGTCACTGGACACGGGATGGGAGTCAATGTCAGAGACGGCATTTTAATTATTAGGTTATGAGTGTGTGTGTAAAAAATTATAACTTGAAATTTTTCTTAATTATCCGTGAGAAGTCGGGGCGGGCTGCTATAATCTATATACATAAAGCAAAATCGTGTTAGTTACACCATTTATAACTCAAGAACGGATGGATCGATTTTTACGAAATTTTGTATGGAGGTATCTGACACCTTAGATTACCATATAAGCTATTTTTTATCGGACTACCTAAAATGAGGGTAATGTTTTTAGTAGTTGAATTTAATGAGATGAAGTGGTAGAAACAATTTGCGGTGTCAGTAGTGGCGGGGGACTGGGCGACTTGCTCTACCCGAAGAAAAGCGAGGGCGGGCCGCTAGTTATAGTATAAAAGTAAAAATAATGAAACTGTAAGGAAAATTTTGCAATTTTTTTAAAGTCTGCTATTCAGCAAATTTTACTCTCTAATACTTTTCAGAATTGTTTCTTCTTTGGAGTTTTTTGTCGACGTTCAACTAATGCAGCTTCTATCGAGCAGACGGCTTTTGCATGTTCCAAAACATCATAGTACAAAGTATCGTGAACAAGATTTGTCGAGATATTTACAAACTTTACAAGTTCCTATATATTTAATGGGTGACAATTCAATATAACATTGTAAAACTTTTAGACGATTTTGCAGTTTTTAGCAGTTTTTGTTTGTCCTGGTACAAAGGCAGATCTGGAGACTCCTTAAAAAAGAGGGGGGGGGGGGGGACTTTTCAGAAATTTGGAGATTCCAATCGCACCTGCAGCTCGTGTTGGGACAATTTTTTTTTCATCATGAGTAGGATCGGGGCTAATTTTTTTCGTTGCAGGTCGAGTTTCGGTCCGGTTTACTTTCATTTTTTGCCGTCGTACTGGTTAAATACTTTTTTTTTGCGAGTCGTGTTTGGGTAAGGTTCAATTCTACTTTGCCGCTGCGGGTTGGGTTGGAGTCCGGTTCTCTTTCTTTATTGCTGCTGGTTGGTATTGGGTCTGGTTGATTTCTATTTTGTGCGTGTGTGGGAAGGGGGAGGGCCGTAGCTAGAAGTGAACAATAGGGGGGGGGGGCTCAAGTGAATGTAGGGGGGGCTCAAGAGAATGTAAGGGGGGCTCATAATATTTTTCTCTCGCATTGCCACAGAAAGATAAAGTAATGCATATTCATATTGTAGATACTATGCTTCTTATTAAAAAGTGTTCTAATAACTTCATTTTATACTAAGAAAATTATAGGATGATGAAAATTTTGAGTGTATAGCTGATCAAAATTAAACATCATGCTAGCTTCTTATGTGCCAATAGGATGAGGGAGGTGTTGAACACACGTATTTTAGATACAATTTAGTAATCCTGCAAAATTGTGAAAGGTTTTCAAGACTAAGTTAGATTTTTGAACAGAATTTCATTTGAATTTTCGGAACAGAAATTCATTGAGTCACCTTGGAATCTTTTCCAGGGGGGCTCAAAATATTTTAGGGGGGGGGGGGCCTAAGCCGCCCATAGCGCCCCTTTAGCTACGGCCATGGGGGGGGGTTGAGTTGAGTACTATTTTATTGACGCTGGTTTCGTTTCGGTCAAGTTGACTTCTTACTTTTTTGCTACTGGTCGAGTGGATTTTTACGTTTTTCTTGCGGTCAGAGTGGAATTCTACTTTTTATCTGCTTTTCTCTGCATTCTTTTTTGTTGCTGTAGTTGTTTTGGGGTGAAATTAATTTACACTATTTTGGGTTCTGATCTGATTCATAGTGAATTTTCAATCTCGCAAGAAGGATTCGATTCGACCCCATATTTCAAATGAAAGGCTAAATATTTTCTCCGTTATGGAACAAAATAGTTTAAAGGAGTATTATAAAAGAAAATATCGAAGATACTATGAAATGAAACCATATTAACGCCATAACAGACATTTCCAAATAGTTAATTATGAATATTTAAGATTTTACATTTCAATTTACATGTTAAAACTGCTATTCGCAAGTGTTAACATGTACATTAAAATATCCATACGGAATGTCTCGAATAGAAGATACCTCTATTTAACGAACACTTTTCAACAATTTAGCCATCTCTCTTTGGTTGATTCCGTTATGAGTATATATTAGATATTTATTTTCTATATAAAAGATAAAATGATATTAGAAATATAAACGTTGACATTTTTTAATTCCATTAAAACATGAATTGTTTTTCTTTCATTTCGATTCTAAATTGACAAAAAAATTTTTGGTCGGGTTTTGATTTGATTTCCAATGGTATTTTCCGGTTCGGATCGGAAGCAGGGCAATACTATACGCTCAGGGGTCAAATAAATTTTTTTGTCGAATATTTGAAAAACGAAGTTATTTTAAGTGCAATTCTTGGAGGAACGCTCTTTTCTGATTCAAGGGGGAAACACGAGAATCCTCAAGGGGGAGCGATTTCAAAATTTGGAGGTTCGGGCAGGAGGTGATGTTTTTCATTGCTGGTGGAGATTATTTCTAAATTTTGTCGTGAGTTGTGTTCGAATCGGCTTGACATTTTTGCTGTGGGTCGGATTTGGGTCAGTTTGACTTACATTTTTTCAAATTCGGTTCTGTTCAGGATAAAATTTCACTTCTGAGAGTAGCACTCAGGTTGATTGATTGGTTGGTTGAATGGGGTTTTATGGCGTAAAGTTACATCAGAATATACTGCGCAAAGAACAAGGTGGGGATTCGAGTTAAATAGAAAGTTCGGTTAGGGATTTTTTTTTTTTTTTTGAGTTTGTTTTTTGTAGTAGGCTGGATAGATTTATACTTTTTTGCTACGGACCAAGTTTGAGCAGGCTGACTTAGGAATAGGTTTTGCACTAAAGAGCAAATAATAGATTTTTTTTTCTCTATAAATTATAACGTTCAAGTTGAAGATGTAAAACACATTTTTTAATTCTATTAAAATACATGAACTCATTTTCTTTCATTTCAGTTTCATAGGTGTTCGAGTAAGGGCTCGATTTGACTCAATTTGTAATTTTTGGATTCGGATTGATATATTATGGGTCGGGTTGACTTTAAACGTTTCGGATTCGGAACATTTCTTCTTTTGGATTTTGACAAATTCGAATCTAGTATAAACTGGTTGATGACTGGATTTTTCAATAGATCAGACAATTTTTTATATGAAAAACTATATGTTTGAATATTGACGAGTACATTATATATATATTCATTTTTCTACTTAAACAACAACAAAAAAAAATATTGATATAATTATATGGGATACCTTTCCCAATTTCCTTGAAATATTAGATTGATTTTGTTTCATTTTGGATTTGTTGATCTGTTTTGTATCAGGCTATTCGGTACTGAATCAGATTTTTTCTTTTATTTATTTATGTATTTTTTTTTTTTTAGTGAGCTTGGGTTGGGTTAAAATTGAATTGCTTTTTGAGCCTGGGCATGGAAATTTAGGTTCGTGCAGACCTCTAAAAGAACGAAGTCCACGCCAGGCCCGAAGTGGAAGAAAAAATATAGTGTGGTTAAGTTTTGCAGAAAAAAAAGTAAGATCCGAACTCGGAATGGTTTCCGAAAGAGTGAAGACTTGAGTAGAGGTCTGGACGGGCTGGAGTTTTCAGTCTCGCCCCGGCCCGGACCGAATGAATGTTATTTTGTTCCGGCCCGGTATAAAACAAAATATTCGGCCCGAGCCTGGCCCGCTCGTTTACACTTTTACATTTCTAGGCCAGGCCAGGCCAGGCCCGGCCGTACAGAAATCAGTGAAAACAGTCCAGGCCGAAAACCACCTGCATCTTTATTTCGAAACAAAATCAGATTTTTATCATACAATTAAGATTTTTTAAAGATTACTGCATTCATATTTATTGGATGATTTTATAGAAAATTTTTACTGACAATACACAATAAGAACATTAATGATTACTTAGGTTCTTAGACTTTCAACATTCAAATAAAGATGCACTGAAAAATTAATATGGTTTAGAATAAAAGAAAAAAAAAGGAAGTTAAAATTATCATAACTTTTGAAGCTGTGTAATAAAAAGTACATTTATGAAAATACTTCTTTATCATTTTATCAAAGATTTTCTCAAATTTAGAGGAGCTATTTTTTATGCATTTCTGATTTCATTTCTTTTTGGAAACACATGAGTTTAACAGGTGTTTTTATTCAGAAACAATGTAATGGAATGGCGTTGTCCATTTTTTGATAAAAGCAAATACAATGCGCAAGACACTATATAAAACGCTAATTTTCATGATATTTATGAAAATATTGTGAAAATTAGAGTTTTGAATCGAATTTCCGGAAGCGACAACATGCAAAAGGAGAAAAATCTGAAACCACGTGACAAGAATCTCTTATACTTTAACAAGTATATACAAAAATCTTATTTACCAAAAATGAAATATGCTGTTCGATTCCAAATCCCTTCAATAGTCAGGCTTGTCACTTTTGTACCTTTATAGTTAAAAATTAGTCAGAAAATGTGTCAAACTTTCGTGTTGGTCAGAAATGAATTTAAGAAACACCAAGGAGTATATTTCCAAAAAGTAGGTTAACAGTACGTTAATAGTTTTTATCCCTGTTACAAATAATGTTGTCTGCCCTACACGTCTTACGAATAATTAAGTCTAGTTCTGACCCCGACTATATGTAGAAACCTGATCTTGGCCCGGCTCCAGTTTGCCAAAAAATTATTATACCCGTATAGACACAAAGCAACTGTCCGATGCTGATTTCTACGCTGTACACGTTACATTTATGTATTGATGTTGTTAAACTAGTATCTACTCGTGACGCACATTTATACTTATGGTTGTTAAACCCATATTCATTGAAAAAATATCTCATTTTAGCGTTTTTGCCGAAATCTTTATAACACGCCGGCAGGCCCGTTAAACTTTTTTATCGGACAGGCCCATACGGCCTGTTTATTTTTTTTTTTGCCAGTCTGATACAGGCCGATGCAGATCTCTAGATCTAAGCAAGCCCTAGTCTCATGAGTTAAAACTGGCCCGTCCCAACCCGGGAAGTGACAGCTTCGTCGAGTCCGATCAGGTCGCACCGTTCTCAATCTTAAACACGATTCATTTATCCTATGGACATCTAATATCATTTTGTAGACCCTTCATTGGGCTCAAAGGGGGAGGGGGTGATCGCCCCATCGCTTCTGGTATTCATCATATTGAAATCTTGCTATTGAATCGCATCTTTTTATATGTCGACAGATGGTTCGTGGGAATTATTATATTGTTCTGCAATGAATAATAAATTTTGAAAGAAAACTTAATTGTAAAACACTGTAACATTAATAAAGCTAGACTGAGTGTGCGGTATCTTCCTTTAAAAAAAAAAAAAAAAAAAAAAAAAAAAAAAGGACGGCGGGAAACAGATGACCAATTTCATATTGATTGTATATATAAATGGAATGTTTTTATGGAAATTCTTTTTAACAGAGAGTATACACGAAACAGCATTTCATTGCATTTCATGTTCAAAGTAGTGAACATAATTTAAATACGCTAGGAACAGTTTTTTTCCGAAGAGCTTTTTACAACCGAATTCTTTTGTGTAACTCTGTAATTGAATGACAAATGTTTTTCGCCAAATATTATACCGCAAGCATTCTTAAGTCCATTTTAGAAGTTCGTATAAATTTCATTGTTTGTAAAAGAGTAACACTATTACAACAATACATCGCGAAATTATTTTTAGACCAGAATATAATAGATTTCTATGGAGATCCTCTGTGTGTATACTGTAAGTGACATATATATGTGTACATGACATATTTTTTTTATAATTGTCTTCCAGAGTACCTCAGTAATGTATATGAATTTCATTACTTTTAAATTAGTATGGAAACTCCTTGAAACACCGCAAATGATTTATCTACATAGACCATAATGTAGCGGAATAATTTTCAGTGATCCTACACATTTCTTATGTTTCTTCAATTTTTTAAAAAGTGTTTGATTTTTAAAAGTAATTTTTGCTCTTTAAAAAAAACTTTGTTAGTGTTATGCAGAATTTGCAAAAAGTCCTTAAAAATATTTGTTTTTGCTATTTATTAATTGGAGGTGAAAATCTGAGTTCTCTAAAATTCTGATTTAGAAAAATAATTTATATCACCCTTGCCCCCCCCCCCCCCTTGTATCAAAATGCGTTCCCGCCTTTTGCTCTCATCACAGCCTTTAATATTATCCCTTCCAGAAGTATCACTTCGCTGTCTATCTCACTGTATCCATGTTTACACAATATAGCCACTTTGTTGTAACAATAAAAAATCTATCACAAAAACTCCTCCCCACTAACTAAAAATAAGATTTTTCCTCTCATCCTATTAGTAAATGCCTAGAATTTATTCATTGAAACTTTCCCACATTTTATTATTTTTTAAGCCCATTTGTTGATGTTTTAAAAGGCAAATAAAAGTAAGTCATTTAAAAAACTTCTCCATCCCACATACACACCAAAATAAATAATTAATAAATTGTTTCTCCCCCCCCCCAGCTCAAAAATTTTAAACTTTTAAAGTCATCGATTTTTCTAAAACGTTTACTGTAGTAATAAATAATCAATCATAGTTTTACCCTTAACCCCACAAAAATTGATGTTTTCCCCCTATTTCTCCTTACCAAGTACATAAAATTTAGTCTTTAAATCTCTTTAATTTGTGATTAGCCATATTTGTTAATCTTTAGTCATATAAAGAAAGTCATCTAACAAATTCTCTTCACCCCCCTCCAAAATAAATAAATAAATACCTTTTATTTTTTCCTTTTCAGAAATCTCCAACAATTATATAAAGGAAATTTTAAACCAATTATTTATATGATTTACGATATTCGAACGAAATGTGGTAATTCAGCATAAAAACCTTTTTCTAAATTTAAAGGGGGAGTAGCTACCCTTTCTCCCTCTATATTTATTCAATGAATTCTTAAAACTAATCGCCCCCAGGAGGATACCTTCTTTAAATATTCACGGGCTTCCTAACCCAAGGCACCTGAATGATATTTCTCTTTTCTTTTTCCTCTGATTTCTATTGTCTTCCTTTTTTCTTTGTTTCACTCTCGTTGTGGTTCTTTTCCCGGAGGTGAGGGCAATTTTGCATGAGCCGATATCTCTCTGTATATCGTTGGAGAATTGTAAACCACCCACGTGTTTGCTGTGTGTAACGTCACGTGTTTGTAGGAAACAGAAGAAGTTAACCGGATTCAAACGCAACCCACAACAAAAAGTAAAAAATTAAACCCGACCAGCAGCAAAAAATAGAAGCGAACCGGACAACAGATTTTGTAAAATGATCGCGGAGAAAACACGAATTTCTTCAAAATATCGTGAAACAGACGCACATTTTGTACAAAAATTGCAAAAAAGAACGAACATTTTACCAAAGAATTCACCCCAATAAATTCGGGTCATCCCGAACCCTTCTCGATAAAGTAACAAGTAAGAAAAATCATGCGTTAAGCATTGATTATGAAGCACTTTCCAACACTTAATGAAATCTTTAACAAAACTTTGTTATTTAGGGAAATAATAGTGTATAGCCAAATATACCCAAATATGTATTCCAGTACTTTTGAACAGCTCTGTATTTCATATGTCACTTGATATAATGGGAAAATTTAGTTTAGCAAGAAAATACCCAGTAGCTTGAAATTTCTTTTTCAGCATTTCATACTATCAGATGGAAACATACTTGAATACTTTTGTTCAGCCCTGTAGTTTACATTGTACCTTTATTACACGTCAGCATTAGGCTAAAATTTATTGTAAACTAAAACACTTTTAAAACAACTGAAATCACATTCTCATAAATTATCATTCATAGGCGTCCATGTACCGAATTCTTTGCGTGGCCCGGTATATCCTTTTATCTATATTCTGCAAACATTTCTCAGTAAATTCAATGAAGCTCAGCGTATAAATGCATAGCTTATTTAAGAACCACGTTTAAATAATTTATGATCATATTCAGTAACGTTAGTGAGCTCTTTTGGGTAGCCCTGTATATCAACTATAACATTTCTACACACCATATAATGTGCATATTTTTAGCGAAATATAAACGCGCATATCATAATTAAAATGCATGTCATCCCTCCATCAGCCATCATCGGACACATATACGGTACTTCGGAAAGAATATGCTATTTGAAATCTTTTGTATGGCCCTGTAAATGCTATGTACTTCATATTATGCAAGACAGTAGCGTATAAGTTGTATTAAGCTTCAGTGACATATATCAAATTTATTATACATGAAACAGCTTAATATATTTAAAATATGCCACACACAATTCCCCCTTTTACCATTATCTAATGGAATTCTTTTGTGTGGCCATGTAAATGAATAATAGGTAAATTTTCACCTTATATTTTATAGAATGCATATTTTAATATGTTTGACAGGGTATAACATCTTTAAAATTCCTTTGAAACGATTTTTCCATATAGGCCGTAATGTAATGGGAAACTTTTGATTCGCCCAGTAGAAAAACTAATCATGGTAGAAACTTCATTTTCAATAGGATTCGTGCTAGGGTAAACGTCAATAACGTCCTAAAATTTCATGGCAATCCGAGTATATTAACGATTTTTCCCCATAGGCCGTAATGTAATGGGAAACTTTGATTCTCCCTGTAGATAAACTAATCATGGTAGAAACTTCATTTTCAATAGTGTTCGTGCTAGGGTAAACGTCAATAACGTCCTAAAATTTCATGGCAATCCGAGTATATAAACGATTTTTCCCCATGGGCCGCAATGTAATGGAAAACTTTTCATTCTCCCTGTAGATAAACTAATCATGGTAGAAACTTCATTTTCAATAGGGTTCGTGCTAGGGTAAACGTCAATAACGTCCTAAAATTTCATGGCAATCCGAGTATATAAACGATTTTTCCCGATAGGCCGTAATGTAATGGAAAACTTTTGATTCGCCCTGTAGATAAACTAGTCATGGTAGAAACTTCATTTTCAATAGCGTTCGTGCTAGGGTAAACGTCAATAACGTCCTAAAATTTCATGGCAATCCGAGTATATTAACGATTTTCCCCATACGCCGTAATGTAATGGGAAACTTTTGATTCGCTCTGTAGATAAACTAATTATGGTAGATACTTCATTTTTAATAGGTGTCGTGCTAGGGTAAACATCAATAACGCGTAAAAATTTCATAGCATCCGAGTATATTTACGGGAGTTAGAGCGCGGACAGACGGCCATCAGACCAGACGGACAGACAAACCGAATGCATAAGCACTTTTCAACTTTGTTGGAAAGTGCTAAAAACCAAATCCAAAATGTCCCAAATGCGCTAAGCACTGCTAAAAAGTAAAAGTCAACCAGATTAAAAACAAAATGTAGCAGTCAAGGAGACCCAAATCTGACAAATAAAAAAAAAATCAGAAATTAACTTGAACAGCAGCAAAGAATCGAAGTCAAGCCGACCCAATCTCGACCCAAGTAGGAATTAACCCAGACAGGAGCAAAAAATGGAAGCCAACCGGACCCAAACCCGACCCACAGCAAAAAAATTAAAAAAAAACACGACCCACATAAAAAAATGAGCTCCGACCCGTGCATTACACCGGAGTATCCAAATTTCTAAAATCCCCCCCCCCTTGAGGACTCTCAAGATCAGCCCTTGGTCTTCGCCTCCCTTTATATCAAAATTTCGCTTCGCCTTTTGAATCTGTCACAATCTTCTAAATTGCACCTTACAAAAATATCACTTCGTTTTGTAGTCTACTCCACAATACCCAGATTTGTAGCATATAAGTCACTTTAGTATATCAATAAACAATCCATCACAAAATTTCCTCCCCCCCTCCCCACGACTGAAATTAGGACTTATCATTTTGTTCCTTTAAGTGCAGAAAATTTAGTTCTTTAAATAATTCCCACTTTTATTATTTTTTAAACCGATTTATAAATATTTTGAAAGGCAAATAAATAATAAGTCATCTAATAAACATCTCCCCCTACACATACACTCGAAAATAAATAAATAATGTGCTTATTTCTTTTTTTTCCTCAGCTCACAAATTTTAAACAAACACAAATTCCACCATTTTTTGAGGGGGGGGGGCATTGCACTATTTTCTCCCCTACCCATATGTCACTAAATTTAAAATCTTTGAAAGTTTTTTTTTGTTTTTTTTTCCCATAGGTTTATACATATTTTATTCTAAAAATATATAATTAATCGTAAACAACCCATAAATATCGTTGTATACCCCCCCCCCCTCGTTCTTTTAAAGTACACAAAATTAAAAATCTTTAAAACACTTTTAAGTTACATTTTTCGTCCTATTAATAAATATTTAAGAAGGTAACTAAGCTGCCATCTATAAAACTGTCCTACTATCTCTCCCCCCCCCCCCCAAAACAAAAACGTTTTTTCCCTCTACCTCCCTCCTACCCCTTCTCAACTTACAAAATTAAATTCTTTCTTTTTTCTCTCCGTATTTTAGTAAAAAAAAATAATTAAAACCTAAAATCCTCCTTCTGCACAAATAATTAAGTCTTTAAATATGCTAACTATAATATTAACAAAATCTTTTTAACTATGTAGGCAGTGGCGTAGCTATATTTTGGCCTATCCTATGGCGCCCGGGGCCAGCAAGAAATTTTGCGCTCCCACCCCAATATAGATATATAACAATTTGTCTCAATTTGGCGCCCCTAGGCCTCGGCGCCCGGGGCGGACGCCCCCCTTGCTCCCCCTTAGCTACGCCACTGTATGTAGGAAAGTGTTAAAAATAAAGCGATAGGTTTGCATTAAAGTCTACACAAAACACATGTTTACATTTTTTGCGTATTGTGTTTGTGCATTTCATACAGTAAAATATCTTTAGAGAGATATTTAAATAAAATATTGTGATTTTCCATTAATGTGCAAGTAAATTTTCTAAATTTTCGCAGTTATTTCCTTTCTATTAGCTCAGAATTGAACCACTAAACATAAATACCGAGTTTTCGGCTGAGTTGAGTAAATCCATAAAAAAATGAATCAGTACAATATATCGTATCAAAACAAAAACCATTCTTAACTGTCTGTATAATTTAAAAAACAGTTTTCAGAACCCCCCCCCCCCCTCCTATAGACTTTACTGCTATGTCAGTGCTCAAAATTAAAAATTGTTAGAGCTCCTTGCGGTATTAATATAATGCTTGTAAAAATAATCAAGAATCTAAATTTTCTTCCACCTGAAATATTGACAAAATATTTTGCTTTATTGACTTAACATCACACAAAGTTTTTAAAATTTGCTACACTTTTTCTGTCACATTTGTCACTACAAACAATAATAAATTATGTATTATGTCTATAAACGACTAGGCTGGGATTAACACCTATTTCTCCTTTCTTCAAAATTTCTATTTCCTTTTCGCCCTTGCTTGCTTTCCTCTCCGCAAAAAATAAACAATGTTTGAATATTTAAATTTGTCTAAATATTTTTCTCATAATTTTATGAAGTATTTATGACTTTAACCTTCAGTGCTATTTATCTTGATAAGTTTCGTATTCTAAAAAGAATCCCTCCCCCTTACCCCCCCCCAAAAAAATAGTTATTTAAACTACTTGTACCTGATATCCCCCCCCCCCTCTCATTCAATATTAATTTTTTATTTATTTATTTTTTATTTTTTCATTTTTTTATTTTTTTGTGATTGCGTTAAGTAAATAAAATAGTGTTTATTTTAGAGTAATCTATCTAAATTAATTATTCGTTTATTTTCTGAAAATCAAAACATTTTAATTTTGGAACGCTAATCATAAAGAGATTGAAATTCTTTTGAAGCTCGACATCATTGCATTTACTCAAAGTAATGGGAAATCAGTTGAAGAAAATCCTTTAAACATGAAATCGGCTAGAATGCACACCTTTGAAGAGAAAAATCGTCGCAGATAATTGGTTAAGAGCATTCTATTTCCTAATTGGATGATAGCATGTCAATCAAAGTAATTTTAGCCCATCCTTCGAATCCGCTGGAAAATCGAGTCGCCATCTTGAATTGTCTTGTCTTGTGACTATTGTGGGCTCTTAAGTCAGGGATGCAAGCGCTGCGGTATAAATGGCTGATTTTCACCACTAACTTTGCTCTTCGGCTTATTAAATCTCAGAAATTCTATCATTAAATAGGTCTAGAAATATTATGAATATTTAGTGGTAGCAATCAGTCATTTTTAGCAAAGCGCTTGCATTCCTGACTTAGGTTTACTCTAGTATTCAATAGGCTAAGTTAGAATTTTTGGAGCTGTTCAGAAAATATTCTATTACAGTAAAATTTAACTGATATTACAACTTTCCAATACTTTTTTCGGCTTATTATTCTTGACCAATTTCAGAAAAGTAAGTTTTATTTTAAATTTAAAGAGTGACATATATATTTATAATAAATGAATCGCAAACAGCTCAAAGAGAACTAAGCAAATAATATTTATTATTATTATTATTAAATGCCTAAATACAAATTAAATCATATAGTAAATGCATAAACATATATTTACATTACTACATGAAAATACTAGCGCAAGTATTTCTTAGAACAAAATGATACTCCATTAAAGACATGTACTATTAATAGTACTTATTAATAGTACATGTACTATATACATGTATATAGTACACCAAATCCGAAAGGGCTAAACACAGTTTCTACCGAACATATATCAGTCCAAAAATTATAAAAATAACATTTTAGTACATTCAAATACGTATAAATCCATCAAAACTGGAAGTAAAAAAATCTCAAATATTTCTAAAAAATTATAGAAAAAACAATAATTGCAAAATATCATTTAAAACTAAAATTGTTTCGAAAGTATTTTGCAACTAAGAACAAAAAAAAAAAAAAAAAAAATTAAAACTATTCTTAAAAGTTAAAAGAAATTGATATGAAATTTATGAAATCCATAATCATGAAAATAAAATCTCCCATTTAAAAAGTGATGAAGTTTAAAGCTTTTATTGTCGAAGAATAAACCCATGTCAAGAAAGAGAAAAAATAACAGCTTTATATATTTTCTTTTATTTCCATTGCAATTCCTTTTGGCGTTGATTCAAAAGATAATAAAGGAAAAAGTCAAGGTAGAATTTTAAAAATGAAAATTTGACATTTAGTTATAACGAAATCAGACTTCAAAAATTTAATTGTATCAAACATCAGAATAGTGAATTAAAAGACTGATTTTTTCTTTTTCTTTATTGTTCTGTAGTTAGTATATAAGGAAACTATTTTAATTTCGATAAATTCGATTGTAAATTGTTTTATATCTTTACGTTTTTATGTATTTGTAATCGCTTTCTATTTTAACGAAACTATTTTGTTCCTGAGTAAAAAATGTGAGCATGTTTGTGTTTGCTGTTGTTTTCAGATTTTTTTTAATGAAATAACTGGGATTATTTATAAAAAAAATTTCGAACTGTCACAGAATTTCTGATTGGACGTTCCCATATTCGAAAAGCACGGTAATTCCTATTTGTCTGTTACAATGCGCATTGTTTAATCATAATTATTTACAATGAATAATGCATAAATACATTGTTTCGTACCGCTCATGTATTTTTCCAGCAGTGTTACCAGTATTTTAGTTTAGTAGAAAAAGAAATCTAAGTTAAACGGGTAACGTTTCGTTTTCTTTTAACTAGAGATTTCCTATTAAAAAATACTGGTGCTGAAGAAGTTTTTAGTCTGCAAAATTCCAAGAGGTGCACGAACCTGCATTCATAATAACTGTATTAATTTATCTTCTAAATCAATGCTAATTCCAGCCATCATTAAATCACATTATTATTATATAATAATTTAAGCAAGACCATTTTTAGGAAAATGAAAGGAACAACGTTAGAAACACCAATTATGTTAAATTACAAGCAAACCGATTTCGGTAGCATATAGCTTACCGTCGTCAGTGCATACGCTGACGACGCTGTGTCAGCGGTAAGTAATAATACTTAAAAATGAAAATTTCTTTCAAAAATCTGTTAAAGCCTTATTTACAAGGATAAACAACTGCTAAAAACATACCGTCGACGGTGCTTCAACGCTGATGACGGTAAGCTTTTTGCTGCAGAAACTCGTTTGATTGCAATTTAATATAATTTGTGCTTCTAGCATTATTCATTTTTATATTCCTATTATAGTGCACCAATCTATATCTCAATAATTATTACGACCATTTTTTCCTCTACGATTATTAGTCTGTTACAATGAAAATGTTCAAATTCAACTGGACTAGATCATGATTTGGGAGGGAAAAGTCTTATCTCAAGGGAAAAATATGTGTCAATTTTTTAAATACAGTTTCTACCGAACATGTATCTGTCCAAAAACTATAAAAAATACATTTTAATACATCCAAAAAAACGTGTAAATCCATCAAAACTGGAAGTAAAAATCTTCACAAACTCTTCTTAAAAAATATTAAAAAAAATAATAATTGCAAAAAATCATTTTAATGCAAATTTATCTGGAAAGTATTTTTCAGCTATTAATCGAAAGAAAAATTCTCATCTATTCTTTTAAGTTAAAAGATATTGATATAAAATTTATGCAAGCCATAATCATGAGAATAAAATCTTCCATTTAAAATGTGATGAAATTTAAAGCTTTTATTGTCCAGAAATAAACCCATGTCAAGAAAGGGGAAAAATAACAGCTTTATATATTTTATTTTATTTCCATTTCGTGATCCTTTCGTGATCCTTCGTTTTCAATTCCTTTTGGCGTTGATTCAAAAGATAATAAAGGAAAAAGTCAAGGTAGAATTTAAAAAATGAAAATTTGACAGATAGTATTAATGAAAGCAGACTTCAAAAATTTAATTGTACAAATCAACAAAATAGAAAGTTAAAAGACTGTTTTTTTTTTCCTTTGTTATTTCTCACACAGAGTACAAGGAAACTATTATAATTTTGATAAAAAACTTGAACATATCTTTTTTTTTTATATCTTTATGTTTTGGTATATTTTGGAATCCTCTTTTGATTTTAACAGAACTGTGTTGTATGTGAGTACACATGTGTGTATGTTTGTGTTTGCGGTTGTTTTCAGATTCTAAAGAGACCGACATTGGTGTGTGTGTGCGTTGGGGAGGGGGGTGCGAGGGGTGTACAGAACTTGAAACCGCTTGCCAAGCCATTCCAGAATTAGTTAATTCCCGATTCACATATTAAAATGCACTTGGTGTGACAAGTCGTATCTTGGTAGAAAATACGTGTAAACTTGAATTTAACGGTTGTTTGGCAGGTTTGCTGTTATGATTTCCTGGTTCCAATCCCCAATGGTTTCATACATTTCGATGCAAAAAAAAAAAAAAAAAAAAAAAAAAAAAACCAATGATAAATTTACAGATCAATCACTAAAAACGGGTCTGCAGGTGGTTTTCATCAAGATATGAATTATATTTTTACTTCCTGATAGAGATTAAATGCCTAAACATAAATGAAATCATATAGTAAATGCATATACATATACAAACATTATTGCATGTAAATAACAACAAAAGTATTTCTTAAAACAAAATAATGCTCTATTAAAAGCCATGTACTATTCATGGTACATCAGGTCCAAAAGGGTTAAAGTAATGCTGCTCAAATCGATTACGTTTAAAATAATTAAATATCCATCACTCTTTTCAGTACGCGTAAAACTACTTCATTAAGATTAAATTGCTTTCAAGAACTTGTTTAACAACAGTTTCATGATATAAAAGACAATAAATATAGCGAAACACAAATGATATTTGTCATAATAATAACGAATAACCGTCACTTTTCGAAGAAAACTAATTAAAATATTTAATCGCCGCTTATCTAAAGCATAGCCATTTCTTGTCGCTAGATGTCATAACTGTCTTGTTAAAATTATAATTAATTTAAACATTTTAAACACGCTACGAGTAAAATAAAACAGTTGTTCCCTAATTTTGCACATATTGCTTTTATTGTGCGTGTTTTTTGACAGCGGCTTATATATTTAATAGATCTGGAATTAGAAGAAATACACATATAGGAACATCTACTTCCCCTCTGGTCTCTTTACAACTGATTAAGAAAACCCATTTTTACAATAAAATATCTCAAGTAGTTTTTCATGCCCTAATCTATGCAGTTAAAATTTTAAAACAGACTGTCCCATTCATTTAACAGTTTTTTTACAGAAAATAGTTCATAACCTTCATTAATCTCGATTCAAATCATAAAATGGCGAATAATATGGTTGCAATGGTGTCAAATTACGGTTATGTAATCTTTTTTTTTTTTTTTTTTTTTTCTGTAAAAACGGTTGAATGGTTAGGCAGTTTGCTGCTACAACATTTTTAGCAGCGTTAACAAAAATATTGCTCAGTCAAATCTGTAGCCGTTCGATCATTTCAAAGATAATGGGTATTTGATGATATTATGATACATAGTTGACCACAGTGTTATCAGAGTAGAGATTAACTACGGTTATATAATCGTGATATACAAAAACTTTACTGGGCAGTTTGCTGCAAAGTATAAAAAAAAATTAAAAATCTGCAGCCATTTGACAGTTTTCACATAGAACTGTTACTTGACACAGCTGCCAACTTGTACAGATTTTTCATACCACTAAATTTTTATGGAGGATTACAGCTTATTGATTCAAGCAATTTTAGTGTTTAAATAACTCAAAAAAAAAAAAACATTTAATTTTTTAGTAGTGAGAATAATCCGTACAAGTTGGCAGTTATGACTTGACGATATTATGAAGCGTAATATACTTGATACAATTTTTAAGGTAAGGTTAGAGATAACTCGTGGTTATGTAAATGATTTCCTTAAAAACAATCGAATAACAAGGTAGTTTACTGCAAATTATTAAAGTGTAAGGGATTGTTAGCAACCATTTATTTGTCAGGAACTGTGGATGATTCAATTGATTCAGTCATTTTAAAACCTACAAAAAGTCAAGTTTAAATAAAAAATTATGAAAAATTATTCAATATTTACAAATTTTGAAGTCCAACGACAGCGTGCAAGAAAAATATTCGAATTAAGGTGGTCTGGTGTAATAACGCCAGGCGGGGTAATAACGCCAAGTGCTAATATTATGCATAATTATGAAATAATCAGGTAAATGACACCCATGTACCCTGCGCAGAAGGGTTTTGAGTCATATAAATCGCAAAACACAGCTTCAAGTTAATTTGTTCTATTTGTAGGCCTTATTGTTTTTACAAGCAACTAAAATTAACGCTTGATCTAAAATTTCCGAGATACGTTTTGTGATGTGAAGACTATTGTTTTTATCCGAAAATACTTTGTTTACTACATAAATTTGTAGTGCATTTCATGTACTTTCAAAATGTACTAGAAGATTTTGGATATCTTCTCGAGATAATTTGTAGTTTAAAATGTACTGCGCAATAACTATACCGGGGTAATAACGCCAATTTTTGTCATTAATACCCCGGTTGATTCCCAACAGTGGCCGAGCCACATCCTAAGTACTGATTTAAATAAACACAATTAAAACCGTGCAATGTTTCTAATAATTCCATTTAAACGGTCCTTTTTAAGCAAAAAGTAGCTCACGGTCTGATATTCTTTTGCCTCCCCCCCCCTCCCCCACACCACACCTTTATCTTTCTTGCACTTTCACAAAAAATTTAACATTTTCAATAGCTTAGAATGCAATTTGTCAATTTTTAAGTTTGTAGAGTTTGTATTTTTTGAATTGGGCAATCTACATGCCATTATTCCATCTTATTTCATAGTTTTGTTTGCATGGCGTTATTACCCATATAGGTGGGTAATAACGCCAAATAGCATTGGTTAAGAAATCACGCCATTACATTTTATGAATACATATCTGGTAAATTATTTTTTTTTATATTGATAGTCAATGAGTTGCTGTATCAAATCATATATTTGTTTGAAAAATACAATCTAAAACTGAGCCGTGAAAATTGGTAAAACTTTAACTTGGCGTTATTACCCCAGGATACCTTAGTAATTTTTTGTTTGTTCGTTCCTTTAAGAAAATGTTTTGAAATATATAGCATTTTGAGGTTAGACGTTGTTCAGAATTTTCTTATATTTAAGAAGGTTTTTAAAACAGTCAGATAGAGTAGGCATTTAGAAATTTTATTAAAGAAGACCCACTTGATTAGATTTTCTTTTCTGTAAAATAAAAATAGAAAGAAATTAATTCGATTAAATATAACAATATATTCTAGACAACAACATTAATAATAAAAGCATATTTAACATATTTAACGTCACATAAGTTAACTATATTTAAAATAATTAAATATTCGTCACCCTTTTTACCATTTGTCAAACTAAATTCCAGATTAAATTGCTGTATTGTATTGATATAACAATAGTTTCTTGTTATTAAAGACAAGTAATAGAAAAGAAAACATGACGTGTTTCAGAATGACTATACGAATAAAGAATTACCATCATTTTTGAGTGGAAACTAATTAAAAGTAAATACTCTCTAGTTATCTAAGTCATTCAATAATTTTCTTGCTGTTGAATTTCATAACTAACGTTTATAATCAAAATGAGAATCGTCTAAGATTTAAAAATCTGCTATGAGAAATTTAATAAGCGAATTTTAAATCATGTACTTTAAGTACATCTGGCTTAGTAATAATAATAATAATAATAATAATGATAATAATAATAATAATAATAATATAAAATGAAAAAAATTATTAACCACTTAAATTGACAGAAATATTGTAACTTTAAAAACAGATTAAGTGTGGATACAGTAGATATTTAGAAAAGACTGAAATTTCAAAATTTTTTTATTGAAGAATAGTAAAATAGTTAAACTGACAGCAATAATGTAACTTTAAAAACAGATTAAGTGGGGAATACAGTAGGTATTTAGAAAAGATTGAAATTTCAAAATCTTATTACTGAAGACTGACTTGATTAGATTTTCTTTTCTCAAAAAGTAAATAAAGAAATAAAATAAAGAAATTATTATTAATATCATTAAGTATTAAACTAAATTTACTAAACTTATTATTAATACTATTAAAATAATTATAACAAAACATTCCAGACAAAAAACGCTAGTAATAACAGCATATTTAACACATGTATCATCATGTAAATCCAAATATCTTTAAAATAAATAAAAATAATTAAATATTCGTCACACTTTTTAGCATTTCTCAGACTAAAACCGAGATTAATTAATTATCTAATGCATTTACATAACAACAGTCACTTGTTATTAAAGACAAGTAATAGAAAAGAAAACAAGACATGTTTCAGAATGACTTCGAATAAAGAATTACCATCACATTTCAGTGGAAACTAATTAAAAGTAAATAATATCCTGTTATCTAAGTGTTTCACTCACATTTTGCTGTTGAATTTTTCAACTGATGTTTGTTATCAAAATGAAAGTCGTCTGAAATTTAAAAATCTGCTTTGAGTAAGTTTAATAAGCTTATTCAATATCATGTACTGTAAGTACATTTTTTTATCATAATGATAAATAAATAAATAATGTAATTTAACAAATTAAAACAACCATTTGAAAAATGATTTTCTTAAAACCTAAAACTTACGATTTATAAAAAAATTGGTACTACTAGGTTATACCGTCGACCAAAAAATTACGCCAAACTATAAGATTAAATGCCAATAATGGATGATCGTGAATGTCACATTCAATGACATTAAATATGATTCACGTGTTTAAAATGTCATTAAGTAATTTTTATTTCGACTTTTTATTAATATTTTTATTAATATTCTACTAATTGTTTGTTTTTTCGTTATTTAAAATGAAAATTATGTCAATATGTATAATTTAGCTATTAGTTTGGCGATTTGTATAGTTTGGCGAAATTGGTCGACGGGATAACAGAGTAGTACCAAAAAATTTTATATAAAAAAGACAGAAAGAAAGAATTAAAGAAAGACATTCGAATAATACATTTCAGAAAAAAAAAAAAACACTAATAATAAGAGTACAAATTTCACATATGTTACGTCATGTAAGTCAACTATTTTTTTAAATAATTAAAAATAATTAAGTATTTGTCACCCTTTCTAGCATTTGTCAAACAAAAACCAACATTTATTTGCTGTAACGCAATTATATAACAACTGTCACTTTGTTATTAAAGACAAACAATAGAAAATAAAACATGACATGTTTCAGAATGACTACGAACAAAGAATTATTATCATTTTTCAGTGGAAATTAATTAAAAGTAAATAATCTCTTGTTATCGAAAACTTTCACTCACTCCTTGATGTTAAATTTCGAAACTGACCCTTCTTATCAAAATGAGAGTCGTCTAACATTACTGAAGACTGACTTGATTAGATTTTCTTTTCTGAAAAAAAAAAAAAATTAAAAATTAAAATAAATTAAAAAGATTATTAATATCATTAATTAATAAACTTAACTTACTAAACTTATTATTAATATTATTAATCTATTTATACATTCTAGAGAAAAATACTAATAATAAGAGCATATTGAACACATGCACCATCATGTAAATCGACTATCCTTTGAATAATTAAAAATAATTAAATATTCGTCACCCTTTTATTCATTTGTCAATTTGAAACCCAAATTAATTTCCTTTAATGCATTTATTTAACAACAGTGACTTGTTATTAAACACAAACAATAGAACAGAAAAAAAGACATGTTTCAGAATGACTGCGAATAAAGAACTACCATGACCTTTCCAATGGAGACTAATTAAAAGTAAATAATATCCCGTTATCTAAAGCTTTCACTCACTTCTTTCTGTTGAATTTCGTAAATGACGCTTCTCATCGAAATGAAAGTTGTCTAAGATTTAAAAATTTACTATGAAAAATTTAATAAGCTTATTGAATACCATATACCGTAATTTCCGGTGTATAATCCGGGGATCAAACAATCATTTTTCAACCCAGAAAGTTTTTAAAAATAAACATAACTTATTAGATAGCCATAAATATTTGTCTTCAATCACTAAATAACATTTCTGGGTCGAAAAAGAATTGTTTGATCCGCGGATTATACGACGGAAATTACGGTACTTTAAGTACATTTAAGTACATTAAGTAAAACTCACTAAACTTATTATTAATATTATTAAATTAATTATACAGTCCAGTGAAAAACACTATATTTGACACATGTACCGTCGTGTAAATAGATTATCTTTTAAATAATAAAAAATAATTAAATATTCGTCATCCTTTTATTGCATTTGTCAATTTGAAACCCAGATTAATTTGCTGTAACGCATTTATTTAACAACAGTCACTTGTTATTAAAGACAAACAA
This sequence comes from Maratus speculifer, assembly GCA_964019185.1. Classification (NCBI taxonomy): domain Eukaryota; kingdom Metazoa; phylum Arthropoda; class Arachnida; order Araneae; family Salticidae; genus Maratus; species Maratus speculifer. The sequence goes on along the minus strand of OZ025302.1, from coordinate 247,740,248 downwards.
TAGAAAAGAAAAGAAGACATGCTTCAAAATGACTACGAATAAAGAATTACCATCACTTTCCAGTGGAAACTAATTAAAAGTAAATAATCTCCCGTTATCTAAATCGTTCACTCACTCCTTGCTGTTGAATTTCGCAAATGACTCTTCTTATCAAAATGAGAGTCCTCTAAGATTTAAAAATCTGTTATGAGAAATTTAATAAGCGTATTTGATATCATGTACCTTAAGTACATTTGGCTTAATAATAATAATAATAATAATAATAATAATAATAATAATAATAATAATAATAATAATAATAATAATAATAATAATAATAATAATAATAATAATAATAATAATATAAAAGGAAAAATAACTGGGAGTGAAAAACAGATTAAGTAGGGATACAGTAGGTATTTAGAAAAGAGTGAATTTTCAAAGTTTTATTACTGAAGACTGACTTGATTAGATTTTCTTTTCTGAAGTAAAAATAAGTAAAAATAACAATAAATTAAACAAATTATTATTAATATAATTAATTATTAAACTTAACTTACTAAACTTATTATTAATATTATTAAACTAATTATACATCCCAGAGAAAAAAAACTAATAATAAGAGCATATTTAACACATGTACTGTCATGTAAATTGACTATCTTTTAAATAATTAAAAATAATTAAGTATTTGTCACCCTTTTATGCATTTGTCAATTTAAAACCCAGATTAATTTTCTGTAACGCATTTATTTAACACCAGTCACTTGTTATTAAACACAAACAATAGAAAAGAAAAAGAAAAACAAGATATGTTTCAGAATGACTACGAATAAAGAATTATTACCATTTTTCAGTGGAAATTAATTAAAAGAAAATAATCTCCTGTTATCTAAGTCTTTCATTCACTCCTTGCTGTTAAATTTCGCAACTGAATCTTCGTATCAAAATGAGAGTCGTCTAAGATTTAAAAATCTGTTATAAGAAATTTAACAAGTGTGTTTAATATTATGTAACTTAAATACATTTAACTTAATAATAATAATAATAATAATAATAATAATAATAATAATAACAATAACAATATAAAATGAAAAAAATATTTATTAACCAGTTAAATTGACAGCAATAATGTCCCTTGAAAAACAAATTAAGTGAGGATACTGTAGGTATTTAGAAAGAGTGAATTTTCAAAATTTTATTACTAAAGACTGACTTGATTAGAATTTCTTTTTTAAAGTAAAAATAAATAAAAAATTAAAATAAATTAAAAAACTATTACTAATATAATTAATTATTTAACGAAACTTACTAAATTTATTATTATTATTAAACTAATACAGTCCAGAGAAAAACACTAATAATAAGAGCATATTTAATAGATGTATCATCATGTAAATCGACTATCTTTTAAATAATTAAAAATAATTAAATATTCGTCACCCTTTTATGCATTTGTCAATTTAATTAATTTGCTGTAACGCATTTATTAAACAACAGTCACTTGTTATTAAAGACAAACAACAGAAAAGAAAAAAGATATGTTTTAGAATGACTACGAATAAAGAATTACCATCATATTTCAGTGGAAGCTAATTAAAAGTAAACAATCTCCCGTTATCTAGATCTTTCACTCACTTCTTGTTATTGAATTTCGCAAATGACGATTCTCATCGAAATGAATTTGTCTAAGATTTAAAAATCTACTATGAATAAATTTAATAAGCTTATTCAATATCATGTATTCAATATTAAGTACATTTGGCTTAAAAATAGCAAGAAATACATAAATAATGGGATTTAGCAAATTACAACAACCGTTTTGAAAATGATTTAAGACTTATAAATAAATTCTATATACATGGAAAAAAACACGGTTTTTTGTAATCAGTTGGTTTAATATTAGATTTTTTTCCTTTTTTCGTGATTATCGCACATTTTGAAATCAGAGGCTTCGATAATCACACTTTTTTTTTTTTTTTTTTTTTTTTTTTTTTTTTTTGCTTTAAAAGACGATTTTTATACGACGTCTTTCTTTGGATTCGGTTTTTCCATATCTGATACTTTGCATCTATCCATTTTGTAACTTTGTTACTCTCTTCTTTATTAACAACAACATTTCGAGTTCCTATTAAAATAAAAATTCCTTTAAATGTAAAGAGTTTCGCGATAAATAAATAAATAAAATTAAATGCGGACATCCATTGACCAAAACAAAATTTTTGTATGTTTTTCATTCAGTTAATAGAAATCATTGAAAACGACATTTTTACGATGATCGAAACGTGGTTATAAACAGGAAATAAGAGAGTTATAACTTTTGCCATGAATTGAATATTCCTGGACCAATTATAAAATAAATAAATAAATAAATAAATAAAATGCGGGCACCACAAAGTCCATTCTATACCGTAAACAACTGCGATTTTCCAAATGGTTAATAATAACAATAAAAAAAGCACGCAAGTAAAAAGCAGAAATCAGTGTCGCCTCAATTGCGAGGAAAAAAAGTACTATTATTATTATGAGGAGACACTCGATTTTTCTTCAAAAAATAGTTTTAGAAGGAAGTAATACATTATTTCATAATAATCCTTCAAAATTAGTTATAATAAAAAGTGAATTTTATATTTGTTTGTCTAACTCTTAACCCTTTCGGGTTCGAATTTTTTTTCAGTTTTAGAAAAAATTATTTTTAGGTTAATAACATTAAAACTAACTATACAAATAGATTAATTAGTGTTTAACGAATATTTCACTGCCTGAAAGGTAACGAATGTTAGTGTGTTTTGTACTATTCAATTCATATTTATATGACAATAGGCTAAAGAAGAATTTTTGAAGACGTTTAGAAAATACTGTGTAACAATAACATTTAACATATATTACAACTTTCTAACATTTTTTGTGCCTTATTACACACGATTCTTTCAGGAAAGTAACTTAAAAAGTTACTTAAAAAGTGAAATATAGGGTAATATCCCCAGTAATTGGCACATTAAGGATTTGTCTTTAAACTTACTTCTATTTTCATTACCAAGAAATAAAATATTTACTTGCAAATATTTTTAAATCAAAGCGTGCATATCTGTGCATCTATTTTGCTCACTAAAAGCAAAAATATTTGAAAAAGTATTTTTATAATAATATATTTATAAAAACTTGTTGTAATCACCAGTAATTGGCACTTAGACTTTTACACAATTAAAGTAACCTTTTTCAACTAAACAAAACTGTTGTCAATTAAAATTTAAAATATACTATAAATCAGATAATAATAAATTGAAATGCATGCCTTATGTAAGCCAGAGAAGAAGCATTTGCAACAAAAATGGCTAATTTGATACATCCATAATTGTTTATCTTTCCTAGGCACTATTGTCATTTAGTAGCATAAATCAAAGTTATAATATGTAAAGTAAATGCGCATATAACTGGTATATGGTCTTGCATTTTTAAAGGACTGGATATAAATCTTATTTTAGGACATTTTTGTAGGATGTGCCAATCACTGGTGCCTGCCAATTACTGGGGATGTTACCCTATGTTTAAAATAAAAGAATCGCAAACGGGGCGAAAAGAAATAAACAAATAATGATTATTTTCGTTATTACTAAATGCCTAAACTTAAATAAAGCCACGTAGTAAATGCATGGACACACACTAACAATATTATTTTTAAATAGTAGGGGAAATATTTCTTAAAATAAAATAATACACCATTAAAATACATGTACTATCAATAGTACACCAGACCCGAAAGGGTTATACCAGCATTATTTTAATTTAAAAGTCACTGTTCTTTTATAAAGACGTTCCAAATTTTGTAAAACTTCACGTTTAATCAGTGTGTGATTTCAATTGAATTTTTTTTCAAAAGCGAAACATTTTTACCTGTGAATAATTTCAATTCCGCTAGAGTAAAAATAATCCACTTATACAAAACATATTTCACTTTCAAGACTTAACATGCACGCTTTTATTTTATAAAAAATGACGTCATTTACACCGCTGAAGTGTTCTACATTTACGATCCAATCTCAAACAGTATTTATAGAAAAGTATGCATCGGACATCACTATTGTGGAATGATACACAAGCTCAGCAAAAAATGATGTGGTAAACTCGAAAAATAAATAAACAAAAATCTAATTAAATAAATAGCACTGCCGTGCTATGCTTTAATTCCAGTAGTTATGGTTTAGAAAAGGTAATTCAGTCTGATATACAGTCGGCTCTCATTAATTCGAACTCGTCGGGACCACAAAAATATTCGAATTATCCAGAGTTCGAAGTGGGGAAAGTATGAGAGGAAAACATGTTTAAAGGGGTACACTGTAAAAAAAAAGGTCGATCTACTAAAAAAAATTTAGTGATCCTTGTAACTACTAAAATTTTTTAGTAATCTTACTCAATTACAAGAAAATCTGTAAGAGTTACTAGAAAAAAGCTATCAACGAATAGAGTTAATAATTTTATATTTTTAATAGCTATTACTAAAACTCGCTTGCTGTTGTCGTGATATCCTAGTGGTCATAGCACAGAGCTCCAGACTGAAAGGCCGACACCACCAAAGACGTACCGAGTGTATGCAGTGTAAGTATTCGTTAAGTAAAAGGGTTATGAAATCAAAATTGCGCAGGTGGCAATGTTTGATGCTGCCATCTATTGAGGCGTTGCCGGAAATCTACCGCTGCAAAAATTGCGTTTGGACTAGCTACTAAGAATCCGTGAGTAATGGTTACTAAAAATAATTTTGGAGCTGTTACTAAAATTTGCTGGCTGGCTCATACTAAAAAGTTTTAAGTTAGTTATAAAAAAAATTCTTTTGTTCAGTTTACAAAAGAAAGGTTTGTTTCACTTGCGAAAAAAAAGTTTGCAATGGTTACTAAAAAATTCTGTAGAATACAAATTTACTAAAAAATTTTTAGTAACCTCATGAATTTTTTTTTACAGTGTACTATTACAAAGGAATTAATGCAATAGTATGCTTTCAATTTGGATGTTTTTATTGAATATGACTTAATAGTAAATGAAAAGATATAAATACATAAACTAATTAAGGAATTAGGAACAAGCACAATGAAAAAAGAGTTGAATGTGTTGTTGGTGGACAGATGAGGCATTAAGAAAGCGGGTATCAAATGAATGGGATTATATGTATACTAGTGTCAGAACAATTCTGACAAAAATGAAAGAAACTTAATATAAGGATTTGAAATCCGTGTGAAAGTATGGGAAAATGAAAAATCGGAATTCTCGTTAGTTCGAATTAAACGAAGTCAAGAGAAAGTGAATTCGAATAAATGAAATTTTTTAACGTTATTCTGCCCTTGAAAATTTCAGGACTTCATGTTTAGTTCGAATTAAGTGACGATTCGATTTATCCAATTTCGAATTAACGGGAGTCGACTGTGTGTTGTATCTAAAATTTTTTAACCCTTTCCGGCACGGGCAAAATCTGTTAATAAAATAGAAATAATCGATTGACACCGGAATTCAGAAATGAATTTTTAAAATATGCTGAATTATTTAATTTACGCTTTTAATGTAAGAGCAAAATTTTACTAAAATATTACCGGTGCCGTTTGCAAGTTTGGAATTAAAATTAGGTATCCCAGACCGGGCACAGTGTGCCGGAAAGGGAAAGGAGCCCAAAGTAGGCTTAAGTTTGATTAACATGAAGATGCAAATCTCTCAAAGACTTAAACGAAAAACATTTTCGGAATCAGCGCGAAAATCTGATGTGGAATCCATTCATTTTAGTTCTTTGAAAGAACCAAAACTGTCCAGTGTATATTTCCTTCATGAAATGTAAAATTAATGAAGGAAACATAAAACTGTAATAATACTGGGTGGTTATAACTAAGAGTAATAACAAGAATGAAACGAAAATTGGTGCATTTAGTATTCGAGAAAGGGGAAGAAAAGTGAAACACGATAAAAAATTAGTACCAAGGACCTCTAACAGATGGCACTACAAGTCATGTCGTTGCAAATACGACCATCACCAAGATGAAGAAGCAGTTATTTTTGCCAATAATGTTGTACGAGATCCTCTTAGCTTTGCCAGATCGCGTTTGAATTAAAAAACTATTCTACGTAATGAATAAAATGACCAGTAGAAATGACTACTGGATTTTGCTGAAGATTACAATGAAGTTTGCATCGACATGACTCTTAGAGCCATCTGTTGGCGGTTATTGCAATTATTTTTTATTTCTCATTCTTTTTTCCCCTTCTCGAATAGTACGTGCACCGATTTTGGTTCGATTCCAGTCGTTCTTTCAAGCTACCGAAAGCTTCCAATTGAGATACTTAAATTATAACCACACTACATATGAAATATTTATATATCCTGGTTTTTATTAAGATAAGAATACCTTTTTTATACTGCTTGTGAACGGAAAGCTAAAATAAAAGTAATTTTTATTAAAATAATATTACTTAGATTAAAAAAGAGTGTGGGCCACATTATAATAAAAAAAATAATAAAATTACCAAAGGGTATATTTTAATTTGATATTCATGAAATAATTTTTTCACTAATTTATGTATTTGATATTTGTTATCATTCATTTTGATAAAATCAAAACATATTTGACTTTATCAAAACTTTTTGATAAAAATCTAAAAACTAATATTTTTTTAAATATTTTTGAGATCAATTTTATAATTAATTATATTTTAATTACATTTAATGAATAAGGAATACTTATTATGAAGATTATCAGTTCAAACTTCATTATAATTGCACTATATTAAACACTGGTTCATTATGCCCGAATGTTTTCAACAGATTTGGAAAATTAATTTATGAAATTTTAAGCGCTTAATTTAAGGACAAAGGGGACTTTATTCAAATAACAATGATTGAATGCATGCGAATAAATGCGATGTTTATAAGTATATTGTTTATATGAACTTAGTTTTCGCTACGATATAATTATATGTAAAATTCATTTCATGCTATTTTAAACATTGTTTATAAGGCTGAATTAGTTTTTATCCAGTTGTGAAAATGAAATTATTGTAATGTGACTTACAGCAATAAAAAACTAGTCGTTGGAGGCCACCGTAATACTTACCCATCATTTATATGCATATGAAAATAAAATATGTGAAAACTATTTATACAATGTATTTCAATTCCAAAACTAAATTTAAATGTTGTTAATACACATAGTAATACTCTATTAATGAATTGCTGATGCAACGCCAAACTACTCAAGAAGTACCAAACTACTTAAAAGAAACATCCTTATAACTCAAAAAAAATAATAATATTAACTAACCGTTTACTGCGTCGGATTAAGCGTCTCATTTTCAATTAAAACATACCTCTGAATTGAAATTTGAATGAAATACAGGATCATGAAAAATCGAAGAATGTGGAAAACAGGATTACAAATATCTCAACAACTAATCATCCGATCGACTTCGTTCTTTATGCAAAATTTGTGTTTTTTTATTGCCTTTTATATGCATTCCTTAAAATAAAAAAATTCGAAAATTTTTATATACCTTTCATCAGAACGAATTTTTCGAGAATCCGGAAAAAATAGTTCCGGATAATCGAGGTTGCTGATATTCAATAGGCTTCGTCCCATTCTTACATACTAAATACATACAAAATTTCAAGTCTCTATCTCAATTTGTTCGTGAGATAGAGCGTTTACAGCAGACAGACTGACTGATAGGCAGACAGACAGACAGACGACAGACGGCATTTTTTTTTCTAAAAATATGTTTTTCGAAATCTCCAGTGTCTAAAACGTGTAAATCCGTCAAAAAAAATTTCGATTTTCAAAACGATTGCAAGACTTACCCTATACTACGTATGATGGGTAAGTAACAAGAACGAAAACGAATTTTAAAAAGCTTACACAATTTCTTTCTAAATAATATCAGGACATTTCCTTATCAATTTCGTAAATATCGATCAAAAATTACGTTGCAAGGAGGATTTGAAAAATCTAAAAATGCTGAAAATTTAGTTTAGAGAAAAACAGATTTAAAGTATATTAATACACTGACCTTTATTATTTACTTTTTAAAACCTTCATAAATGATATTTTAATACGAAAAGGACTCTTTTATTACAACTATATCACAGAAATAGACCTTTTGCGACGATTTTGCTCAAATAAAAATCCACTGTCCCTTAAACGAATACAACAGTTAAAATTTTCGTTTCAACAGTCTCCGTGAGTAAATGGAAACTTATTTGAAAAATTTTGTAACAGAAATGTATTTGAGAAATTTCGTGCTGCACTGCATATTTATAAAATTTATTACACCAAGCAACATTTAAAAAATATATGTATGGGTCATTCTATGTCATTTCAGGCAGGCCTGTAACCCACCATCACAGATTTCAATGAAATTGCGTGTGTTTGTTCTTACTACTTAGATCTGATGAACATCATACAGCATCATGCATACAGCATCATGCATACAGCATCATGCATACAGCATCATGCATACACTACCATGTATACAGCATCATGCACACATCAATTTTTTTATGTCATTGGTAAAATAGTTTCTGAGGGGGAAAAAACCAAAATTTTGAAAAACTGCCGTCAGTTGGCATTCTTGACTGCTCGGTTTTCAAATGTAGCATGTCATAAATATAATTGTATTTAAATTTCTCTTCGACAAATCATCTTAAAGTAATTTATGCATAATAAAAAGAGGTACGCAGCTTGTGGAAAAAGATTACTGTTCTGCTTATAACATTTTAAGTTTGTCTAAAAAAAATTTCAAACTTTGAAATCGTGAATATTTTATAAAAAATAATGAATTAAGAAAATAAAAAGAATATTGCCCAGTTAAACTGATGGCATTGAGCTCACAGGCTATGCATACTAATTGTACATTATAGCTTTATATTTTAAGGGGGGGGGGGGAATCAGCTACCTCCATTTCCACGTTTTATACTTAATCATTGAACCCCTTAAAATAGTCAGGGATGTGATTTATCATGAAAAAAATCTGCATGAATAATATTAATCACGGAAGATCCTCATCAGAATTGTCCTATAACTAAATTTTGAACAAAAACTGATAATTCTGTATATGAAAAAACCTTTTATATCAATTAAGGGGAGGGGAACGAGCCCCCCGTTCCCACTCTTTATACTTATCCAATAAACCTAATACTAATCACACCTAATATATCATAAGGGGAGGAGTATTAGTCCCCGTTCCCTCTGTTATACATATCGAATGAACACCAAGAACTAATGAGGGAAGCTCCTTATAAGAATATACATATATCCAAAATCTCAAGTGAATTGGATATTTTTATCACGGGTTGTCGCGTTACACGCATACGCACATACAGAACGGACGGGCACATAAGCTCCCAGGCTTTAACAGCCTGTGAGCTAAAAACATTATCACAAAAGGTGAATTTTTTAAAAATTATTTTTGCTGAAAATTATTCTTAAAAATATCCTTCACCTGATTATGAAATTCGAATAATGGGATTTTGCGTGTTTTTAGTAGTATTTCGTACTTAAAAAATTTCGGAACATTCCAAATCAAATTAAGCAGAGTCATTGCATGCCGTTTCCCCTAAGCAACTGTCATAGATTTTAATGATACTAAGTATGTTTTTTACTGATTTTAAGACATAATCGCTATTAAATAAATAAAATAATGAGTAAAATAATTTTTAAGATAAAAGATATTAAATTTTCGGAAAATTGTCTTAAATTATTTTAATGACTGTTCAACACTGTAAAAAATTGCTGCAGTAATTCTACTGCATCAGAGATTCCAGACAATGTCCGTAAAAAAAAAAAAAAAAAAAAAAAAAAAAAAAAAAAAAAAAAACGGACTTTATTTTTATAGTAACAGACATTAATGAATTTTGCCCGTAAAACATAAACATTTGCGGAAGTTGACCGTTTATGTGAAAAAAATGGTTATTTTTCATAAATTTACACGATAATTCACGGTAAAGTACCGTAAATTTACAATTTTTCTGACAGTGTATATTCAGAGAGAGTGCATTAAAAGAACTCATTTCAATATGCTATCACTAAATAAGTTTCAAATAATTTATACATGACAAATAATGTATGCTTATTATATTGACCTTAATGCATCGGATTATGTTGATTTTATTAAGTAGGAAAATGTCACGGAACCTCCATTAACTGAGCGATTAAGGGTGTATTTCGATTCAAACTGCTTATTTTCCGATTCATTTTTGCTCTCAAATACACCAAACTTTCAAAATCTCTTATTTGAAAAGTCCACAAGGTGCCGTGATTGTCGATTCTTTGATAAATGCCAAAAACATTGCAAAAAAAGCAATCAAAAACGGCATTTCGAACGATTTTTCCCAAGCGGGATATCTGGGAACGAAAAAAAGGGGTCATACTGATAAGTTAATTGTTTATAACTCAAATTCTAATGAATTGAGCGTAAAAGACATCACACGGCACCTCATACGTCCCTTCAAGAATCCCCTCAGCAAGTTTCATGTTTCTACTTTTTAAAATGTGCCTGAAATTGTATCGAAAAATTTCGAGTTGTTGAAGGTGGAAAAGCGTTTTTTCGAATACACCTGCTAGTGGCGCTATGATTTCAGAAGCAATAGTAAATCCTCCAATCATTCCGGCTGCAATACTATCTACAATCAAAACGTTTCTGCGTCATATTCAAGCTAGAGACAGATCGAATAGTCAAAACCTTCAAAGAAGCATCTTTTGCTATTTGAGGACCACATAGAAGAGACGGTTTACACGAAATCGAATACAATCACAGAAACTAATACTTTGCAACACTAAACGAGATTATTGTTCTCGTATTGTAATTCAGAGGATTTTTTTAGAATTTTCTTGATTTAATAAAAAGAATTTGTTAAATGAGAAGTTGAAGTATTTTTTGTAACTATTTAAGTGTCTTCTCATTGCAAGGTTTCTTTTTAAAAAATTTATTTTCGAAATTTCAACTCCAATGCGGCAGCAATAAAATTTGAAATTAATTTTTTTTAAAATTATTTTTCTCTAAATCTCCGTATAACAGAATGTTTTTTCGTATAGGTAGGTTTTGAAATTGTGAAAAAAAAAAAAATCGATCCACGTTGTTTACATGCGATAAATTTTGTTGAACTTTGCAAATAAGGTACCCTGGGGTAATAACGCCAGGCGGGGTAATAACGCCAAGTGCTAATATTTTGCATAATTATGAAATAATCTGGTAAATGACACCCATGTGCTCTGCGCAGAAGGGTTTTGAGTCATATAAATCGCAAAAAAACAGCTTCAAGTTAATTTGTTTCATTTTAGGTCTTATTGTTTTTACAAGCAACTAAAATTAACGCTTGATCTAAAATTTGCGAGGTACGTTTTGTGATGTGAAGACTATTTTTTTTATCCGGAAATACTTTGTTAATTACATAAATTTGTAGTACATTTCATGGACTTTCAAACTGTTGTTGAAGATTTTGGATATCTTCTCGAGATAAATTGTAATTTAAAATGTACAGCGCAATAACTATAACGGGGTAATAACGCCAACCCTTGTCATTAATACCCCGGTTGATTCCCTACAGTGGCCGAGCTACATCCTAAACACTGATTCAAATAAACACAGTTAAAACTGTGCAATGTTTCTAATAATTTTATTTAAGCGGCCCTTTTTAAGCAAAAAGAAGCTCACGGTCTGATAATTTTTTATCTCATCCCCCCCCCCACACCACACCTTTATTTTTCTTACACTTTCACAAAAAATTGAACATTTTCAATAGCTTAGAATGCAGTTTGTCAATTTCTAAGTTTGTAGAGTTTGTATTTTTAGAATTGGTCAATCTACATGCAATTATTCCATCTTATTTCATAGTTTTATTTGCATGGCGTTATTACCCATATAGGTGGGTAATAACGCCAAATAGCATTGGTCAAGAAATCACGCCATTACATTTTATGAATACATATCTGTGAAATTATTTTTTTTATATAGATAGTCAATGAGTTGCTGTATCAAATCATATATTTGTTTGAAAAATACAAATTAAAACTGAGCCGTGAAAATTGGTAGAACCTTAACGTGGCGTTATTACCCCAGGGTACCTTACATACATAAACATACAGAGAGAGATAGCAAAACTTTCTATTATTTGTATATATTTATGCGCCGAAATATAAACTAACTATAAACATAAACGAATGCTTATTATAAGCATATCTATTCGGAAATAAATTCACAAAATGATTAAATTTTAACAAAAGTAAATCCATTACGTTCGAACATATTTCAAATGACCTGATAAATGAATTTATGAAATTTCTCATGCTTAATTTACGCACAAAAGGAACTTTATTTCGATAACAGAGCTGAATTGATTATGAACAAATACGGCCTTTTGTGCGTATTATTACTATGAAAATACTTCAGGTTTCTAAATGATAAGTAAAAGTCATTTTGAGATATTTGATATACTGTTTATTTGATTCGGTTATTTAGTTCTCATTTATTATTACTATGTAAAAACAAATTATTCAAAAACGATTTTTTTAGCATTTTTGCAGAAAGTCAAGCGTATAGTATGATCACACAATACAAGTTTAACGGGCATAATAGACTTTTGATACAATATAAATTTAGAAGTTGGTCTTTTCTTATAATTTTTAAGGGAAAATGACCATTTTGGACAAAAGTAGTCAATTTTGTGATTATTTCCCCTCTAGTAATACAGTAACCCTCTATAATACAGTAACACAAAAACTAAATTTACCAATTTGTTGCTCATGTTTTTGCCATAATAATATTAATAACCATAATTACGTTATGGAACAATATATTTTCAAAATATCTAGAAAATTAGTTTATAAAATGTGCGGCCGCTCCATTAGAGGCAAATAATGGACTTTTATCCTATTATAATACTTAAATGCCTATAGATGAATGCGATTCTTCTGTACTTATTATTAATATATTATATTATTATTATATTATATTATATTATTATTCATGTGAAAGTTATTCGTGCTGCGAAAAAATGATACGTAAAAGTCAGTTTTTGATATTTTAAATATTGTTTATCCGATTCAGATAGTTTATTTTCACTCATTCACGATATTGGATGAAGTTATAATAATTCGATGTATTCAGCATTCTTTAAATAACCGTAATATACATAATAAACGTTTTTAGTAAAACTGAACTATAGGAATGATCCTATAGTGAAACAACACCTCGAATCCTTAATTTATTTAGTGCCATTCAAAATAGCAGATAAATTTTAAAATATGTTAAAAATCTTAAAAAATAAATAAAAAAACTAAAATTTTCAAATTAAGCTATTTAGATTTTCTTTATTCGCACTAGAGTAAAACCTAACTTCATAAATAAAACTTAGACCTCAATAGACTGGAAGATTATTTTTATTTTGAAATGATTTTTATATGTTTTTTTTTTATTCATAAATTTTCTTTATAATAATGTATTATAATTGTACCAGGCACATGAAAAATTTTCAGTTCGGAATTTAATCATAAAGATAGTTACAATTGAATGAAGGAAATTCCGTTATGTTCGAATATATTTTCAAGTGATCTGGAACATAAATTTATGGAATATCTGGACGCTTCATTTAAAGACAAATTAAGTGAATTTCGTTCCATTGACAAAGCTCAAATGCCTATGAAGGAATACGATTCTTCTCTGATTATTATTAATGTGAAAATAGCTCGCCTTGCGAAATAATCATCCGTAAATATCAATTCTAGATATTTTAAATATTGTTTATCTGATTCAGTTAGTTAATTACCATTCATTCACGAAATCTGAATGAAGTTATAATATTGTGTCCTTTTCAGCATTATTTAAAAAACGGTAATATAGATAACACAAATTTTAAATAAAATTGAACTATAATAATGATACTATAGTGAACCAATGCATTCAATCTTTTCTTTATTTAGTGCTATTGTAAAAGTCTAATAAATAAAAAAAAATAAAAATAAAAATCTTCATAAAAAATTTAATTCCGCATTTACGCAATCTATTTTTTCTTTTCTTTTCTTTTCTTTTCTTTTTTTCTTTTTTTTTTCTTTTTTTTTTTTTTTTTTTTTTTTTTTTTTTTTTTTGTAATTGAGTTTTTAATTTTATAGTCAAAATTTTATCCCAATGGAATCGATTTTTTTTTTTGTATTTTGAAATTTTACATTTACATTTTCCTTATTCATTAAATTTCTTAATAACAGCATGTTACAAATATATCTTTTATGCGAAAAATTATTAGTTCGGAATTTAATCACAAATGATAATTACAATATTTCGAAGGAAATTCCATTAATTTCGAATATATTTTCAAGAGATCAGGAAAATTTATTTAATAAATATCTGGAAACTTCATTTAAAGACAAATTAAAGGAATTTTGTTCCGTTAACAAAGCTCAAATGCCTATGAATGAATACGATTCTTCTGTGGTTATTATTAATAAGAAAATAGTTCGTGTTGTGAAATAATGATCTGTAAATGTCAATTCTATATAATTTAAATATTGTTTAGCTGATTCGGTTAGTTAATTCTCCTTCATTCACGAAATCTGAATGAAATTATAATAATGTGACACTTTCAGAATTATTTAAATTACGGTAATACAGATAATACACTTTTTTAGTAAAATTGAACAATAAGAAAAATACTATAGTGAAACAATACATTGAATCTTCCTTTATTTAGTGCCACTGTAAAGACAGATAAAATTTTTAAAATATGTTAGAATCGATTATGCTAGCTAGATTTTCTTTAATTGCACTCGAATAAAATTTTATTTCATAATTAAAACTTAAAGCTCAATAGACTCGAAGTTTATTTTTATTCTGAAATTACTTCTATATATTTTATTTATTAATCAATTTTCTTTATAATAGCGTATTATATCTGTCACATGAAGAATTATCAGTCTGGAATTCAATCACAAAGACAGTTACATATTAACGGAAAAAAATCCGTTAAACCCTAGTATATTCCTCAATATATTAGAAGATTATTTTTATTTTGAAATTATTTTTATATACTTTCTTTGTTCATTTATTTTCCTTAACCTCTTCAGACCTGAGGTACACAAATGTGCACCTCCATTTTTTTCCTCATAAAAAATAAACTGTTCGAATTTTTTGCATTTTTACTTTACTTCTATACAGCTGAATCTTTTTTGCTTTAAGTCAAAACCAACAAATGTCAGCATTGATGAACATTACCTCATAAAACAAATATTATTTTCATCAGAGTTTCGAAAATGTCTTCAACACATTGTGGCCAAAAAATTAAGAAATATCCGTGATTATTTCACTTAAATGCTTTACAATAAAAAAAATGAGTATAAACTGATTATTTACTTGTTTAAAGATCTTAATTTTGTTATTGCGTAAATTTATATTACTGATAGTTAAACTGATGTTTTAAGGGGAATAGTATTTTTATATCCTTATTTGTAAACCTATAATTACCAATCTCCTAAAGTACTGATCCGATAAAAATTATTCTTTCTGTCATCTATGGTGTCATTTCGATTATGCAAAAGCAATAAATATATACTATTATTTTTAACACAATCAAACTGATTGGTAAAGTTAACTGAGCGAAAAAATCCCAGCCGGCTATCGCCCAGATAGCTTAACAGGTAAAGCATTGGCCTTGTAAGCCAAGTATCCGGGTTCGATTCCCGGTCTGGGCAATTTTTCGCTCAGCTGGAAATAATCAATTCAATAAATATATATTTGTAGAGTTATTTTATGATCAGGTCTGAAGAGGTTAAAATAGTGTATTATAATTATACCTGTCACAGGAATAATTATCAGATCGGAATTTAATCATAAAGACAGTTACAATTTAATGAAAGAAATTTCGTTATGTTCGGACATATTTTCAAGAGATCTGGAACATAAAATTATGGAACATATGGACGCTTCATTTAAAGACAAATTAAGTGAATTTTGTTCCGTTAACAAAGCTAATATGCCTATGAAGGAATACGATTCTGTGTTTATTTTTAAAGTGAAAATAGTTAGAGTTGCGAAATAATGTTCCGTAAATGTCAATTCTAGATATTTTAAATATTGTTATCTAATTCGGTTTGTTATTTCTCATTTATTCACGAGGTTTAAATGAAGTTAGGGTAATGTGATATTTTCAGTTGTTTGCATATTCGTAATATATATAATACACGTTTTGAATAAAATTGGATTATAGCAATGATACTTTAGTGAAACAATGCGGGAATCTTTCTTTATTTAGTGCCCCTGTAAACACAGATAATTTTTTATAAAAAATGTGTTAGAAATCTTAAATCTAGATTTTCTTTAATTGTACTCAAATAAAATTTAAGACTTGAATAGACCCAAAGTTTATTTTTATTTAGAAATTATTTTTATATATTTTATTAATTTTTCAATTTTCTTTATAATTGTGTATTATAATTATAGCTGTCACATGAAGAATTATCAATTCGGAATTTAATTTAATAATGTTATGTAATATTTATAACAGTTACAACTTAATGAAGGAAATTCCATTATGTTCGAATATATTTTCAAGAGATCTAGAATACAAATTTAATGAATATCTGGACGCTTCATTTAAAGACAAATTAAGTGAATTTTGTTCCGTTAACAAAGGTTCAAATGCCTGTGAAGGAATACGATTCTTCTGTATTTAATGTTAATGTGAAAATAGTTCGTGTTGTAAAATAATGATCCGTAAATGTCAATTCTAGATATTTTAAATATTGTTTATCTGATTCAGTTAGTTAATTCACATTTATTCACGAAATCTGAATGAAGTTATAATAATATGGTATTTTCAACATTTACATTGAATCTTTCTTTTATTTAGTACTGTTAAAAACAGGTGATAATTTAAAAAAAAAATGTTAGAAACCTATAAAAAAATAATTTAAGTAAAATTTTCGAATATGCTATCTACATTTCTTTAATTTCTTAATTAAAATTTACGCCTCCATAAACCCGAAGTTTATTTTTATTTTGAAATTATTTGTATATATTTTCTTTATTCATCAATTTTCTTTATAATAGTGTAATATAATTAAATCTGTCAAATTAAGAATTATCAATTTGGAATTTAATCACGAACAAAATTACAATTTAACGAAGGAAATTCCATTATGCCCGAGTATATTTTCAAAATATCTGGATAATTATTTGTATGATTCAGTAAGTTAATTCACATTAATTTATGAAATCTGAATGAAGTTATAATAATGTGATATTTTCAGCATTATTTAAAAAACGATAATACAGATAATACACTTTTTTAATAAAATTGAACTATAAGAGTAATACTATAGTGAAACAATGCATTGAATCTTTTCTTTATTTAATGCTATTGTAAACAGTAGATATTTAAAGAAAATTTAGAAATCTTGAAAATAAAAATACATTTTTCATTTACGCAATCTAGATTTTATTTTTGCGTGTGTGTGTGTTTAAGCTAACTTTATAATTAAAATTTAATCCCAATGGAATCGAAGATCATTTTTATTTTCAAATTTTCATATATGTTTTCTTTATGCATTAGACTTCTTAATAACAGTATATTACAAATATACCTGCCACGCAAAGAATTATCAGTTCGGAATTTAATAAAAAATGATAGTTATAATTTTTCAAATGAAATTCCATTAATTTTGAATATATTTACAAGGGATCAGGAAAACTGTTTTATGAAATTTTAAATGTTTCATTTAAGGACAAATAGATGAATTTTGTTGCAATAAAAAAACTAGATTGACTAGATTGAACTAGATTGACGATGCTTTAGTGTTTATCTTTATCGTGAATATTTAGTTTATGTTTCGAAATAATATTACGTAAAAATCACTTATAGCTATTTATCACTTTCGTTTAGTTAATTTTCATTCATTCACGATGCTAAACAAGTCGGAAATAGCACGTTAAGTGTAGCAAATGAGGTGTTTTCTTATTATAACGAAGTTTTAGAAATATTCAGATCTTGGTGTAATAGTAAACAGTACCTCGGTACAGTAGCGGAAAACTTTTGTGTGTCCCTGTAAATACCTTCTGCTTTCCATTATATAGGACATAACTTGTAATAAACCTCAGCAACGTATATCCGTTTCATAAAATGTAAACTAGTTAACATAATAAAAATGCGCCTCAAACAATGTTTCTCCCTGTACCGTTATGTATTGGAATAATTTAACTGTTAAATACTAAATTAAAATTATAGTTGAAAATAAATTTATTTCTGAAACAAAAACTAACAATGGTTTAAATACCAAGATTCATCTGATGTAAATTGACCATCCTTTGCCGTGCAGCACGTCCTAGTAGGGATATAAAGAGAATAGCAAACGGGTTATTCCTTCCTTTCTTCCGTTTCTCTTTTCTTGTAAGGAATTCTCCACAAAGGATAAGTGACACAAAGTGAATCCTGCCCCTGTCCAAATTCTGCTGCAATGAAAATTTCTCTGTTCTTGAGATGACAAAAGAGGTTAGGTTCTTTGCACTTGCTTATAATCAGAGGGTGCAATAACATTCGATTGTTCTGGGACTCGGCAGTATGATCTTTCAAATTTCGAAATGGGGTGTGTTTTTGTTTAGACCAGGGACCTATGAAAGTGGGGAAGAGTACACTCATACCGTGAATTGAGCTTGCGAGAAGGAATTCTCAAAAAGGGAATTCCAAAATACTTATCTGCACACGTAGTTTGGAAAGGACGGTTTGCATACAAAAGGAAGGTGGGAAAAAATCCCTTAAATATGCATGTTTGTTAAAAAAATTTTTAGTAGACAGTGAAAAAAAAAAGTGCAGAAGATACCGACTTCGATTAACGGAGAGTTTCGGTTAATCGAGGTTCAGATAATAGAAGTTTTACAGTATTTTCTTTATTTAGTGCCATTATAAGCGTCAGTTAATTAAAAAATATATTAAAAATAATCAAAGAAACACAAATTTGAACAAAAAATCGATTATACTATCTAGCCTTTTTTTATTACGTTAGAATAAAAATTAATTTTTTGATTAATATTTCAATCTTATAGACTGGAAGCTTAATTTTATTTTGAAAATATTGCTATATATATTCCATTCATCAGTTTTTTTAGTAATGATGCACTGTAATTATGCCTGTCACACGAAGAATTATCATTTATGAATTTAATCACAAAGATAATTATAATTTAACGAATGGACTTCTGTCATGTTCTGATGTGTGAAGTTATCTGGAACATGAAATTTTCAAATATATCGAGACTTCATTTAAAGAAAAATAAGCGACTTTTCTACGAATAATAAAGTTCAAATGCCAATGTATGAATGTAAAGTTTCTATATTTATTATTAACCCTCTCGGGTCGTTCCTATCACAACTCAGTCAATTATTATTAACGCTCAATTTTAACGTCAATTATGTTTGATTCAAAATTGTGTCACTTGTATCCATTGGCTTTTGGGGTTCTCAATTAAAATTACATTTAGAATTAAAATCGAAAATAGAGCGCGATTATATAACCGTAATTTAACAGTTTTTAGTCCATAATATGGACAAAAATGTGGTCAGGATACAGTTAATTTCGGCTCTAGAATCTGCTTCTATCAGAATGGTTGATAGAGTGGTTACATTGCTTCAAATGTTTTACAGTAAAGTGTAATCGAAGTTTTTATTTTATTTTTATCTTTTATCCCTGGTTTCATAGTCCTTCTATAGTAAAAAAAAAAAAAAAAAAAAAAAAAAAAAAAACTAGCCTTAAACAAATATCCAGGAATGACCCCTGGAATGATGCTGATGTGTAAGGTTTCCGGAAATAACGCGTCCGGGTGGACCACACCTTCCATGAGTCGAATAGACCAATCAGGAAAGGGCTCCGTTATGCTTCGACCAATGAGGAGAGGGATGAATTCCAAAATTGAGTGTACACTGTTAAAAATCTGCTGCATTTTGTTGCAACGCACTCCACCGCTTGTATATAATATCTCTATTCCAACCAATGAGAAAGCTCCATTTCACGGCCAAGTAACCATTTTCTATACAAGCAGAGGAGTGCGTTGCAACAAAATGCAGCAGATTTTAAACAGTGTATGGAAAATAAGGTATCGCGAAGCGATTCCATGGGGTGTTGGCGATCACAGCAAGCAGGGGTAGCCTACAACTTGGAATCGCGAAGCAAGCAGGGGGGCGGAGCCCCCCTAATCTAATAAAATATATTAACCTTCCCTAGGGCGCGCGGTTGTAAAAAGTACAACATTCACTTTCTTTTTTCTTTAAAACAAAATTCCAGCAGTAGTTGATGTTAATAACCGTTTGTATTCGTTTCTCGTGTCTCTTTATGTAGTTCCTGAAAGTTATTTGTATTTCAGATTGCGCAATTAGCTGCACCTGTCATTTTATTATGTTAACAGTGCATGAAATTTGCAAGGTCTACTAAACAACCTACAAAAAAGCAAATCTTATGCTTGATATGGGAAGCGGCTAATATAGATTAAATATAGGACTAATTCTGTAAATTCGAAATTACTCAATTATTGTTTAATAATTCATTATTAATTTTAACGCTTTGTGATTGTAGTAGCAAGTACCTTTTTAGACATCTCAACTTTAGCTTTAATATGTTATAACAAAAATAAGTGTATCGCGGAATACTTTCGTAAATTGTGATCAGAGATAACTTATATGATATTTGTAAGTTAAATTATTTGTAAAATTAAAATAAAGCAGGAATAATTGATTGATTTTGGCCTGCTGTACGATTTACAATGCGCCCCCTCTCAGGTCATGAAAATTTACGCGCCCGGCGAAAGGTTAAAGATATTTTTACTTTCTTCTATCTTCAATAGAATAAAGTATTGCAATCAAATTTTTTTCTACTTCCGTTTTTCGACGGATTTACACGTTTTAGGGGTCAGAGATTCCAAAAAACCTGTTTTTACAAAATGTCTGCCTGACCGTGTCTGTGTGTCTGTGTGTGTCTGTCTGTTTGTATCAAAAAGTGTATGAAGTTATGCATAGAAATGAACCAAATTTTTTGCGAATGTTTCTGACGGTGGCAAGCAAGTCCTCCTTCAGTTTTGAAATATTTTGCTGAAAGGGGGCGCTGCAATCGCGATTTTTGTGCCATTTTCAATATTGTACCGGCCAAAAGTATATGAAGATATGTATCAAATTGAACCAAATTTGTGTAAGTGTATGACTATTTTTAATTGGTCTTCCCTGAATTTGAAAAAAATCCGCCGGAAGGGGGCGCTGCAATAGCCAATTTTATGCCATTTTCAATATTGCACCACCTAAAAGTGTATGAAGTTAGTTCAAGAACTGAACTAAAATTTTTGTACATAATTATTTTTTGGTAAGGCAAATAGGTCCTCCCTGAATTAAAAAAAAAAATCTGCCTATCATTCTATTGTTCATCGGCTCGTGTAGAGACGGAAATTCGTTTTTACTCCGATTAATTGATTGAAGCAGAAATTCAAGATGAAAACCAAAGTTCGTATGGTATTGAATTAAAATTAACAAAACATTAAAATGAGTAACTATTTTTTAAAAGTAGTAAATGTACGTATTAGATAGAAGAAAGTTTTGGGATTGGCACATCCAACTAGTTACTATTTAACTTAAAAAAGATGACAGTCGATACTTACAAACCGTATTTAAAAAAATTCTTTATTTATATTTTTTAACAGTAATACTATAATTTAATTATATTTGCCAAAGGCCTGCTTTATTATGGGAATTATCAGTTTTGAATGCATTCATGAAAATGATTGAAATTTAACAAAAGGAGTTCCATTATGTCAGCCTGCATTTTGAAGAGCGCTGGAAAATGAATTAATGAAATCTCGAACGCTTAATTTAAGGACAAAAGAATCTTTATTCCAATAACAATGATCATATGCCCATGAATAAATGCGATGATTCTGCTTTATTGTTAATATGAAAATGGTTCTTGTTTCCACATAATAATATGTAAGAGTCATTTCGAATTATTTTTATTACTGTGCATTTGGTTCAGTTAGTTAATTCCTGGAATGTGAAAGTAAAGCTAATAATGTGACTTTAGAGCATTAATAAAACATAACAAGTTGGAAATTGCACGTGGAGCGTAGCAAATGAGGTGCGTTCGTACGATAACGAAGTTTTAAAAATATCAATCTCATATATCAATCTCAGGAAATTGTAAATAGTTAATTGCAATTAAAATGCGCACCAAAATATTTTCTTCCTATACCATTATGTAATGGAATACTTTTGTGTGGCCTTGTAAATCAATAACAAATGTTTTTTGCACCACAGATTATACAAAATGTATATTATAATATGTACGTTATAGATGCATATCAATTTTATTATGTTCGAATGAGTGTAACACCATTAAAATGCATTTGAAACATTTTTCCCCATTGACTGGAATGTAAAGGAATACTTTTGATTGTCCCTGTAATTGTTGTATGCATCCGATTTTAATAAAATTTGAAATGACTCGAAAAAGTTATATAATTATTATGTATTTTAAATTTCAAATGATTAAAATGCATTTGAAACTCCCCCCCCCCCCATTCACCGTAATGTGGTGGAATACCTTTGATTGTCGCTGTAATTAATCTATGTATCCGATTTTCATAAAATTTGAAAGGGCTCGACAAAATTATGTTATAATCATATATTTTAAATTTCAAAAGATTCGTTTGGGTAGTTTTTGCGTTGTTATATGCGGACGGACGGACTGAATGACAACTATAGATGCTACGTATTTACATATTTACGAACGCACCTAAAAACTAGTCGTTGGGGCCACCGTAAAACTTACCCATCATATATATGCATATATAATATATGAAAATAATGCATTTGAAAACTATTTGTGAAATGGATTGCAATTCCAAAACAAATTTTAAACGTGTATTTATATTTTTGCTGTGTATAGTAATGCTGTATTAATGAGTTGCTGATGAATCTCTTTCGATAAATTATACAACACGCCTAACTACTCAAGTAGTACTGAATTGCCAAAAAGATACATCCTTATAACTCCAAAAATAATAATCTTATTAACTAACAGTTTATTGCGTCGGATTAAGCGTCTCATTTCCAATTAAAATATATCTTTGAATTGAAATTTGAATGAAATGCAGGGTCATGAAAAATCGAAGAATGTAGAAAACAGGATTACAGATATCTCGGCAACTAAAAATTCGATCAACTTCGTTCTTTATGCAAAATTTGTGTTATTTTATTGCCTTTTGCGATCACTCCTTAAAATAAAAAATTTCGAAAATTTTTATATACCTTTCATCCGAACGAATTTTTCCGAAAAAAATAGTTCCGGATAATCGAGGTTACTGATATTAAATAGGCTTCGTCCCATTCTTATATATTAAGTACATACAAAATTTCAAATCTCTATCTCAATTCGTTCGGGAGATAGAGCGTTTACAGACAGACAGACGGACTGACGGCAATTTTTTTTTCTAAAAATATGTTTTTCGAAATCTTCAGTGTTTAAAACGCGTAAATCCGTCAAAATTTTTTATTCGATTTTTAAAACGATTGCAAGACTTACCCTATACCACGTATGATGTGTAAGTAATGAAAGTCGATACTAACAAACCGTAGGTAAAAAAATCTTTATTCATATTTTTGAATAGTAATACTATAATTTAATTACATCGGTCAAAGGTATGATTATTATGAGGATTATCAATTTTGAATAACTCCATGAATATGATTAAAATTTAAAAAAGGAGTTCCATTATGTCAGCCTGCATTGGAAAATGAATTAATGAAATTTCGAACGCTTAATTTAAGGACAAAAGCACTTTCATTCCAATAACAATGGTCGTATGTCCATGAATGCGATGCTTCTGCATTTATTGTCAATATGAAAATAGTTCATGTTTTCACATAATAAATAATATGTAACAGTCATTTCAAAATATTTTTATTACTGTGCATTTGGTTCAGTTAGTTAATACCTAAAATGTGAAAGTATAGTTATTAATGTGACTTTAGAGTATTACTAAAACAAAAAGTTGGAAATTGCACGTGAAGCGTAGCAAACGAAGTTTTAAAAATATCACTCTCATAAATCAACCTCATGAAATTGTAAATACTTAATTACAATTAAATTGTGTACAAAACAGTGTTCTCCCTATACCATTATGTAATGGAATACTTTTGTATGGCCTTGTAAATCAATAACAAATGTTCTTTGCACCCCAGATTATACAAAATGTATCCTTATATATATTATAAATGTGAAAGTGTGTCCGAAAATTGGAATGAACTTGGCTTCAAAACGGATGGATTAATGTCTTTGAATTTTGGTATATAGGTAAATTATTGGCCTGAAATGAACATAGGCTAATTTTTATTTATTTTATTCAAATATTTTTCTTAATAATTCAATATT
The DNA here is from genome assembly GCA_964019185.1 of Maratus speculifer. NCBI lineage: Eukaryota > Metazoa > Arthropoda > Arachnida > Araneae > Salticidae > Maratus > Maratus speculifer. Next base: position 247,715,859 of record OZ025302.1, on the reverse strand, counting down.
TCACTATTTTTCATACAGAATAAATTGAAAAATTTTCCATAATATTTAATTATCTTTCTTTTTTCGTTGCCAAAAAATAAAAAAAACGGAATAATTATTTCTCTTCTGTAATTAATTTTCAACTGAAAGATTTTCACGTGATAAAATAAAATGAAATAAATAAATGGACCCTATTCTGTTTTTCGGTTCGAGATTAAAAACCGCAATTTCACCAATTGTGACGTCAGAGGAATGCTGTTTTTCTTCTTATATAACGCAAACGATTATATAAAATTTCTTTTACACTTAGAAGACTTTACAAGAATATAACTTCACACTTTACAAGAATATAAATATTTTAGTAGTTTTTCCGGATATTAATCCGTAATCAAAATGAACCTTTTTCTTTCTTTCGGTTCAAGGTTATTAAATTCAACTTTTTACCAATTGTGACGTCAGAGGAATACTTTCCATTAAGAATTTTAAAAATATCAATGTAACGTCATATATGAAACAAAGTATAAGTTTTCAAGTTTTCATTTTTAATAACACAATGTAATTTTGAGTAAGTGCTACAAAGAGACGACTGAGACGTCACATATTGAAAATAAAATATCTCTGATGTTGAAATGAAATGAGATTGAATTATGATATCAAAAGTTATTATTTAAAGAAAATTAAGTTTGTCGTCTGAGCGTGGCTAATATTTAATTTTAAAATGAAATAAGTTTTTTTAAAGGTTAAATATTAAACGATTAGAAAATATTAATAATTTATACATATCGTAAATGACGTAATGATCAATGAAAAACTTTTTATCATTTTTAGAAAGTAAGAAAAGCTAAACTAATCAAAAAAAATATTTTTGTGTGTTAATTCTGAAAATTGTTCAATTCTGAAAATATAAATAAATATCACTTTAAAAATGCACTTTCGGGCTTAAAATCTAAAGATTTAATGTAATTGTGAGAAAATACATTCCCTCAGTCAATATCTCAATTTGGCATAATGTTCTCAAAGTGTACTGGAAACAGGTTTGTAAATGGATATTAATTGCACATTTTTTTAGCTCTTAAAAAGTAAAAATATGTTGTGACTTTTAAGAATGTTTTTTATAATAAATTTCTATACATTTTTATGGTATGCAGAGCATATATGTACAAATTATACAAAAATGCCACCTAAAACACAGTTTTGTAGTATATTTTTCCTAACACTGTTTTTTTTTTCGTTTTACGGAAACTACCCGCTTTTTGACACTTTCTAACATGGTCTAAAAGTGTTTACGACTTCAACCTGTCTGTATACCGGATGCCGAGTGTCTGGGGTCTGCCGTCTGTCTGTCCGTTTTTCAACTTGGGTAAATATAGTGGAATTCATACGAAAATAACATACGTTATTGAGATTTACCAGTGAGCAATTACAGCATATGCGGCATTAAAAATGGACCAGGTAGCAATTATAGCTGAATCACAGGAGCACTCAAAAGGAAAATTTACATTATGGTCTAAGGCGAAAAAATCATTTGTGGTGTATTTTGATAATGTTACATAATTTTAAATGTAATGAAATTTACATGCATTTTTAAGGTTCAGAAGAACATGGTTACTATCGAATATGTTAAATGTAGTACTTATAGTGTGCGTACAGGGAGCTCAAAAGTATTTCAATATATTATGGTCTGTGAAGAAAAACCATTTGCAACGTATTTTAATAATGTTATTTTATTAAGGTTATTTTAATAGTATTGAAATTGATATCAGGTTCTGAAGTGCACTAAAATAGGATTTCTGTAGAAAATGGGGTGAAAAGATTTAACATTCACTTACAAGATTACAGAAAAATGTTCGGTAATATAATAGTCTACGGAGAAAAAAATATTCCCAGCGTATTTTAATTGCGTTGCGCTATTTCAAACATGATGAAATTAATATACTGAGATAATCAATACAATGATAAATACTGAAATTTACTACAATAAGCTTGCAGTTAAGTATCATTTGCATCACATTTGTTGTTCATTTACACAGACGCATAAAAGATTTTGGACCTGTGTCCAGATCTTAGATATTGTATCCAAAGTGTGGTCTATTAGACAAGATTGCTGAAGAGGTTTTTCAATTATCGTATGTATTTGGAAAACTAATGCATCCTGAAGTTCAGCTACATTTGATATAATAAGAGATGTTTGTAGAATTTAAATAAATCATGTATCAGACTATACAATAAACTGGATTACTCACCAGTGCAATAGCGATTCCTGGAAATATGAATTCAATAATTTGAATCGGGTTTTTTGCTTGAATAATTTAAGCTAAATTTGCGATCGTATACAAATTTGCACGTAATATACAGGACTGTAAAAAAGAATTCAAGTAAGTTTCTGTCTATAATTAGAAATTGCTAAAGGTGAATTTTAATATTCGTTATACTTTTTCTCACTAAGCAAAATTTTAACATTGTATTTAGAATATTTACAAACATATAGATCATATACACAGCTGCAGAAAAGAATGTCCCGGTGAAGTTATGCATTATGGAAATGTTGGATATTTTTTTTATTACCTAGGTTTAACACATGATTTTTCTTTCTTTGATATGGAATTCTAAAATGCACTACAACATGATTTCTGTACAATTGGGGTGCGTTACAGTTGTTCTGCAGTATAAGTGGTTACAATTTCATTTTCGCGATTGTTCATATTATCTAACACATTTTCCTTTTATTTGACTGAGTTCTTTAAGTACCCTATAAAAAAACTACTGCATAGCGATGTTAAAACTGTTGTTAGCTTTCGTTTTTTCAAAAACTAAAACAAAATCACTTCACCTTTTTTTTTTTTTTTTTTTTCATTCACGTATAAAAACATTTCATATTTATTTACTTAGAAGGTGTCACAAATAAAAATTAAATTAAAGAGTTGACATGTTTCGGTTCATTAATAAGAACCGTATTCATAACATATAAAATCAGTAGAAAATTAAATGACACTGGATATAAATATAATTTAAAAATCAAAACAAAACATTGCGCCCGCTATGATCGTGAATATAGCCATTGCCAACACGGCATATAAATATAATAAATTTTGACCATATATTAAATTTAAAAAGTATAAAATTAAAATTAAAAAAGTAGAAAAACTAAATGACTCTGGATATAAAGGTAATTTAAAACCCCCAAAACATAAAATATTGCGCCCTCTATGATTGTGAATAGCCAATGCCATCGCGGTTCCTCCTATTAGACTCATCCTTTAAATATTTATTAAGTAATTCTAATAGCAGGGGTATATGAAATTCCATATGAGAATGAAGAGGGGGATATTAATTTTTATATCGGTATGACAGGTAGAAAGTTTGGGGTTAGAAAGAAAGAGCATGAATGTGACATAAAATTTGGTAGGGATAAGACTGCGTTATCAAGATTGTTTTTAAAGAGGGGGGTTAAAATTTGTTTTAAAGATAGTAGATTAGTGTTCATTTCCAGTTTATTCCGAAAATTAATCATCCGTGAATCCATAGAGGTATATTCTAGGAGGGATAGAGTTTGTAATGATTCTTATTCTTATGACATTCCGAGTTTGTGGTTAGAATTACTTAATAAATATTTAAAGGATGAGTCTAATAGGAGGAACCGCGATGGCATTGGCTATTCACGATCATAGAGGGCGCAATATTTTATGTTTTGGGGGTTTTAAATTACCTTTATATCCAGAGTCATTTAGTTTTTCTACTTTTTTAATTTTAATTTTATACTTTTTAAATTTAATATATGGTCAAAATTTATTATATTTATATGCCGTGTTGGCAATGGCTATATTCACGATCATAGCGGGCGCAATGTTTTGTTTTGATTTTTAAATTATATTTATATCCAGTGTCATTTAATTTTCTACTGATTTTATATGTTATGAATACGGTTCTTATTAATGAACCGAAACATGTCAACTCTTTAATTTAATTTTTATTTGTGACACCTTCAAAGTAAATAAATATGAAATGTTTTTTATACTGCATAGCGTTCTATAAGATAAATGTTATATATTTTTTAAATTATTGTTAATGAACCGTTTTGTTTAATTAAAGCGTTTATCTTTTTTTTAATGCTACGTGAACGACGTCACGGGTAACAGCTAGTATTATAATATGTACTTTAGAGATACATATCAATTTTATTATGTTCGAATGAGTGTATTGTTGTTGTCCCCACTGACCGTAAAGTAACGGAATCATTTTGATTGTTCCTGTAATTGACCTATGCATCTGATTTTCATAAAATTTGAAATGACACAATAAAATTATGTAATAATAATTTATTTTAAATTTCAAACTATTAAAATGCATTTGAAGCTTTTTTCCCCATTGACCGTAATGTAACGTAATACTTTTGATTGTCCCTGTAATTGATCTATGCATACGATTTTCACAAAATTAGAAATAACTCGACAAAATTATTTAATAATTATTTATTTTAAATTTCAAACGATTGGGTTGGGTAGTTTTTGCGTTGTTATATGCGGCCAGACAGACGGGCGGATTGAAACGACAATTATAGGTGCTACTTATTTACATAATTACGAAAGCACCTAAATAAGAACGAAAAATCTTCCGTCAAACATAGATCATGAAACACTATCCAACAGCAATATTATAATTTAATTATGTGGGTCAAAGGAATGCATAATCTGTGGATTATCAGTTTAACATAAATTCATGAAAATAATTATCATGAAATAATGAAAGGAGAAGTAATTCATGAAAATAATGAAAGGAGATCCATTATTTGAGCCTGTATTTTGAAGAGAGTTGGAAAATGTATTAATGAAATTTCGAATGCTTAATTTAAGGACAAAAGAATCTTTATTCCAATAACAATGATCATATGCCCATGAATGAATGCGATGCTTCTGCTTTATTGTTAATATAAAAATAGTTCATGTTTCCACATAATAATCTGTAACAGTCATTTCGAATTATTTTTATTACTGTGCATCTGGTTCAGTAAGTTAATTTTTAAAATGTGAAAGTAAAGTTAATAATGTGACTTTATAGCATTACTAAAACAAAACCAGTAAGAAAAATCATGCGTTAAGTATAGATTATGAAGCACTTTCCAACAGTTCTTTAAATCTGTAACAAAACTTCGTTATCCAGGAAAATAACGAATTAATGTTCATATCCAAATATGTATTCCAATACTTTTGAAAAGCCCTGTATTTGATCTGTCTGTTAATATATAGACTATATAATGGTTGACATTTTCCTTTCAGCAATTTATGCTAATAGAAGGAAACATATTTGAATACTTCTGTTTAGCCCTGTAAAATACATAGTGCCTTTAATACAAGAAAGTAGTTTGCTAAAGTCTAGTTTAAACATAAATTCTCTTTGAACTACTTAAATCAAATTTCTAGAAATTATCATCTGGAGGCGACCATGTATCCAGTTCTTTGCGTGACCCTGTATATCATTTTGCCTATATTCTACAAACATTTCTTAGTAAACTAAATGCAGTTCATCGTAAAAAGGTATAACATATTAAAAAAAAATCCTTTAAGTAAATTACACTCATATTCAGTAAACTTTAAGAGATCTTTTGTGTAACCCTGTATATCTAAATTGTGTAACAATTAGCAATTATATAAACCATATCATATGCATACATCTAGTGAAACTTAAAAGCGTATATCATAATGAAAAAATGTATTTCATCTATCTAACAGCTATATTCCATAATATACAGGACTTTATATAGAATGTACTATTTGAAATCTTTTGTGTGTCCCCGGTAAATACTATGCACTAATATTATGCATGAAATAATTCATATTAATCCTCAGCAACGTATATCAATTTGACTATATATGAAATCATTTATCATAATTAAAAGACGTCGCAAACAATTCCTCCTTTTATTATTATGTATTAAAATACTTTTGTATGGCCTTGTAAATAAATAACAAATATTCTTTTTGCTGCATATTTTAGTGCACTTTCTAGATGCATATAAGTTTGAAGATGTTTGATAGGGTGTAACATCTTTAGAATTCATTTGAAAATTTTTCCTCATAGGCCGTAATGTAATGGAAAACTTTTGTCTGTCCCTGTAAATAAACTAATCTTGGCAGAACCTTTTTTAATAGGGTTCGTGCTTGCGTAAGCGTAATTAACATCCAAAAATGTCATGACAATCCGAGTATAATTACGAGAGTTAGAGCGCGGACAGACGCCATGACAAGCCGAATGCATAAGCACTTTTCTACTTTATTGGAAAGTGCTAAAAAGAGCGAAAAACCTTCCGTCAAACATAGATTATGAAACACCTTCCAACAGCAATATTATAATTTAATTATGTGGGTCAAAGGAATACATAATCTGAAGATTATCAGTTTGACGTGAATTCATGAAGATGATTAAAATTTAATAAAAGGAGATCCTTTAAGATCCATTATATCAGCCTGTATTTTGAAAAGATCTAGAAAGTGAATTCATGAAATTTCGGACGTTTAATTTGAGGCCAAAAGCATCTTAATTTCAATAGCGATGCTCAAATATCCATGCATGAATACGATGCTTCTGCGTATATTGTTGATATGAAAATAGATCATGCTTAAAGATAGAAAACCAACGATTATAAATGCAAAAATAATGTAGGGAAAGGTAGAAAACAGCTGTTTCGAATCAACTATCGAGATTCTTCATCAGTGCAAAACTCAGCTTTTCCCCCCCTTGCTTTTTAGTTTTTGTTTTGTTCGTTCTCCGGTAAATGTCGCTACTTGTCCACCCAGTTGTTCAGGCTGCTTTTTTTTTCATTGGTTGCTTTTCTATAGGTGGAATCGTTCCCGTAGCGGGTATATAGGCCTGCGTTTCTCTCTCTATTTGCTCAGTTTTGCTTTTTCTAGCTCACTGAATTTTGCACTGATGAAGAAACTCGATAGTAGATTCGAAACAGTTGTTTGCTACTTTTCATACATTATTTGTGCATTTATAATTGTTGGTTTTCTACCTTTAAACATTTTTGCATAAAAGATTTATTAGATATTTTAATAGATCATGCTTTCCTATAATAAGACGTAAGCCTCATTTTGTACTATTTTTATTACTATTCATTTGGTTATATTAGTTAATTCATGAAATGTGAAAGTAAACCTATCGCAATGTGAGTTTAAATGTTTACTGAAACAAATAAAGAGCAAACAATCATGCTTTAAAGACAGATTATGATCATATTCCAAAAGCAATATTATAATTTTTTTTATATCTGTTATAAAATGAATATTATGAGGGAAGGTATTCAAAAAGATAATTAATATTCAAGCAAAGGATCTCCATTATGTCATCCTATATTTTGAAGTGATCTCTAAAATGAAATTATGAACATTCGAACGCTTCTTTTAATGGCAAAAACATTTTTATTCCAATAACAATGATCATATGCCCATTACTGAAAGCAATGCTTTTGAATTTATTGTTAATATGAAAATAGTTGACGTTTCCACATAATAATATATAAAGTTCATTTCGATTTATTTTTGTTTTTGTCCATTTGCTTCATTTAGTTAATTCATGAAATGAGAAAGTGAAGCTATAACAATGTGACTTGTAAGCTTTATTCCAAAAGAAAAAAAAAGGAACAAAAATCCGTGTTTTAAACGCAGATTATGAAGCACTTTCTAACAGCAATATTATAATTTAATTATGTATGTCTACCGAATTCAGATTATGAGGAAAAAATATATGAAATTCAACAAAAGAAGTTCCATTATTTCAACTTGTATTTTGAAGAAACATAAAAAATGAATTTATGAAATTTCGAATGCTTAATTTAAGGACAAAATCATGTTAATTCCAATACCAATGATCATATAAACTGTTAAAAATTTTGTTGTAGTTTCAACCAAATTTTGGTGCTCAGTAGCTGTCGCCATAAAATGGTGAAATCTGGTACCAACATTTGGAGATCCCTCTTTTAACCTCGTTCCGACTATTGGAACTATGCTTCATCAGGAGCTCCAAAATATTGGTTCAAGATTTCATCATCTTACAATGATAGCTACTGAGCAACAAAATTTGGTTCAAACTAGAACAAGATTTTTAACAGTGTATCAATGAGTGAATACTATGCTTCTGCATTTATTGTTAACATGAAAATAGTATAGTTCTTGTTTCAATATAATAATATGTGAGGTTCATTTCGAACTATTTTTACTACTGTTCATTTGGTTTAGTTTGTTAATCTAAGAAATGTAAAAGTAAATACATCACAATGTGACCTTAAAGCTTTACTGAAACAAAAAAAAAAAAGAACAAAAATCCGTCCCTTAAACGCAGAATATGAAGCACTTTCTGACAGAAATATTATGATTTAATTTTATCTGTGAAAAGAATGCATATAATAAGGAAATGAATTCTAAAAGTTAATTAAAATTCAACAAAAGAAGTTCCATTATGTCAGCCTGCATTTTAAAAAGATCTGGAAAATGGATTTATGAAATTTCGAAAGCGTAATTTAAGAACAAAAGCACAATTATACAACAACAATGATCATATGCTCATGAATGAATACAATGCTTAATGATTTATTGTTAATATGAAAACAGTTAATGTTTCCACATAACAATACGTAAAAGTCATTTCGAACTATTTTCATTGCGGTTCATTTGGTTCAGTTAATTAATTCCTGAAATGTCAAAGAAAAGTTATCTCAATGTGACTTTAAAGCTTTACAAAAACAAAAAAAGAACAAATATTCGTGCTTTAAACGCAGATTATGAAGCACTTTCTAACAGCAATATTATGATTTAATTTTATCTGTGAAACGAATGCATATCATAAAGAAATGAATTCTAGATGATAATTAAAATTCAACAAAAGAAGTTTCATTATGTCAGTCTGTTTTTTGAAGAGGTCTAAAAATGGATTTATGAAATTTCGAATGCGTAATTTAAGGGCAAAAAGCACCTTTATTCCAATAACAAAGAATCTCATGGTCATGAATGAATATAATGCTTTATCATTTATTGTTAATATGAAAATAGTTGATGTTTCCTAATAACAATATGTAAAGATCTATTTTTATTACTGTTCATTTGATTCAATTAGTTAATTCATGAAATGTGAAAGAAAAGCTATCTTAATGTGACATTAGAGCTTTACAGAAACAAAAAAAGAACAAAAAATCATGATTTAAACGCAGATTATGAAGCACTTCCTAACGGAAATATTATAAATTAATTATATCTGTTAAATGAATGCATATTCTGAGGATTATCAGTTGAATTTGAATTCATGAAACTAATTAAAATTTAACAGAAGAAGATCCATTATCTCAGCCTGTATTTTGATGATATCTTGAAAATGAATTTATGAAATTTCGAATGCTTATTTTAAAAATAAAAGCAGCTTTATTTCAGTAACAATACTAAAATATCCATGAATGGATAGCATTCTTCTGCGTATATTGTTGATACGAAAACAGATCATGCTTTCAAACAGTAAAATGTAAACCTCAGTTTGAACTATATTTATTATTGTTCATTTGGTTCAGTTAGTTAATTAATGAAATGAGAAAGTAAGGCTATAGCATTGTGACTTTAAATCTTTACTGAAAGCTAAATAAAGATTTTAAAAAACCATGCTTTAAACACAGATTATGAAGCATATTCCAAATGCAATATTATAATTTAATTATATCTGTTATAAAATGGATATTATGAGAGAAGGAATTCAAAAAGATAATTAATATTCAACCAAAGAATCTCCATTATGTCAGCCTATATTTTGAAGAGATTTGGAAAATGAATTTATGAACATTCGAATGCTTCTTTTAATGGCAAAAGCATTTTTATTCCAATAACAATAAATCTTTATTTCAGTAGCATCTTTATTTCAGTAGCATCTTTATTTCAGTAACAATGCTAAGATATTCCTGAATGAATGCAATGCTTCTGCGTATATTGTTGATATGAAAACAAATCATGCTTTCAAACAGTAAAATGTAAACCTAATTTTGAGCTATTTTAATTATTGTTCATTTGGTTTAGTTAGTTAATTAATGAAATGAGAAAGTAAGGCTATCGCATTCTGACTTTAAATCTTTATTGAAACATAAAAAGATAAAAGAAATCATGTTTTAAACACAGACTATGAAGAATTTTTTAATAGCATTATTATACTTTAATTATATCTGTTAAACGAATGATTATTATGCGGTAATGAATTCTAGAAGGTAATAAATATTTAACAAGAGGAGTTATATAATGTGAGCGATCTGGAAAATGAATTTATGAAATTTCGACAAAAGCACCATTATTCCAATAACAATGATGATATGACCATGAATGATTGCGATACTTCTGAGTTTATTGTTAATAGGAAAATAATCTCATGTTTCCACATAATAATATGTAAAAGTCATTTTGAACTATTTTTAATACTGTTAATTTAAATCAGTTAGTTAATTCATGAAATGTGAATGAAAGCCTTCACAATGTTAATTTAAAGCTTTACTGAAACAAAAAAAGAACAAAAAATTATGATTTTAACATACATTATGAAAAACATTCCGACAGCAATATTATACTTTAATTATATCTGTCAAACAAATGCATATTATGAGGATTATTAGAATGGAATGAATAAAGAAAAAAATTAAAATTTAGCAAAAAAAGTTTTAATATTTCAGCATATATTTTCAAGAGGTCTGGAAAATCAATTAATGAAACCTTCAAAGCTTAATTTAAGGACAAAAACACCTTTATTCCAGTAACAATGTTCATATGTTCATGAATGAATGCGATATTTCTGCATTTATTTTTAGTATGAAAATAGTTCATATTTCCACGTAATAATACATAAAGGTCACTTCGTACTATTTTTAATGCTGTTCATTTGATTAAGTCAGTTAATTCATGAAATAAGTATGTAAAGCTATCAGAACGTGGCTTTAATGCTTTACTAAAACAAAAACGAACGTAAAATCATGTGTCAAACACGGATTATGAAGCACATTCCAGCAGAAATATTATAATTTAATTATATCTGTCAAACGGAATCATACTATGAGAATTATTTGTTTGTAATGAATTATAGACGATGATGGAATTCAACCAAGAGAATCTCATTTATGTCAGCTTAAATTTTGAAAAGACGCAGAAAATGAATTTAATAAACTTCGAATGCTTAATTTAAGGAAATAAGCACCTTTATACAAATAACAATGGTCATATGTCCATGAACGAATGTGATGCATCTGCCTTTTTTGTTAATATGAAAATAGTTCATGCTTCCACATAATAATATGTAAAGGTCATTCCGAACTATGGTTCTTACTGTTCATTTGATTCAGTTAGTGAATTCATAAAATAAGAAAGTGATGCTATCATAATGGGACATTAAACTTTTACTGAAAAAAGAGAAAAAAAATCATGTTTTAAACACATATTTTGAAGCACTTTCGAACAGAAATATTATAATTATATGTGTCAAACAAATGCATATAATGCGGGAATGAATTCTAGAAGATAACTAAAATTCAACAAAAGGAGTTCCATTATGTCAGCCTATATTTAGAAGAAATCTCGAAAATGAATTTATAAAATTTCAACCGCTTTATTTAAGGACTAAAGCTCCTTTATTAAAATAATAATGATCATATGTTCATGAATGCGACGCTTCTGTGTGTATTTTTAATTTCAAAATAGTTCATGTTTTTATATAATAATATGTATAAAAGTCACTTCGAGCTGCTATAATGACTGTTTGTTTTATTCAGTTAGTTTATTCATGAAGTAAGAAAGCGAAGATATCATAATGTGATTTTAAAGTTTCCGACCCTCATTGCACCGAATCGCGACTAAATACCCCGAGTAGGAACAATCAGACTCATCATATTGCAAAAGTTCACTTACTGCTTTTGGTGTGTGTATATGTGTCAATACTGTCAAGATTCTTAACCGCGTTGTTACAGGATTGATGCCGATTAACATAATCAACCGTGCCATGCTATTTACATTACTTTATAAATACTGATACTGAATCAATACCAATTTTATTTAGCAACAACTAAAAAAATAGAAAGGATTACGCGATAGCTATTTTTCTGTTGCCATTTAATGTTATATATATTGATATTGAAAGCTATTGCATGCAAGCAGATATTTGTGTTATAAACTGCATGAAACATATAGTATGAATGTATAAAAGAATATCCAAAATAGAGTATATTTTAATATTGAGAAATTGTATTAAATAAATAATATTGAAGTCGAAAATAACCAAATAGTTTTGATACATTTGTCTTTTCTAATGCGTAAATAATGTCAATTGATACTCAGGTCAACATTCATGCTGGTATTTGTTTGCTAGACAAGCACTAATTCCTGTATCCCAGCAAGTAGAATAGCATAAACTACCATAGCATTTTTGCAGGTTCTACCAGAATTACTAGCAAGTCATGAAGTGTATTGACCCACTTTGATGCTTGACCAGTATACATAATCAAGCATATACTGCTTGAATATGTCGCTAGCCTAGCAGCATTCAAGACCACCATTTGCTTGTACTTTCTGCTAGTTTAGCATTACTTTTTACCACCATTTGCTTTTAATTTTTGCTATTCTATCATTAAATTTCTAGAATCAGTTACTAATTAAAAAAAAGACTTTGATGGTGCCATCCTTTAACAATACCGGAAGCGACTATATACATTACGGGAGATATTGTATCGGATTATTTTCCTCGCCTGAGGACAAAACTGTTTACCTGTGGTTTGAGAGACACGCGCTCTCCTTACTTTGACAGTGGGGACGTGTTTTATAACGTATGTAATTGCGAGTGAGGGTTGACGAAGCTGAATCTACTTGTGTTAATATTTTTATTTAGATAAAGGGTCAATTTATCCATGCAGTTACAATTCCTCGAAGTTTCAATTAATAAAGTTAATTTATTGTAAAGTTTTTAACATAGTATTGGATAATTATAATATGGCTTGATTAATGTAATTCATCAATGTTATTAATATATATATATATATATATATATATATATATATATATATTGCTTAATAGATAAATTGAACATGTTCTGAATTATTTTTTGCAGGAAAATAAACAATTTTGAACGTGGGGGGGGGGGGGGTTCATGGAATAAAATTCAGGTAAATTCAGTTTTAGGTGAAGGATTTTAGAGCCGTAATGTTTATTGGATAGAAGGGGGAATTAATTATACATATTTTTAAATCGATTATTATAAATATATTTCTTAAATGAAAAAGTGCTTCTTGGATATTCAAACTTAAGTGACTAAATTTTGTTTTTTGCCGATTTTGAAAAACACTTTTTATTATTATTATTATTTTTTTTTTATAACTTAAGATAATTAAGCGCTACCAAAACTGACAGCTAAGAATTTTATGATGGGGAAGAAGCATATTCCCCAAAATCAACCATGGAAATTAATTTTCATTTTGTTTTAGATTTATGTGTTAAAATTGTATCTCAAATGGGTGGACGAAGTAAGTTTTGAATTTACGTTGTAGTAGCCCGAAGAGAAGAGCTACCGCACCTTGATTTTAAAATTTAGAAAACATATTTTTTCCCTTAATTTAATAAGCACAGAAAACTTAATCTTTTCGAGTAACTTAAAAGAATGAAATACTAAGAGAAAGTGCAGCTGTGATGTTTTTTTTCATTTAGTGAAAGGGAGGGGGGCTATAAAAATTAACTATTATTATTTGTGTGTTAAAAAATTATCTCAACGAGTTCAAGAAACAGCGTTTTATTAACGTGTTGGTGGCACAGCTATTCTCTTCCTCGTCCAACTTTATAAATTCAATAAACAATTTTTTCCCTCCTATTCTTAAAGACATCGTAAACTTCTAATTTTCAAGTAAGTTAAAATAATTTAACACAGAGGAAAAAAATGAGATAAAAGATGAGTTGAAAGGACAGGTAATTTTCCATTAGGGGAGGGGAAGAGTTATTCTACTTTTTAATAAGCTATGAAAGTAAGTTTTTAGTTCTGTTTTTTTTATTGTTTATGAGTTAAAAATTAATCTCAAATTGGTGGTTTAAGATAGTCTTGCATTAAGGTAGTGGTAATATTCCACCTCGAGTAATTTTAATTTTAATGAACGAAATTTCTCTTTTCTCCGTCTTTTAAAGACATAATTGCATTTTTTTTCTTTTCTAGTAAACTAAAATATATAAATGCTAAATAAAAGAAAAAAAAATCCCTTTAAAGTTTGGTTAAGATATTCTTCTAGAAACCTCTCATAGAGGGAAAATTCCTCAAAAATTCCCTCTCCGCCATAATTATTTTTTTTTAAAAGTTCTTTGTTACATCTTCGAAAATTGCAATTCATAGTAAAACCTCGTAACGGAAACTCTTGAATGGCTGACACCTCCGCCTCTGCTTTTCTACTCTCAACATCTATATAATAGTACATTTTAGCTCTGTATTAGAACACCTCTGAACAGCAGGGAAAACTTCGCGCTCCAAAGAAATCCGTTATTCTGTGGTTTTTCTGTACAGCTTTTTTTCTCCATAAATTTCACATTTTTTATAAACAGAGAAAATACACATATTTTATTCAAAAATATGTGCACATATTTTGCAAACATTGAATATGTATTTATTTCATGCAAAGAATGTGTACACTTTTTGAAACATAAAATATGCACTGATGTAAAAGCACAAAAAAAAAAAAATGCAGATAGTTTTCACAAAAAGCTATATTCAAAAATATTTAGTCTTTATGCATACATTGTGTATAATCCATGATGTTTTGCAAAAATGTGCAAACTATTGCTTAAAGAGTTGGGTTCTGCTATTCTAGCAGAAATTCATAAGCAATAAATACCTTTTTTGTTGCTATTCTTGTTTAGCGAATTAGAATATTTTACTTGTACATATCATTCTGTTTTCTACCTAAGCTGCCTGTATGGCATTTCACACTGGCAAGCATTAAAAAGCGTATAGTAGCAGGTTAATGTTCCTACCTCTCCATGCTTTGGAAGAAGCTTAAACAGGAAATAAACATAAGATGTACATAGCTTGTCATGCTATTGCTTTGTCAGCTAGCTATATAGAATTTGATGCTGACTAGAAATTTAAAGCATATATTAGAAGGAAAATCTAGTAGACAAAGCAATATATGACAATAACTAGCATATTTTTGTTGCTGGTACTAGCATGAATTTTGGTGCGGAAATTAAATAATTTAGAAATTTTAATGATGGATGAATAATATAATGAAATTGCCACATCAGAAATCCAATTTCTCTTATTAAAAATTCGGCAGCATAAAGATAAAGCAAATAACAAAATAAAAATTAAAATGAATTTATACTGTATTCAAAAAGAAAAAAAAATGGAAGTTATTGACACCTATATCTATATTTAATCAAAATTAATATACCAAGCTGTTCAATCAACATTTAAAATAAATACAATTTAGAAAATTCTGTTAATTTTTTTAATTTTGTTGATAAAAAGTATTACATAGTTTTTAATATTTATTTTTCCCCAAACGTCATATTTTGAGATATTATAATTAAGTTGTATCAATCACACACGATTTTAAGAATATTAAATTCGAAATTCACTGACGATGGTAAGTGATGGTAAATTAATAGTTTATAGAAGTGTTCAAATATTGTCTTGAATGTGTAAAATTCAAATCGGTGGTGGGTTAAACGTATTTATAATTGTAAACTCTCTGTTACGTAAATGGTGTTACATAATCTTGATTTTTAAAACAAAAGTAATTCAAATTTAGATTGCTAAAAATTTTAATACATAAAAATTAAAGCAAATATAACTATAAAATATGAAATAGAATCATGCTTATTAAAAAAAAAAAAAACCGAAAAAATTTATAAAAATAACTTTATTAGATCAAAATCACTCCAGAAGGCTGTTTAATCAATATTTAAAATAAATAAAATCTAGAAAATTCAGTTAAATTTTGTTTATAAAAAGCATTGTATAGCTTTATTATTATTTTTTTTAACTTCGTAATTTGAAATAGCTATATTATAATTTAATTGTATCTGTTACACACGAATACTTATTTTAAGAATTTTCAGCTTCGAATTCTTTAATTATGATAGTTAGAATTAAACATATTAGGTTCTATTGTATTCGAATATAGTTTTGTGAAATGTCGAAAATTAATCATGGAAATTTCGGAAACAATCAAGGAACAAAAGAAATTTTCTTCGAATAGCAAAGCCCAAATATTTATAAATGGATGAGATGCTTCTGTGCTTATTATTAATAGGAAAGCAATGTGTGTTTTGGAATAATGATATGTGAATGACATTTCGAACTATTTTAAATAATGTTTATCTAATATATTTAGTACGTTCTCGTTTATCTGTGAAATACGAAAGTGAATCTCTCATAATGCAAATTTTCAGCATTATTTCAATAAAAAATATTGTGTTGTGTAAATTAACTTCTCACTTCCGTTATTTTTCTATTCAACTGTTGAACAAAAAGTTTTATATCTACCGATATTGAAAGCTATTGTATGCAAGCAGATTTGTATTATAAACTGCATGAAATATGTAGTATGAATGTATAAAAGAGTATGCAAAAGAAATAATTTATTTAAATATTGAGATATTGTATTAAATAATTAGTATTTAAATTGAAGATAACTGAATAGTATTTATAATTTTTCTTTTATTACGCGTAAATAATGTTAGTTAATGCACAATTTATATAATTTGGAAATTTCAATCATGTGATATAAAGAAATTGTTACATCAGAATTTAAATTTTTTCGTATTAAAAATTAAAATAAATTTACACTTTGTTAAAATAAAAAACAAATTATTGACATTTTTACCTTTACTAAATCAAGGAGAACATATCAGACTCTTTAAAATACATAAATAGACTTTAGAAAATTCAGTTGCATTTTATAAGTTTTGTTGATAAAAAGTATTATATAGTTTTTAACATTTATTTTTCCCAAAACTTATAATTTGAAATATTATAATTTAGCTGTATCCATCACTTATGAATGGTTATTTTACAAATTTTCACTTCGAAGTTCATTGACTATGGTAAGTAAATAGTTAATGTAAGTATTATTTTACTGTCTTAAATATCTAACATTAATCAAAATTAACAAACCAGGCTGTTAAATCAACATTTAAACTAAATAAATATAGTTTGGACAATTCAGTTAAATTTTGTATGTTTTGTTGATAAAAAATATTATATAGTTTTAACATTTATTTTTTCCAAATCTAATAATTTGAAATCTATAATTTAGTTGCATCTGTCACACATGAATGGTTGTTTGAAGAATTTTCAATTCGACATTCTTTGATGATGGTAAATGGTAAATAAATAACTTATCAAAATGTTGAAATATTGTCTTAAATATGCAAAATTCAAATCAGCTAAATGTATTTATAATTGTAAGATCTCTTTTACGTAAATGGTGCTATATAATCGTAGATTTTTCAATGTCTTTTTTCGCACATAAAAAATTCACATTTTGATTATTAAAAATTTTTAATGTATAACATATAATCCAAAATAAAATTGTAAAATATAAAATGGAATCGTACTTCTTTAAAAAGAACAACACCGAAAAGTTTTATAGCAATAACTTTTCTAGATCAAGATAAAGACACCATGCTGTATAATCAATATTTAAAATAAATACAAGTTGGAAAATTCAGTTAAATTTCATTGATAAGAAGAATATTATGTAGTTTTAAATATTTATTATTTCAAAATTTCATAATTCGAAATAGCTATATAATGATTTAGTTGTATCTGTCACACCGAATGCTTATTTTAAAAACTTTCTGTTTGGAATTCCTTAACTATGATAATTAGAATTAAACAGAGATAGTTTTGTTACATTCAAATATATTTTTGTGAAATCTGGAAAATTAATCATGGAAATTTCGGACTTTTAATTAAGGGACAAAGAACCTTTCTTTTAATAGAAAACCTCAAATGTCTAAAAATAGATGCGATGCATCTGCGCTTATTATTAATAGGAGAACAATGTGTGTTTTAGAATAATGACACATGAATGACATTTCAAGCTAGTTTATGTACTGTTTATTTGATCTATTTAGAAGGTTCTCACTCATTCGTGAAATTTGAAAGAGAATCTCGCATAATGCAGATTTCAAGCATTATTTAAATGAATATTGTCAAATCAAGAATTCACTTCCGTTACCATTAGATTCAAATGTGGAAAAAAATACTTTTTTATATATACTGATAATGGAAGTTATTGTTTGCAAGCAAATATTTATGTTATGAATAGGGATGCACCGAATATTCGGTATCTATTCGGCCATGTTACCGAATATTCGGTTAGGCCGAATATAAAACTATTCGGTTAAGCCGAATATTCGGCTTGACCGAATATGAAACTATTCGGCCTGCCGAATATTCGGTTTGGCCGAATATCAAACTATTCGGCCGAATCCAATACTTAATAAAACCTTTTAAAATATATTTTTAAAAACTTTTCACAATTTCTACTTTTAACTGTTAATTTATAAATATATTTAGAATAATTAGAAAGAAAATCATATTTAAATAAAAGAGAATGTTTTTAAATTATTTATTTGCTGTTTGTAAAGTATAATTTAAGAAAATTAACCATGAGAAGGATTAAAATGGTGATTTATTAGGATTTTCCTTAGGAATAAATGATGTGTAGATGCAAGTTCCTAAATTTTGTTTAGTAAATAATTTGTTTCTTGCAATTCCCAAATAAAAGTTCTTAATAAAGAAAGAACAACTTTTGAGATTAGTAATAGCTATCAAAGCCGACAATTTTTGTTCATGAAACTATAATCTTGTCATAAGTACATTGTATTTTATCAAACTCTAGATCAAACTTGGGTTTTCTTTTGTTGCATTAACAATGAATAAGATACCATAACTATATTTTTAACTCACATGTTTTGATTTCTGTAAAATATTATATGATGGGAAGGGTGAGAAAATGCCACCATTCATAAAAAAGAACTATGAGCTATACATTCATTTATTCAGAATTAAGTTGAAAGTATTTTTACTTTATATTGGAAAAATCTGCTTTGAGTTATTTAAAAAGGAGAATTATGGGACTGTAATGTTTTTCTTTGACTATTTTTTAATTATTTCTCTTTGATTTTAAAATGTTTGTTTGAATTCGTAGAGGAAATCATGAAATTTAAAATTTTAATAAATAAAAAACACTATCATAATTGTGCTTCTTAAATAACTCAAGCAGATTTATTTTAATACTAAATGTTCTTATAAAAAGCTCTTAAGTGTAAATATGTGCAAAATGTAAGTTTCTTTTATTAAATATTATATAAAATTGTTTTCAAATGTAATATTTTAATACCTTTAAACTTTGAGATATAAAAATATTTGGAAAGCCGAATATTCTGTATTAACGAATATTCGTAGCCGAATATTCGGCCAACGGGCGAAACGACCCGTTGGCCGAATATTCGGCATTCGGTATTCGGCCAAAATCACTATTCGGTGCATCCGTAGTTATGAACTGCATGAAATATATAGAATGAATGTATAAAGAATATGCAAAAGAAATAGTTTATTTAAATAAGATATTGCATTAAAAAAATAGAATTGAAATAAAAATTAATTTAATAGTATTTATAAATTTCTATTTTCTACGCCTAAATAATGTCAATTAATATGGAATTGATATAATTTGAAAATTTAACACATGTGCTTTCATAAAATTTTCACATCAGAAAACCAAATTTTCCTTATTAAAAATTTCGACAGTATAAAGATGAAAGCAAATAACACTGTCAAAGCTAAATAGAATATATACTTAAATAGAATATATAAAAAACGGAAGTTAATGACATATAGACCTTTATTACATTAAGATTAACATGCCAAGCTGTTCAATCAATATTTAAAATAAATAAATCACAATTTAGAAAATTGAATTGAATTTTGTAGGTTTTGTTGATAAAAAGTTTTATATAGTTTTTAATATTTAGTTTTCCATAACTTATAGTTTGAAATATTATAATTAAGCTGCATCCGTCACACACGTATGGTTATTTTAAAAATTTTCAGTTCGAAATTTATTGAGGATGGTACATCATGGTAAATAAATAGTTTATTGAAGTGTTGAAATATTGTCTTAAGTATGTAAAATTTACTAAGATTAACAAGCCAGGTTAAAATCAGCATTTAAAATAAATAAATACAAATTGGAAAAATATTTTTTTTTTAAGTTGTGTTGATAAAAAAGCATTATGTACACTGTAAAAAAAAAAGGGTCGATCTACTAAAAAAACTTTAGTGATTCTTGTAATTACTAAAAAATTTTTAGTAATCTTAGTCGGTTACAAGAAAATCTGTAAGAACTACTAGAAAAAAGTTAACAACGAATAGAGTTAATAGTTTTATATTTTTAATAGCTATTACGAAAACTCGCTTGGTGTGGCCTTGATGGCATAGTGGTTATAGTAACGGACTCCAGGCTAAAAGGTCCCCGGTTCGATACCGGCCACCGTCAAATACGCCCCGAATGTATGCAGTGTAAGTACTCGTTAATAAAGGGATTATAAAAATCCTGCAGGAGCAGGTAGCAATGTTTGGTGCTGCCATCTATTGCGGTTTTGCCGAAAATCTTCCACTTCAGAAGTCTGGATGCAGCTCGAAGTAAGCTCCTGCTCTTCGGGCGCACGTAATGGTTATTAAAAATAATTTTGGAGTTATTACTAAAATTTGCTTGGTGGCTCATACTAAAAATTTTTAAGTTAGTTATACAAAAATTTCTTTCGTTCAGTTTACAAAAGAAATGCTTGTTTCACTTGCAAAAAAAGTTTGTAATGGTTACTAAAAAATTCTGTGGAATACAAATTTACTAAAAAAATTTTAGTAACCTCTTGAATTTTTTTTACAGTGTAGTTTTTAATATGTATTTTTTCCAAAACTTCATAATTTGATATATTATAACTATATAAAATATTGTATCCGTCACACGCGATTTTAAGAATTTTCAATACGTAATTCATTGACGATTGTAAGTGGTGGTAAATAAATAGTTTATTGAAGTGTTAAGATATTGTTTTAAATATGTAAAATTCAAATCGGAGTTAAGTTAAATGTATTTATAATTGAAAACTCTCTGATAAGTAAACGGTGTTATTTGATCGTGGATTTTTCAATAACTTTTTTTTCACGTGAAAAATTCGAATTATGATTGTTAAATTTTTTTAATGTATAACAATAAAAGTAAATAACACCTTAAAATATAAAAGGGAATCATACTTATTTAAAAAAAAATACCGAAAAGATTGATAGCAATAATTTTACTAGATCAAGATCAACACCCCAGGCTGTTTAATCAATATCTAAAATAAGTACAATTTAGAAAATTCGGTTAAATTTTATTAATCAAATGTATTATATAATTTTTAATATTTATTTTTTCCAAAACTGCATAATTTTAAATAGCTATATTGTGATATAGTTGTATCTGTCACACGCGAATTCTTATTTTAAGTATTTTGAGTTTCATCTTATAGACATTCCTTAACTATAAAAATTAGAATTAAGCAGGAGTAGAGTAGTTCTATTATATTCGAATATACTTTTGTGAAATCTGGAGAATCGATCCCGGAAATTTCGGACTCTTAATTAAGGCACAAAAGAATTTTCTTCTAATAACAAAGCTCAAATGTCTATGAATAGATGCGATGTTTCAGTGTTTATTAACAATAGGAGAACGATGCGAGTTTTGGAATAATTATAGGTGACTGACATTTCGAGTTAATTTAAACACTATTTCTCTGATTTACTGAGTATATTTCTCGTTTATTCGTAAAACGTGAAAGTGAATCTCTCACTATGCATATTTTCAGCATAATTTAGATGAAAAATAGTCTGTTGTGTAAATCAAGATTTCACTTCACTTACTATTCGATTCTTCTGTGGAAAAAATATTTCTATATCTACTGATATTGAAAGTAATTGAATGCAAGCAGACATTTGTGTTATGAACTGCAATGAAATGTGTACACTTTAAAAAAAAAATCCGTTGAATTTTAGGCAAAAACTGCTGGCAGCAATGTTGCCAACAGTTTTTGCTGTAAAATTAGATGTAATTTCTTTCTTACATCTAATTTTCCTGTAATTGTTACAGCAGAAACTGCAGTCAGCATTGCTGCCTGCAGTTTTTACTGTAAATTTAACAGATTTTCTTTTGCACTAGTATGAAAGTGTAAAAGAATACGATAAAGAAATAGTGTATTTAAGTATTAAGATATTATTAATGGGAAAACAGAGTGTGTTTTGAAATAATGATACATGAATGTCATTTCGAGCTTTTTTAAACATTGTTTATCTATATTTCTTAGACGTTTCTCGTTCTTTTATGAAATATGAAAGTGAATTTTCCAAAATACAAATTTTCAGCATGTTTTAAATGAAAATATATTGTTCTTTGGAAACCAAGATTTCACTTCAGTTATTATTAGATTCAACTGATGGATAAAATGATTATTATGTCTGTTGATAATGAATGTTATTGTATGTGCGTTATCAACTACATAAAAGTATGCCAAGATATATGTATAAAAGTTATGTAAATAAATAATATAATAAAAGTTTCAAAGTATTTCATATATACTGTTTAAATAATATTTATAATATTAATATTTCTGATGCACAGTAAATGCGACCAATATAGCATTTATCGAATTTTGAATTTTTTTATAATATTTTAATTCATATAAGAAATCCAAATTTTCCTTATTTAAAATTTTTACTGTGTAACTAGGAAAGAAAATGGTACTATAAAATATAAAATGGAATCATGTTTTATCTTTTTTTTTAAATCTACTATTGTTTGTTGATAATAAATATTATATTAGTTGATATATATTATTGTTTGTACGTTGTTTTGTGCATCATCAACTGTTTAAAAGTATACACGATGTATATATGAAAGCTATGTAAATATGTAAAACAATTAAAGTGTCAAAATACTTCATGTATACTATTCGAATAATATTTATAATTTTAAGATTTCTGATACATAATAAATACAGGAATCATGGCATTTACACAATGTTAATTTTTTTTATAATATTTATAGAAAAAATCCAGATTTTTCTTATAAAAATTTCTACAGTGTAACTATGAAAGAAAATGATAGTATAAAAGATAAAATAAAATCATACTTTATTTTTTAATAAAAAAGAAAAAAACGGAAAATTGATAGATATGAACTCACTAGATTGGGAGTAACACACTATGTTGTTCGATCAACATTGAAAATAAATACAATTTAGAAAATGCAATTAAATTTTGTTGATAAAGTGCTTTATATGGTTTTTAATATTTTTTTTTCCAAAACTGCAAAATTTGAGATCCGTTGTACATAAAAGCTAAAAAAAAAAAAAAAAAAAAAAAAAAAAAAATCAATTTAAAATTTATAGACCATGATAGTTAAAAGTAAACTTTAGTATTACATTCGAATATACTTTTGTGAAATCTGGAAAATTAATCTAGAAAATTTCGGATTCTTCATTAAGGGACAGAAGGAGTTTTCTTCTAATAACAAAGCTGAAATGCCTATGAATAAATGCGACGTTTCTGCGTTTATTAATAATAGGAGAACAGTGTTTGTTTTGGAATAATAATACGTGAATGACATTTCGAGCTATTTTAAATGCTGTTTATCTGATTTAGTTAGTATGTTTCTCGTTCATTCCTAAAATGTGAAAAAGAAGTTATTATAATGTGACTTTTCAGCATTATTTAAGTTAAAAATATTGCGTTGCGTAAACCAAGATTTTTCTTTAATTATTATTCGATTCAAGCATGGATCAAAAAGATTGTTATATTGCTATTGGAAGCTCTTGAATGCAAGCCGCTATTTGTATAATAAAGCGTATGAAAATATATAGTATGTAGGAATGAAGTATATGTAAAAGTTTCAAAATATTGCATGCATACTATTCAAAGAGTATTTATGGTTTTAACCCTTTTATATATAATTAATGCAGGCGAGGTAGTATTTACATAATTTTGGATTTTTGTGTAATTTTTTTATTCATATAAGAAATCAAATTTTGCACATTAAAAATGTCTACAGTACAATGATAAAAGGAAATGATACTTTAAAGGAACAATAAAATCATACTTAAAAAGAAAAAAATTACAGTATAACGGTAAAAGGAAATAACATTACAATAGATAAAATAACATCATACTTTATTAAATGTATATATATACACATATGAATTTTCTATATCAAGAGTAACACACCATATTGTTAAATCAACAATGAAAGTAAATAAAATTTAGAAAATACAGTTAAATTTTGATCATAAAGTTCATTATATTGTTTTCAATATTTATTTTTTCCAAACCTTCATAATTTGAAATATTCATCACACACGTACGCTTATTTTAAAAAAGTTAAGTTTAAAATTCATTGATCGTGATAATTAAAAATAAACTAAGGTATTATATTCGAATATACTTTTGTGAAATCTGGAAAATTAATCTAGAAAATTTTGGACTCTTAATTAAGGGGCAAAAAGGACTTTTCTTCTAATGAACAAAGCTCAAATGTCTATGAATGGCTTCTGCGTTTATTAACAATAGGAAAATTGTGTGTGTTTTGGAGTAATGATACGTGAATGTCATTTCGAGCTATTTAAATGCTGTTTATCTGATTTACTTAATATATTTCGCATTCAATCGTGAAATGTGAAAGTGAAACTATTATAATGTGACTGACTATTCAGTAATATTTAAATGAAAAATATTGTGTTGCGTAAATAAAGATTTCACTATAGTTCTATTCGATTCAACTGTGGAACAAAAGGCTTGTTATATTACTATTGGAAGTTGTTGCATGCAAGCCGCTATTTGTGTAATAAACTATATGGAATTATGTAATATGTAGGAATGAAAGAATACGCAAAAGAAATACTGTGTTTAAAACTACTGGGTACCCTTGGAAAAGCGTTAAAGATTTTTTTATTATTATTATTTATGTATTTTTGCTTATTTTATACGCATATTATTAAAAGTAACAAGCAAACCCCGCGACATTGCTCGCATAATAGTTGAAATATGCTAAGTGATATTTGTATGTCTGATTTTTTTTTAGAAGTAATATTATATTAAGAAATAATTCAAACATTTCCATATAAGCCACAGTTTGACTAAATTACATCATTACATTGCATTATTCCGAAATGAGACTTTAAATAATAATAAGAACTAAAAATAATTCTAAATAAGTGGTAATTTAGAAAATATTTTGAAATTTTTGTCCTTTATTCATGCGTTTTTTTCAATATTCATCTGAAATGATTAATTTTTTTACAATTATTTTTTTTTAAACAATCTTTTTAGTATGCATTAAACATTATCTCAAAATCCAAGTTTCGTTCCTAAGGGTTTACCATCTGTCTACACTGTAAAAAAAATTCAAGAGGTTGCTAAAAATTTTTTAGTAAATTTGTATTCCACAGAATTTTCTAATAACCATTACAAACTTTTTTTTTTGCAAATGAAACAAACATTTTTTCTGTAAACTGAACAAAAGAATTTTTTGTATAACTAACTTAAAACTTTTTAGTATGAGCCACCAAGCAAATTTTAGTAATAGAGTTCCAAAATTATTTTTAGTAACCATTACGTAACCAAAATTATTTTTAGTAACCATTACATAGCTAATGCCCGAAGGGCATTAGCTTCCTTCGAGCTGCATCCAGTGAGTAAAAAGGCAGACTTCTGAAGCGGAAGATTTTCGGCAAAACCGCAATAGATGGCAACACCAAACATTGCTACCTGCTCTATTTTGACATGTTTCTAAAGGGGAAGGGAAGTCAAGAGATAATTACCCATGGTAACTGCTACGGCAGGATTGTCATGATCCCATTATTTAACGAGTACTTACATTGCATACATTCGGTGAATAATTGGTGGCGTCCAGCATCGAATCCGGGTACTTTCAGCCTGCAGTTTGGTTCTATGACCACTAGGCTATCACGGACACACCAAGTAAGGTTTAGTGATAGCTATTAAAAATGTAAAACTATTAACTCTATTCGTTGCTAGTTTTTTTCTAGTAATTCTTACAGATTCCTTGTAACCGAGTAAGATTACTAAAAATTGTTTAGTAATTACAAGGATCACTAAAATTTTTTTAGTAGATCGACCCTTTTTTTACAGGGTAGGGGTATTGGCTCCTGATAATTAGGAATGCGCATGGAATGTTTCAAAAGTTAGAAATGTGCAAAATTTTCAATTTTTCAGTATTTTAAGCAAAACAAACTGCTTAAATATATACAGTAATTTTCAAGTACAAAACCTTACACCTCTACAAGGAAGCTTGAGAATGGAAAAATTCGGTACTACTAGGTTATCCCATCGACCAACAAATTATCGCCAAACTATAAGATTAAATGCCAATAATGGATGATCGTGAATGTCACATTCAATGACATTATATACGATTCACGTGTTTAAAATGTCATTAAGTGATTTTTATTTCGATTTTTTATTTATTTTTTTTATTTATATTCTACTAATTATTTCTTTTTTTGCTATTTAAAATAAAAATTATGTCAACATGTATAATTTGGCTATTAGTTTGGCGATTTGTATAATTTGACGAAATCGGTCGATGGGATAACAGAGTAGTAACAAAAAATTCTTTTTGTATCTGATTAGTTTGAGCATCTAGTTCCATAATTCTTCTAAAAAAATCTTTTTTTTTTTTTAATTTTTTGTCAAATTTTATAATTTTGAATGTTTACTGTGGCCTTAAGAACACTCAATAATTCTAATATAAATAGGAACTGCAACAAAAAGATTTAATATAAGGATTATCTGTTCGAAATTCAATGACAAAGATAAATAAGAACTAAACAAAGCTAATCCCATTATGTTCGAATATATTTTGAAGAGATTTAGAAAATGAATTTATCCAGACGCTTAATTAAGAAACAAAAGGTCCTTTCTATCAATAACAAAGCTCAAATGTATCTGGAATGAATACTTTGCCTTATTATAAATATGAAAATAGGTGGGGTTTCTCAAATAATGATACTTGAAAATCCATTTCGAGCTATTTTAAATACTGTATATCTGATTCATTTAGTAAGTTTTCATTCATTTGTTAAATGCGAAAGTGGAGTTATTCTAATGTATCCTCTCTGTATTACTTGAATGATGGACATTGTTTTCAGTAAATACCGCATAATGTAAATTATCTGAAAAGAAACTTGATATACGGCATTTTAAATGCACAAGATCTATTTTACTGGTGGAGGACTTGGGAATTTCATTTTGTTCTACATTTAGAAAAAAAAAAAAGCATAAATTTTTTTAGATACCTTATTGTGAACAAAAAATTCAAAATTGTGTGGTTTTATATGAAATCGTTGGATCCATGTATAAACCTGTTGTTAATTTCATATCGATGTATTCCATATTGTAGGAGTAGAAGTTGTAAAATAGACAAAAATTGTCAGACCTAAAAAAAAAAAAAAATCCTGAAATTTATTTTCAACTTTTTTATGAATTTATTTTCTACATTTTGAATAATTATATAATAATTAGTAATTGTAGCATAAATATTTAATATAAAAATTGTCAGTTTGAAATACACTCACAAAGATAATTAAGAATTAGCCAAAGATACTTTCATTATGTTGGAATGTATTTTCAAGAGATTTAGAAAAATAATTTATTCAGATGCTTAATTAAAGGACAAAAGGTCTTTTCTACCAGCAACAAAGCCCAGATGGACATAGAATGAAGGCTATGCTTTATTATTAATATGAAAATAGTTAGTATTTCTCAAATAATGATAACTAAAATTCATTTCGAGCTATTTAAAATACTGTTTATATGATTCAGTTAGTAAGTTTTCGTCCATTGTGGAGTTATTATAATGTGACTTCTTTGTGCTATTTAAATGCAAAACATTGCTTACAGTAAAGACTAGAAAATGCAAAGGATCTGTAGAGCAACATGAGGCCTGCATTTGAAAGACATAAGATCTATTCTACTGGTGGAGAAGGAAGGAATTTAAGTTTGTTCTAGATTTAGAAACTAGTCAGATTGCAGAAGTAAATTTCCCATGTGAGTGAAAAAAGTCCGAACCAGGATTCAAACAATGGATGCATTGGCTAAAGCCGCCAATGCTCTTCCAACTGAGCCATCCCGAACACGGACACTGGAGGAATATTTCATCCAAATAACCTTAACGATCACATAATTATCGTCTGGTACAATGGATCAGCTCAACAGAATAAATCGAACGTAAATGTAATGGAACTGCAGAAAACGCTCTGTTATAATTGGTTTACCCGTTGAAAAATAGTGTTATAGATTAATCTAATATAATTTCGTATGATGCGTTTTCTGCAATTTCATACATTGACTTTCGATTTATTCTGTTGAACTGACCCATAGTATCAGACCAGATTATATGATCATTAAGGTTATTTGGGTGAAATAGCCCTCCAGTGTTCGTGTCCGGGAAAGCTCAGTTTAACCCTTTCCGGCGCACTACTCTTTAAAGTTGGAATTTAAAGAAAAAAAAATTAGGCAATCTATTTAGGCGTAGAGGAATACACAGGTATTGTTTTGTAAAGATTGCACTAACCATTTTAATTATACAGCTGTTGCCGAAGTGGCAACCTCCCATAAGTAAAGCATTGATAAGCGCAGTGAGAAGAGCATTGCTGTGAAGCGCGTATTACAGTAAAACATTTTACCTATTATTTAAAAACAGTAGAGTTTGATCTCCGTGGTGCTGCCATCTAGAACTCATAAGAAAGATTTAAAGTAGCCATTAGAGTAGTTTTTGAAATATTCACGGAGTTTTTGTGTCTCTAAACAGGGGGAAGTTCAGGTATGGCCGACCCGGCAACACTGCGCGTTAATGGGTTAAAGAGCATTGGCGGATTACCCCAATACATCTTCAGTTCGAATTCTGGCTCGGACTTTTTTCATTCACATGGAAAATTTACTTCTGTTATAATTGATTTAAATATTAAAAAATTGTGTTATAAATTAATCTAACATAACTAATCAGATGTTTCAATCTCATTCACATTAATACTTCCTGAAAAATGCAGCCTAGCAGCACCGCCGGTTAAAAGGTTTAAACCAAAATCCAGTCAGCAACAACTTATATGTAAGATTATTCAGTTATATAGAATATATAAATGAATCTGAAGTTTGATGGAAATCCATGCATTAGTTCTTGTGAAACATTTATTGTATCGTGAAATTGTAGCATAGCAGCGTCATCTGTAGGGCAATTTACACCAAAACTATACAACATTAATTTGAATCAGGAACTAACTGAATCTGAAGTTACAGAAAATTTAGTTCATGAGATAGAGCCATTGCGATTTTAACGAACTGTGTAAAAATTACAAAATTTGTGATTACACAAATACAGATTTAAAAGAAAAATAGCTGCAAGGAACCCTAAGTTTATTTTCTTTATGAATTTATTTTCTATTTTAACCATTTTGAATAATCATACTAAACTTAGTAATTGTAGCATAATAATATAATATAAAAATTATCACTGACAAAAATACATTCAGATACAAAAGGTAATTCAGAACCAAATAAAGATTGTTGCATTATGTTTGAATATATTTTCAAGAGATTAAGAAAATGAATTTATTAAATTTCAGACGTTTAATTAAAGGACAAAAGGAAATTTCTACCAATAACAAAGCCTTTATGTAAATAGAATAAATGCTATGCTTTATTATTAATATGAAAATAGGTCATGTTTCTCAAATAATAATGCTTGAAAATCATTTCAAGCTATTTAAAATACTGTTTATCTGATTCAGTTAGTAAGTTTTTGTCCATTTGCAAAACGTGAAAGTGGAACTTTTATAACGAGCCTTCTCTGTATCATTTGAATTCAAACCATTTCTTTCACTAAATAATGTAAAACTGCATAATGTAAATTATCTCGATAGCAACACGATATGCTGCATTTGAAAGGCATAAAACATATTTTACTGGTGAAGGAGTAGGGAATACAATTTTGTTCTACATTTAGAAAAAATGTGTATATTATTATTAGATATCTTATTGTGATCAAGAAATTAGAAATTCTGTGATTTTATATGGAGTCATTGGATTCATGTAGATAATTAATGTTAATTTCATTTCGGTGCATTCCATACTTTAAGAGTAGAAGTTATAAAATAGACAAAAGGCTATCGGATTTTTAAACAGTAGCTGCAAAAAACCCAAAATTCTTACTTTTTATATTTATTTTCTTTATGAATTTATTTTCTACTTTAATTGTTTTAAATAATTATACTATAATAACTAATTTTATCATATAGATTATCAATTCGAAAGATATTGATAAAGATAATTAAGAATTAAACAAAGATTGTTCAATTATATTTGAATATATTTTCAAGATATTTAGAAAATGAATTTATTCAGATGTTTAATTAAGGGACAAAAGGTCCTATCTACCAATAACAAAGCCCAGATATATACAGAATGTATGCTATGCTATATTAATAATATAAAAAGCGGTCGTGTTTCTCAAATCATGACGCTTGAAAGTCATTTCGGGCTATTTTAAACACTGTTTATCTGATTCAGTTAGTAAGTTTCCGTTCATTTGCGAAATGCAAAAGTGGAGTTATTATAATGTGACTTCTCTGCATTATTGGAATGCAAAACATTGCTTTCAGTAAATACCACACATTGTAAATTCTCTAAATAGCAACATGATATACTGCTTTTTAAGGACATCACATCTATTTTACTGGTGGAGGAGTAGGAAATTTAATTTTGCTCGACATTTAGAAAAAATACGTACATTTTTATTAGATATCTTATTGTGAGCAAGAAATTCAAAATTACGAGATTTCATATGGAATCATTGGATCCATGTAGATAACTGGTGTTAGTTTCATCTCAATGCATTCAATATTGAAGGAGAAGAAGCTGTGAAATAGAAAAAGATTGTCAGATTAAAAAAATAAATAGCTGTAAAGAACACAAAGTTCTTTATATTTTATTTTCAAATGAATGAATTTTTTTATGAATTCATTTTCTATTTTAACGATATTGAATAATTATACTTAATTGGTATCGTTACATAGAGCTTTAATATAAGGATTATCAGTTCGAAATACTTTGGCAAAGATAATTAAGAATAAAACAAAGATTGTTCCATTACGTCTGAATATATTTTTGAAAAGACTTAATTAATTTAAACCTAATTTATTCAGATGCTTAATTAAGGGACAAAAGGTCCATTCTACCAATAACAAAGCCCAAATGTATACAGAGTGAATGTTGTGCTTTATTATTATTACTTTATTTATTTAGATCTACTTTTAGAAAATATATATATTCTTACGTTTTATTTTCATTTTCTTTATAAATTCGTTTTCTATATTAACCACTTTGAAGAATTTTACTATAATTAGTAATTTTAACATAAAGATTTCATATAAGGATTATCAGTTCGAAATACACTAACAAATATAATTAATATTTAAACAAAGATTATTCCATTATGTTTGAATGTACTTTCAAGATACTTTGAAAATGAATTTATCCAGCCATTTAATTAAGGGACAAAAGGAACTTTCTAGCAATAACAAAGCCCAAATGTATGTAGAATGAATGCAATGCTTTATTAATAATATGAAAATAGGTCGAGTTTCTCAAATAATGGTGCTTGGAAGCTATTTTAATTACTGTTTATCTGATTTAGTTAGTAAGTTTTCGTCCATTTGATAAATGCGAAAGTAGATTTATTGTAATGTGACTTATCTGTATAATTTGATTGCAAAATATTGCTTTCAGTGAATACCACATAATATAAATTATCTGGATAGCAACATGATGCGCTGCATTAGAAAAACATAAGATCTATTTTACTAGCGGAGGAGGAGGGCATTTAATTTTGTTCGACATTTAGAAAAAAGTTACATAATTTTATTATACATTTTATTGTGAACAAGAAATTTAAAACTCTGTGGTTTTATATAGAATCATTAGATCCATGTAGACAACTGGTATTAATTTTATATCGATATAGTCAATATTGTAACAGAAAAGGTTATAAAATAGATTAAAATTGTCATATAAAAAAACTGAAAAGAACAAATAGATCTTACTTTTTAGGTGCGTTCGTAAGCATGGAAATACTTAGCAGCTATATTCGGCGTTCAGTCCGTCCCACAGTGGGGCAAAAACCCAAAAAGCTGGCCAAAAGTCGAAAAATGAAGTTGCGATTTAGGGAATTTCGATTGTACAGTTGGCTAGAATAATGTTTGGAGAGTCAGAATCTGTATTTAAAAAAAGATATTTGCTTTGCCCTTACAAGCAGCATCATTTCAAAAATGATGCTTGAAGGAGTATCATTTAGAGCGAACAAAAACAGCAAAACAACAGTTCTTCTAAACGCGTGCTATATTTTATAATATTATCCGATTTTAATGATTTGAAATGGATGCACACTATGATAGTATGTACTTTATTTGCATGTATTACAAAATTTATATTAAGCACGTAAAAATTAATAAATTCATTGTCATTTTTGATAAAAAATTTTAGAAATTTTTTATTTTTTTGCTTTTAAACATCAAAAAGTTTAAATGTTCCACAGTGTTCCGCAACGAAATTTAATGGAAATAATAACTTGGGCTATTGTCTAGAGATTCTTAAAAACCAGCTGCCAAAAACTGCCTTTCTGCATTTCACGCATATTTTAGTAACCGCAAATAAAAATGCTACTTTTTCGGCCGCCTCAAAAATTTTGAAATTGACTACTTTTCACATAATTTTGCTGATAAATATTTTTCAAATTTTTGAATTATTCAATTTTATTTCCTATTATATTGTAAATAAATACTATAATCATAAGATTACATTAATTTGATAAGTAAGCTTAGTAATGAAAAAATGAAAATAATTCTCTATTACTGATCCGGTAGAATAACATTTTCGGATCTTTATAGGTAGTAATTTTGTTTGTTCTATTATAATTAGAAGAATTATTTTGTCAATGGCTATATTTGCTAGATCAAACTACTGAACGTATTTCATTAATGCGAGTAAAAATCATTATGAATATCACTTTTGCTTATATTAGTAATTTGGATTTGATTTGCAAGTGAGGATGTGATGGCACATCTATTCTGAGTACATTTAAACAAATATTTAGCTATGAAGATGGCATTATGTCTAATATCATTTTTTTTTCTTCCGTGCTACTAGAATACATAAATATTGCGAATAATTCATGAATCGTCAATTTGAAAATATCGAGATCTTCATTTCACCGACTTTATCGGGTCAATCAAGATCCATTTTTCTTTTTCAAGAAATACGGAAGCAACTGTCAATGAATGGGATTGCATTAAATACTAGCAGAATAAACTTATTCCGTTTAATACAATCATTGATACAGAAGAAAAAGTCGTTAAAAACGAATTAGTGTAATACTCAACGTTGCTACCTATGTCACACAGCATCAAAACAGCACCAGCATCTTACCGATCTGACATTTTTTATTAAAAGTGGATTGAGATAATTTAGAATTCAGAATATCTAAGTTACATGCAAAGATGTTTAGAGAGGTCTTACACCTGGCAGATAACTGGATAGAAAAAATGAAAAGCTCGTACTCTGCATGAAAAGAGGAACACTGAAATTGCAAAATAAATTATGCAAAAAATATTTCGTTTACAATCAAGACTTCTCGTCGAGAAACTAAATCCCAGATTTGGAAGCAGAAATGGAAATACAATTCAACGATTCTTTGAAAACGCAACTATTGGCGTTTCTGAACGAGCATATACGGAGATTTGATTAAATGTTTCTATGCCATAAGTAATTTCTTGTAGCCATGTTATTTATTTGATAAACTTCGAAAATTTCTCCTTACAAATAGCTCATGGATTTCAGCAGTACCTCTGGTTCTATATGCTTAATTCAGTACACAAACTACTTATTAATGACAAAGAAATAACATTATCTTAATTACTGCCAATTTGTCAAATGCCATAAGATACTCAAGAATCATGCAACAAACTAATCAAAAGGCATCGAGTATATTTATCGCAAAGATGCAGTAGTGAGAAAAAAAAAGATATTTTTATATTTTTTAATGTCATCAGATTCTTCCTTTCCAGTTTAGGTAAATTATCGTAGAAGAAATTAAAATCATTGATCCTAAGAGTCACATGATGTTCCAATACCGCCAACAAGTTCTGCTAACTATTTCGACACCTTGACCTCTGAAGAATCTTTTTATTATACTACAGTTCATTCTAAAGGTTAATTTCTGGAATATATTTTCGTTTTTATTTTAATAATATAAAAATTAAATAGTCTAATGTTTTACTTTCCATTAACGTACTTAAATTTCGTTTAAATATGTCTTGGTTTTTTGAAAATTCCCTTTTAAGTTTACCTCGAAATTTTAAATTTTATATAAATTTTATTGTTTTTACTCTTAATCTGTAGTTTTATTTATTTATTTATTTTAAAAAATTAACTTTTGAATCCTAATTAGCATCCTGAAATGTTTACGAAATTGCATATAAATTGAATAACTTTCAAGACATTTTAATTTTTATTCCGCCACATTGTATCCGCCATTTTTTTCCAATTTTAATTTTGTATTCTTACTTAGAATCCTCAAAAACAGCTATATACGAATTTTCGTACAATTTGAATGACATTTTGATATTTTGGCCAGCTTTTCGGGAATTTGCCCCACTGTGGTCCGTTCGTCCATCTGTCCGCATATAACAAAGCAAAAACTACTAAAAAATCGTTTGAAATTTAAAATATAAAATTTTTGCATAATTTTGTCGAGTCATTTCAAACTTTATGAAAATTAGATAGATATTTTAATTACAGGGACAAGCAAAAGTATTAATTACATTACAGCCAATGGGAAAAAAGTCTCAAGTGCTTTTTAATGATGTTAAACTCTTTCGAACATAATAAAATTGATATGAATTTCTGAAATATATACAAAAATATACATTCTGTAGAATGTGTGTTATAAAGAATATTTGTTATTAATTTACAAGGACACACGAAAGTAATCCATAGCATGTATAGGGGGAAACACTGAGTGCGTTTTAATTACATTAAACTATTTCACATTTTACAAAATTGATATACGTTGCTAAGGTTTACTGGAATTTACTTTCTGTATTATAGAAAGCAGATAGCTTTTACAAGACGCACAAGATTTCGTTTATGGTGCTGTATCCGAAGTGCTACATAGGGGATTTAATTTTGTTATACTTTCAGAAAAAAATTATATAATTTTAATTTATATGTTATTGTGAACAAGAAACTCAAAATTCTGCGATTTTAAATGGAATCATTGGGTCCATGTAGATAAATGATGATAATTTCCT
The DNA here is from genome assembly GCA_964019185.1 of Maratus speculifer. Classification (NCBI taxonomy): domain Eukaryota; kingdom Metazoa; phylum Arthropoda; class Arachnida; order Araneae; family Salticidae; genus Maratus; species Maratus speculifer. Next base: position 247,680,424 of record OZ025302.1, on the reverse strand, counting down.
CTCGATGCATTCCATATTGTAGTAAAATAAGTTATAAAATAGACAAAGACTGCCGATTGAAAAAAAATAGCTGCAAAGAAATCATAGTACGAACTTTTTATTATAAAAAAACCAAAATAAAAACTCAGATTACTTAAAGGTGTTTTTTATTAATTTTTTTATTTAAATTGTTTAAAAATGTTTTTTATTAATAATAAAAAACACCTTTAAGTAATCTGAGTTTTTATTTTGGTTTTATGTATAAATAAGGTGAATTAAAGTATTCGACATATGTGATATGTTATATCATTTTAATCTTAGAACTTTTATTTTCAAATACTGAATGAATTCATACTGTAAAAAAAAAAAAAAAAAAAAAAAAAAAAAAAAAAAATCCGTATATTTATTTAAAAGATCTTGCAGCAAAATTGCCGCAATGTTTCCGTTTTTTGAGGAAAGTTCTATTTTTGTTGTGTTCGTTTTTTTTTTTTTTTTTTTTTTTTTTTTTTTTTTTTTTTTGCAACAATATTTTTAAGAGCTTGAAAACTATGCGTGGCAATAAAAATTTACCAATATCGTTGAATGATAAATTTTTACAGTAATATCTCCGTATTTGAAACTCTGTAATCTTAAATGTCAACAGATGTACGGAGAGATTCCATTTTTCTAAAAAACCGAAAAATTTCTGATCAAATTTCATGGAAGACAACTTGTCAATAACGAAAATTTGTAACAGTGCATTTTCTACTTTAACCATCTTTAATAATTGCACCTATAATTTGTAATTGCAGCATAAAGACTTATAAGGATTATCAGTAAAAATTCAGTGACAAAAATAATTAAGAATTGAACAAACGTTTTTCCATTATGTTTGAACATATTTTCAATAGATTTAGAAAATAAAGTGTATAGCCTGGTTTCTTAGTAAAATATGCCCTTGAGTCAATCACATCGAGTCCTACATGAACCGATAGACCATAAAAAGAAATTCATTTCTCCACAGTTTCAAGTTTGTATCTCAAAACCACGGGCGGTTATGACCCTAAATGCCTGTTTTGGAAAAATGTGCATTGTTACGAAACTACTAAGCTGATTTCAATGAAAAAAATAAGGTATGTATAAAACTACCATACGAATGTTTGACAATTTTTTTCTGATTTTTTTAAACAAAAGAACAAGTTTTCTAACATTTTTTTTGATTTTAAATGAACATTTGAATTAAAAATCAATTGAAATTTCTGAGTGACCGACTTAATTTTTTGCATGAAATACTATGATATATGGTGTATATTCACTATTAATTTCAGCTTTCTACGTAGGGTGCATCATATTTTTAAAAAATGTAGAATCATATTAGGGCGGAGATGGGGGCGTGTCTCGAACAAAACTCACACATAAGTTCAAACGGTAGTTCAATAGAAAGGCGTGAAATAACATTATACGACAGAGCTTTACGATAGACCTAATTATGTAAGATCCTTTATTAATTAAAGGATAAAGGGTTATTTCTACCATTAACAAAGCCCAAATATATGTAGAGGTAATTTAGCCCCAGAAACCACAAGACTTCGACTGACAATGCATGTGCATAGTTTCAATAACTGGGCGAAGTTCAAATGCCCATCCCAGGAAAATATTTGCAAGCTAAGTGCAATATGGGAAAGTGTGAAAGCTCGAAGATTTTGCGAGAGAGATGCCCTTGATCTGCGGTGCAGAGCAGATGGGTTTCCTGCACGCCCGAGTTTTTAACGGAACGAGATTCCGTTTTAGAACTGTGTAAAAGGGATCGGTTGATACCCATATTAACTTTAATCAGTTATGTTTGTGTTCATTTTATACTTTACTTAGCCTAGAATTGTATATGTACCAGTTATATAATCAAGAGCTTATTTTTAATTAAATATTCATTCAGTGAAATATTGGAACTGTGATTTATTTCAAACACCCGTTTTTCGTCCGCCCCACTTCTACAAATTTTGGGGGCTCGCCCTGGATGAACCAGTGGACTTCTGCTCGGTGATAAAATTGGATATTCCCTGCTACTCCAATGATTGCTGGAATCGTCGCTGTTTTTACGAAGAAAGCTGAGCTGCTTCGACTGTCCGAGAGCTGTGTGTGTGTTTGAGCTGTCCGGAAGAAAACAGTGCTGTTGCGGTGCCACAAGAAACAACTCGTAGTGCAATTTTTTTTTTACGAGTCCCGAAGCTAGCGCGAGTGCAACGAATTTGTGATTTTTTGTGCAACGAATTTGTGGATTTTTTGTGCTACGAAGGGTTTATGCTGTTCAAGAACCCTCGCTGTGATTTTTTTTTGCGAGGCGATTTTTGCGCGAGTGAAATATTTTCGAAGCGAGTGATACAGGGCTGAAATGTCCTAGTATTTTAGTATTTTCAAGCCCGGTGCATTTTTTTTAGGGCTTATATTTTTTAACATATACAGATATGTATTGAGATATTGATCAATCTATATCGAGTGTTTTCATAATTATTATATAGATTTGATTTGAAGTTATTGATATATTTGATGTATTATTTTTGTATGTGAGAACAGAGGATATCCACAATGAAGTAAGTGGTTTTTTCCCATAAATGGAAATTAAATATAAAACTTATAGCATCTTGCTTTTATTTTAAACATTAAAGAATTTTGTTTTGTAATGTGAGTTTATGAATAGAAAATAATTTTGCTTATATATTTATAATATTTTTATAAGATATTTTAGTATATCTGATAGAGTTTTTGTAGGAATAATGGCATATTTGGTAAGAGCAAAGAAAATAGACTTATTGTCAGTGTTAAATGAATTGGGGCTGAGTGCTGAGGAAAGCGCGACAAAAGTTCAGTTAGCCGACATAATAACCAAATCGGACGGTTATAATGAAGACATAGTCAAAAACTTATTAGACGGTCTCGTTAGCGAACGGTTAGAACAAGAAAAAAACTAGTTGGATGTGTCAATCCCAAAACTTTCTTCTATCTCATAAGTACATTTTAATAAAAAAAAAAAAAAAAAAAACGTGGTGACCCCAAAGTTATCCACTATCGAATTTCCTCGAACATTTGACCTAGTCTAATGAGATTCTGGTATCCGAAAAGCCTAAAACGCAAAATTTAATTAATATTCTGAGAAAATGAGCTTAGTAGCGCCTCATGTTGGGTAATTTATACTAAAACCTGATAAGCATCTATTTATGTCAAGACCTAACAGAATCTGAAACTTGATGGAATTTCGTCCATTAGTTCTTGAGATATAGTTATGACAAAAAATTGCAAAACGTAGCACAGCAACACCATATCTTGGACAATTTATGCCAAAACGTAAAAAAGCGTCTAATTATGTTATGGTGTAAAAGAATCTGAAGTTTGATGAAATTCTGTGCATTAGTTCTTGAGATATAGCTAGTTTAAAAAAAACCGTGTAAAATATAGCACAGCAGCACCATCAGTTGAAGTTTTTATAACAAAACGTAATCATCGTGTAATTATGTTATATGTCATTTTGTAACAAAATCTGAAGTTTGATGAAATACTGTGGGTTGGTTGTTGAGATATAGCTATCGGAAAAATCGTGCAAAATGCAGCATAGCTGCACCACCTGTTGCAAGGTTAATACCAAAATGCAACCAGCGTCTAATTATGTTATATATTCTAGTGTGACAGAATCTAAAATTTGATGAAGTTCTCTGGATTAGTTCTTGAGATATAGCCATCGCAAAAATCGTGCAAAATGTAGCATAGCAGCGCCACCTATAGGGCAGTTCACACCAAAACCTTATAAGCGGCTATGTATCTCAAGGTATCGCGGATTCTGAAGTTTGGCGAAATTCTGTGCATTAGTTCTTGAGATATAGCTATCATGAAAATCATGAAAAACGTGGCATAGCAGCGCCACCTGCTGGCCAATTTACACCAAAACGTAATCAGCGTCTATGTATATCAAGGGGTCACAGAATCTGAAGTTTGGTGAAATTCTGTGCATTAGTTCTTGAGATATAGCAATCTTGAAAATCATGAAAAACGTAGTATAGCAGCGCCACCTGCTGGCCAATTTTCACCAAAAACCAATAGGCACTATTTCATATCAAGGTCTAACTGAATATAAAATTTTATTAAATTTCGAGCATTAGTTTTTGAGATAGAGCGCCCACAAATTTTTTGTCACATACCGACAGACACACAGACAGACAGACAGACGGACAGACAGACAGACAGACAGACGGACAGACTCACAGACAGACATTTTCTAAAAATAGTCAAAACGTGTTCAGGACCTTCTAAAACGTATAAATCCGTCGAAAACCGAAAGTCGAAAATTTTCATGAATCCAATACTTTCTTCTTGTAAAGATAGAAGAAAGTAATAAAGAAATAGAGGAAAACGAAAAAAAAGCATATGAATTAAAAAAATTAGAGCTAGAACTCAGTGCAAAAAACAAATCCGAAATGACGCTTAACGCCGGAATGAAAACTCCTGATGTTTTAAAGTTAATCGCGAGATATGACACCAATGAAGAAATAAGTATATATCTCACGCTGTTCGAAAGACAAATAAAACGATTAGGGGTAGAAAAGGAGAATTGGGTAACTTATTTGCTAGGTCTGTTACCATTAGAAATAGTTAATATAATAGGTCGCGAAAATGAGGAACTCTCGAATGATTATGATTATGTTAAACAGTTATTATTGAAAAGATTCAAGCTTAGTGCGGAACAGTTTCGACAGAAATTCTTTGGCCACAGAAAAGAAAGTTCAGCGTCTTGGCGCGATTACTCATTTGAACTTACGAATTTTTTAGAACAATGGTTGACAGGTCTGAACATTTCGTCTTTTGAAGATTTAAAAAACCTTCTAGTTATTGACCAAATAAGGAAAAAATTACCATTGGAAGTAAGGGAGCATTTTGTTGATGACTTGCCTAAGTTTACTAAGGTCTCAGATTTTATAAGTAGACTTGATGATTATGAGGCGGCCCGTAATATTGTTAGGAAGAATTCGGAAATAAAAAATAGCGATAGTAAACGTTTTTCGCAGAACACAGAGAATAAAAGTTTTGGCCGGAAGAACAATTTTTCCCAAAACAACAAGAACGGAGTAAGGAATAATTATAACCCTTTCAAAACTAAATGTTTTTATTGCAATGAATTTGTTTCTCATAAATCGAATCAGTGTCCTCGCAGAATGGATGGAAATAAAAGTAATCACTACGGTTTAAATAACACGAAAGCGGTGAACGCCATGAGTAATAAATTTTGTCCGTCGGATAGAATTGTTAAAAGTATTGAAATTAAAGGGAAACGCGTAAATTGTTTTGTTGATAGTGGGTCAGATGTGATAATGATAAACAATGAACTTTATAGAATTTTGGGAAGGCCTAATTTAAGTAAGAATGATGTGAAATTGACAGGTATTAGTGGTGATGGAGTAATTCCTTCAGGTTTTTTCAATACTAATATAAAAATTGATGATGTTAGTGTAAATTGCGATGTGTACGTTTTGCAGGATTTAAAATATGAAATGCTTCTCGGAAATAACTGTTTGAATAAATTAAATTTCGAAATATCAAACAATGGCTTAAAAGTGACGGGTAAGCGGAACGATGAAAAAAGTTACAGTGTAAACGTTGTTACAAAGATGCCCTTAGAAATTCCAGAGATAGGCGCGGTCAAAGATGGTAAAAACATTCTCATGGTTAAATCTGACTTGCGGTTAGATGTTGAAGAGGTTCCCAGGCCCGACCCATACTTGCGGTTGAATTCTTCAAACTCACCCATGACTGAAAATTCTTTAGATGATTCTCATGAACCCGAATCTGTTTGCTTAGCAGAAATTGCTAATGCGGTTAATGTAAATGAAATCGATATGACGCATATTGCCGACTGCGGTTTAAGGGAAGAATTAATTAATTTGATTACGAATTATAAGCCTGAGAAAACGAAAAGTGTTGACTTGAAAATTAAGATAGTGTTAAGCGATGACATACCAGTAGTACAAAGACCGAGGCGATTAGCGATTGCTGAACAAGAATTTGTTGATACACAAATAGGAGATTGGCTTGATAAGGGTATTATAAGAGAGAGTTGTTCAAATTATGCGGCGCCAATTGTTTTAGCGAAAAAGAAAAATGGAGATTACCGGTTATGCGTAGATTATAGAAGACTTAACTAAAAGATAATTAGAGATAATTATCCCCTTCCAGTGATTGACGATATTTTAGATGAGATTGGACAGAGTAAGGTGTTCAGTACATTAGATTTGAAAAATGGATTTTTTCACGTAGAGGTTGATGAGGATAGTAAAAAGTTTACTTCGTTTGTTACGAATAATCAACAATTCGAGTACAATGTAATGCCATTCGGATTAAATGTCGCTCCACAATTTTTCCAACGTTACATATATGCATGCCTTAAAGAATTAATAAGAGATATAACGATTGCCGTGTACTTAGACGATATAATTGTCCCTGCGCAGACTGAAGAAGAGGCGCTTTCTAAATTGAAACGTGTGTTTCAGGTAGCATCAGAGTATGGCCTCGAGTTTAATTTTTCTAAATGTCAGTTTTTGAAGAGAAAAATCGAATTCTTAGGATACGTAATTGAGAATGGAACAATTCGACCTTCCGAAACTCATGTTATAGCTGTTACAAAATTTCCTGAACCAAAAGATAAAAAGCAACTCCAGAGTTTTTTGGGACTTACCGGATATTTCAGGAAGTATATCGCTGATTATGCTAGAATTGCTAGACCTTTGAGTGATCTTTTAAAAATGGAAAATGAATTCAATTTCGGACCAAGTCAAAAAGAAGCTTTCCAAATTTTAAAAAATAAACTGCCTAGTAAGCCAGTATTACACATATTTAGAAAAGGGGCGGAAACGGAATTACATACGGATGCGAGTAGTTTAGGTTTCGGAGCAATCTTGTTACAAAAAGATGATTACGGAAATTTACATCCAGTTCATTTCATGAGCAAGAAAACAACGCCCGCTCAAGCGAAATATAGTAGTTATGAGCTCAAAGCACTTGCTGTCATCGAAGCATTAAAGAAATTTCGAACTTATTTGTTAGGAAATAAATTTAAAATAATAACCGATTGTTCTGCTTTTCAAAAAACCTTAGAGAAAAAAGATCTTACACCTAAAGTCGCGAGGTGGGCATTATTTCTTCAAGAATTTGACTACCAAATTGTTCACAGAGCCGGAAATCAAATGAAACATGTCGATGCATTGAGTCGTAACACGGTTTTAACTTTAACGCGTTCACAGGATGAACTTACTGCAAAATTGACTAAAGCGCAAAACGAAGATGATTACATTCAAACTATAAAAACATTAGTTGAAAAAAACGAGAGTAATGATTATTTTGTTAGGCGAAATATTGTGTACAAATATGAAAACGATAGAGAATTAATTATAGTGCCAGAAAGCATGCAAAGGGAAATTATTCGTGAAATTCACAATAAGGGACATTATGCTGTTGCTAAAACTGAAGAGATCGTGAAACAGGATTATTATATCCCTAACCTTCGAAAACAGATCGAAAACGTGATAGGAAATTGTATTGAGTGCATACTATGCAACAGGAAACAAGGTAAAGGTGAAGGATTGCTAAATCCCATCCCTAAACAAGATACGCCACTTCAAACTTACCATATCGATCATTTAGGTCCGCTACCTTCGACAAACAAAAATTATAATTTTATTTTCTCTGTAGTGGACGCTTTCACAAAATTTGTGTGGTTTTATCCTGTCAAAACAACATCCGCTAAGGAGGTGATTTCGAAATTAAAAATTCAACAAGCCGTATTTGGAAATCCAGAACGCATAATTAGCGATCGTGGAGCCGCTTTTACTTCAAATGAATTTAAGGAGTATCTCGAAGATCAAAAGATAGAACACGTCTTAATTACGACAGGTATACCGAGGGGAAACGGCCAGGCAGAGCGATCACAGAAAACGCTCATAAATATCCTGAGTAAATTATCCATCGATGATCCGACGAAATGGTATAAATATGTGCCAACCGTACAACGAATAATGAACAGTAAGATTTCGCGTAGCACTCAGTATACCCCTTTTGAGTTATTAACAGGAGTAAAATTAAGGGATAAGGAGGATTTAAATATTAAACGAATTATTGATGAGGAACATGAAAACGCGTTCATGGAAGAAAGACTTAACAATAGAAATATTGCTAAACAAAACATTCTAAAAATCCAGGAAGAAAATAGTAAAAGTTTTAATCGTAAACGGAAAAAAGCAAGGTGTTATAAAATTGGTGATCTAGTTGCCATAAAAAGAACCCAATTTGGGGTCGGCATGAAATTACGCATTAAATATTTTGGTCCTTACAAAGTGATCAAAATCAAAAGCAATGACAGGTACGATGTCGAAAAAGTGGGCTTCCAAGAGGGTCCAAGAATGACATCGACTGCAGCTGACTGCATGAAACCATGGGTTTCTACACCCTAAAATATGATGTTTTTCAAGTATTTCTTTTATATGTGTTTTTTTGTTGGTGTTTATTTGTTCATGTATCGCCATATAGTGTTTTATGACTCCAAGTACATCCGTTTAACGTTATTTTTTTTACATTATTTTATGCAAGAAAAAAAAAACTGAACTGTGACTGAAAAAAAAAACTTTTAATAGTTTATGAACACTTGGACTAGCACCAGACTTTTTATTATTATTATTAGTTTTTCAGTGATTTAATATGGAATTTTAGTGTTTGTGTTTTGTGATTTCACTATTTTTATGAAAGTCGTATGGAGTCTGATCTGGAGCTTATAGTTGGTATTAAGCTCTGTGAGGGCACAGATAGGTCAGGATGGACGAGATGTAGAGGTAATTTAGCCCCAGAAACCACAAGACTTCGACTGACAATGCATGTGCATAGTTTCAATAACTGGGCGAAGTTCAAATGCCCATCCCAGGAAAATATTTGCAAGCTAAGTGCAATATGGGAAAGTGTGAAAGCTCGAAGATTTTGCGAGAGAGATGCCCTTGATCTGCGGTGCAGAGCAGATGGGTTTCCTGCACGCCCAAGTTTTTAACGGAACGAGATTCCGTTTTAGAACTGTGTAAAAGGGATCGATTGATACCCATATTAACTTTAATCAGTTATGTTTGTGTTCATTTTATACTTTACTTAGCCTAGAATTGTATATGTACCAGTTATATAATCAAGAGCTTATTTTTAATTAAATATTCATTCAGTGAAATATTGGAACTGTGATTTATTTCAAACACCCGTTTTTCGTCCGCCCCACTTCTACATATATAATATGGAATGAATGTTATGCCTTATTATTAATATGAAAATAGTTAGTGTTTTACAAATAAGGATACTTTATTGACATTTCGAACTATTTTAAGTATTCTGAATATAATTTACTTAGCATATTTCTCGTTCATTCATGAAATGTGAAAGTGACATTTTTATAGTGTGATTTTCTGTATTATTTGAAACCAAAACATTGATTTGATTACCTTCTCAGGCAATGAAACCAAGTCTATAGAGCATGATGTCCCTCCCGGCCCCCTTTATTGGGGTCTTAAAAATTACAGATTTTAGCTGAAGTTGTTATATAACTTGAACTAAATACAGTTAGCTTCTCATCAATAAAGAGCAAAAATAAGAATACTATAATAAGAAAGAATAAACCTTGGTTGATGCACTTTCAGTGAATATGAAAATTGTGTATCCATATTTTTGTATGTGTATCCTTTTGTAAAAAAATTTCACCACAAATTCACTTGTCATCTTGCACAAATACAGACGGGACAACTGCATAATCTTGATTACTGAATTTAATTAAAATTAAACAAATATTAATAAAACTTTACATTTAAATTTTTCAGTAAAATATTCTGCTTAGCTTACAAAGAACAAGTAGAAGACTGAAGGAAAAAATGTACTTTCACATTCACATTACATCGATTGCATCATTAAGATGAAATACATAATTAGCGGGGGGAAAAAGTTATTATTATGGGGGAAAAAATACCGATTACATATTGAACATGAAAATTTCTTAATTAAACAAAATAAGATTTATTATTATAGTTTCAGAAAATCATTTCATGTCTATCAGAAGCTGTAACCGAAAAGAAGCCGCATTGCGACAATGAGCTCTATTTAAATATATTTTCGTGTGAAAAGATACGGAACATCCTGCCAAGAAAATACCGAACGCGAGCAAGAACAGGGTGTGGCTAACGCTTTGGAGAATTTACCACTCGTTGCCGGAAAACATATTTCCCACACGACACTGAGCAGCGAGTGTATCAAGAATCCAATGAGTTAACTATATGTTTTATTCTTTTTTATTTAGGATTATTTTCATTATTTTCTCAAGTAAATAAATAAATAAATAAAATAAAATAAAAAATAAAAAGTAAAGTGTTCCTTTAAGGGGATGCAGAACACAAAAATCTTCAAATCTTCAAAAAAAAAAAAAAAAAAAGCATTAATTTTTTTGGCTTAAAATTACGTTTAAATCATGTTTTTATCATAACTAGAAAGGAAGTATTAATATTTTTCGTTTTGGTTCAATTTCAAAATGTAGCTTTAAAGCAATGATTGTCATGAAAATGACTTCTTCAAAAATTGTGTTTTCTTCATGATGAGTTCTTTCACCATTTTTCATATTTAAACTCTTATAAGTTAGGAATCATTAAAGATAAAGAGTTTAAACTTGGAACATATTTTTTTTTAGCTGTTTTACTCTAATTTTGATTCAGCAAATTGGATTTATATATATATATATATATAAATAACACCATTTTTAATTTTTTTTATATTTTTTTTTAAATTAGTATTTTTAAAAGTATTGAATAATAATTAAAATTTGTACATCTTTGTTTACTTCAATGATAAAAATTTGAAATTCTAGAAATAATAATACGGGTTATAAGGATTTTAAATTACATCACTTTTTTCATAAATTTTCAATTTAAAATTTTTATAAACAAATTTTGAGAAGTTTTATTACGTGATTTTGTTTTCAAATGAAATGATTAACCAACACAAAAAAAAAATTCAGAATTTTAGCTCAATAAATAAAAATTATTTTAAAATAAAACCCGGACCCCCTTTAATATTTATTCAGATAGCGATAATGAAAGTTAAAAGTATACTGTAAAATCACAATTAAATTAATGTACTGATTTTGAAAAAAAAAATCTATATTTTTCAAAAGGCAGCTAAAATATTTTAAGAATATTTTTTTCTTTTTCATTGCCATTATGAACAACAGTTAAAACTATATTAATTAAAAACGCTGAATGTCGAAAAGTATATTTCACAATTATGTAAGTTGGGTTTTTTTATTACATTATGCTCTGCTATTAAAATTTAAACTTAATTTATTAAAAATTTACACAGACGACGGCAATAATAGAAATATCGTTTCTAGTTAAAATTTAATAAAATCTAATATCAGTTTTAATCGAAAAAAAATCTACATTGAAACGGCATATAAAATATTCTACATCCATACTTCTTTATTTCCATAATATATGTTTGAATATTGAATAATTATTAAAGAAACATTAAAAGAATTAATATGTATTCTCTAATTATGTACGCAGAATTTTTTTAGGTTAAAAAATTGAAATTCTATCATTAAAAATTTTTATTTATTTCATTGTAATTTTATGCAGAATGAGATAATGGATATGAAATATTTTACGAGATATTTTACTAAATTTAAAATAATCTTTCAGAGAGAAAAAAATCCTTCGTTTCACGAGAATGTTCATTGAGCTTTTTAATCACGTTCGTAATTATAGAAATACATTTTGCCTATTTTACGTCATCTGATCCGTCCGTCTGTCTGCCCCTGTAAAAAATTTGTGTAACGTTAGACCATAAAATTGGTAAAAGCCTTGCTGCTTCCAATGAAATGCTGTTGATAATGGGTCAAATTTTTAAGTTTCCGATTACAGTCGGCTCTCGTTAATTCGAAATCGGATAAATCGAATCTTCGCTTAATTCGAGCTGAACATGAATTTCTGAAATTTTCAATAGCAGAATAATATTAAAAATTTTCATTTATTTGAACTCATTTTCTCTTGACTTCGTTTAATTCACACTAACGAGATTCCAATTTTTCATTTTTCCTTATTTTTTCCCGGACTTCAGATTCTTGAAATTACTTTGTTTTTTTCATTTCATTCAGAATTGTTCTGAACAAGTATACATATAGTCCAATGCATTTCACATCTGCTTTTTTACACTGTTGAAAATTTCGTGCTACTTTGAACCAAGATTTGGTGCTCGCAGCTATTACCAGCTGCCAACATAGGATGGTACAATCGAAGCTCCAAATCTTGGAACGAGTTTACACCATATTATTTGAAAAAATGGTACTATGGTTCAACCGAAGTTCCAAATCTTGGAACAAGATTTCAACGTCTTATGGTGGCAGCTACTAAGCACCAAATTTCGGTTCAAAGTACACTGTAAAAAAAAAAAATCTGTAAAGATACTAAACTTCTTTTAGGAAACTGGGATTCCTAGAACTTTTCCTGAAACGGTAACAGCAAAATTTCAAGTTTCAGAATCGATTACATGAATTTTTTCTGTTATCGTTACATGAAAAGTTCTTGGAATCCCAGTTTCCTAGAAAATGTTTAGTACCTTTACAGATTTTTTTTACAGTGTAGCACAAAATGTTTAACTGTGTACACTGTAAAAAAAAAATCTGTAGAGGTACTAAACTTTTTCTATGAAACTGGGATTCCTAGACCTTTTTTTGTAACGGTAACAGCAAAAATTCTAGTTTTAGAATCAGTTACATGGATTTTTCCTGTTATCGTTACATGAAAAGTTCTTGGAATCCCAGTTTCCTAGAAAATGTTTAGTACCTTTACAGAATTTTTTTTACAGTGTAGTGTGCTGTCTGTCCACCAATGACACCTCCACCCCATCTTCGTTTGTGCTTGTTCCTTTAATTAGTTTGTGAATTTATATCTTTTAATTTAATATTAAGTCATATTCTAATGGTAACAGCCGAAATATGTTTTAAAAATGCTATAACATAAATTTCTTTGTAATAGTACCCCTTTAAACACGTTTTCCTCTCATACTTTCCATAATTCGAACTCTGGATAATTCGAACATTTTTTCTGGTCCCAAAGAATTCGAGGATTTCGATATTTAAAATCGATTTTATTTTTTTCTAACTGCTTATATTTATCCCATTACTTTTATTTACTTTAGATCTTAATTACATTTTAGGAAAACAATTAACTGACATTATTTTTTAATTCTATTTACGCATTAACCTCATAAACAATTTAAACATTGTACTTTAGGCATTGTACGAAAAGCACTTCCGCTAATTAGTTTTCCGCTATATCGCATCAAACTAATTACATGTCATTAGGGACAGAGACAAAGTCATTGTCCGTCTATTTGGTACGGGACACTAGTACAATGTGTTTTCTGCAAACAATAAAATATCGATGAAACCTTTCAATATCATTTCCCTGGACGGACAAAACCAGGCCCATCTATCACCATGGCAATAAACAGGCCCATTGTGCCGTTCGTGAACAAACAATAAAAGTAGCGGGGAATCCCGATCACATGACACAATCACTCTGTATACACATCATCGAACCAATCAAGGCTTGATGGATATTAGTTTGTACATCTGATCTATTATTTTGCTCTTTTTTTTCTAGATTTTTAGGAGGGAGGGCGGAATCATTATTCTGCGGGAAGACCACTTGTTTGATTAGTAAGGGGGATAAAATGAAAATACAAGCGTTCAGAGTAGCAAAGTGTTGCCAAAATTATATTCCTTAGAACAATAAAATTGTAAGCGTTTTATATGATGCCATTAAAGCTGTTCATATGTTTTAAGTATATTGATCTATGTTTATTGCGCAGCTTGTTTTCAAAAAGGAAGAAGAAAAATAATTAGAAAACATAGCATATTTTACAAAGTTATATACGGGTCATTCCATACAAAATGAACAAATTAGCTGTGGCTGCCACGTCACAGATTTGAATGAAAATTGGGATAAAAGTACAACATGTTTTTTTTTTTTTTTTTTTTTTGAGCAAATGCAAAATAATAGATTTCAGGACTGTTTATTTCAGTAAGGTTAGTTGATTTTTGTCGTCCGATTATCTACGCTAATGGGATATAGGACCAGGGGGAGTGCCCTCCGTGGGGATCTTTCTAAGGGAACCTAACCCGTATTTACGCAAGGTTCGAAGAAAACCACGGAAAACTCCAAACGGTTAGGCCGACAGCCGCGATTAGGTTCGAACCCAGCACCTGACGTCTACCAGTTGAGAGGTCCGAACCTCTCGGCTACTGGTGGGGCTTATTTCAGTATGTATACTCACGTTAAAAATTGATACAAAATTGAGTTTTGTCTACATGCTTGAAATTTCAATCTTGATTATTAGCCTTTGGAATGCAAAGTCTATATCAGAAATTATTTTCAGGTGAGAATGGATAATAAGTAAAAAATTGGCGCAATTTAGGATTCGATTTTTATTCCTTAATAAAAAAAAATAAAATAAAAAAGTAAAAAATTCAAGGATAAAATTCAATATTTCTATTATTAATAAAAAATTAAGGACATCTGTTATAAGTGTCAAATTATTTGACATTATAGATAAAAGTACGTATTTTAAATGCAAAAAATTTCATGTATGCCTTTTTGAGTCCTTATTGCTAAAAAAAAAATAAATAAGGAAAAACTTGACGGGAAAAAGCAATATTTCTGTTGCATTTTTACACAAGAAGGAAAACTTTTATATCGTTTCAAATTATTTGATTCTATACATAAAAGTGTCTATTTTAAATATTCAAACGTTACTTCTCGCCTTTTTTTTTTCTTTTTTCTTTTTAGCTACAGGCTTATATTATAAGTTATGAGACTTGAAGAATTAATTATCTAGTAACATTAAAATCTTATAGATGGCAGCACTATTTTTTTCTTTAAAATCGTGATATATTTTAGAAAAGTACGCAAATTTAAAGAGAAGTTTTGCGTGGAATGTAACAAAATTACCATTTTGAACACACTTTTTTAATTGTTAGAAATAAAAAGGCACTATTGAAAATTTTCTAGCATATTATGGACTTATTAATCTTTATGTCTGTGCAATATTGTTCATGCCGGACCTGTCCTTTATTTATTATTTGAGCATAAATAAGAGGAAAAATTTATGATTATATAAGAGGAAAATATGATTTTGTAATTTTTTTTTAAGTTTCTAAGTTCTTTTGAAGATGAAGGAATTAAATAATTATCAAACTTGGGGAATTCAATCTTCATATATAATACTGTATCATGAAACAATTTCACACTTGTTTTATCATTTTTAAAAATTTTTTATAACGTTTCAAATTTTCTCAAAATTTACAAATTTTCAATTTTAACAACCGATTTAAAATTAATTACGTTGTTACCAGATTGCTATTGCTAAATAAATAAAAAGATAATTATTCAGAGGTTATAAAATTGCAAACCAAATTCATTTATATTAAATATTTTTCAAAATACAGAGCTTTAAACTTGCAACATTGGACGATTGCACACATGCCGTTCTATATCACAAGTTTTTTAAATGTCAAAAAGCTAAAATAATTTATTTTTTGTCAAGATATTTTGCAGAGTTCTATTTGAGTATGAATGGAACCTGTATATCAAATTTTATTAAAATCGGTTACCATGGGGCCACGACTTTTTTTTAAATTTTTGCACATTTTACGTGGAATGACCCATACAATAGGCGTAGCAAAAGGGTTTGTTGGTGTCTATGACGGCCAATATCTACACTTTGGGATAGAGGCACTAAAGAACGGGGGGGATGCCTTCCGTGGAAGTTTTTCTAAGGGAGCCTAAGCCGTATTTACGCAAGGAAATTCAAGGTTAGATGGAAACCATGGAGAAATCCGAACGGTTAGGCCAACGGCCGCGACTGGGTTTGAACCCAGCACGTGCTGTCTTCCAATTTCGGAGGCAGAACCTTTCGGCCACTGGTGGGGTTGTGTAGTGAAAAGGGAAAGGGGGATATTAACCCCCTACCCACCACTTGAAAACAAGCACGATTTACACAAAATAAGTTATAAAAAATAAATGCATGTGTTAAATCACAATAAAAAGAAAAGCATAAACATATAAAATTAATTTATTTTATAACTGTTTAATTATTAAGGACCAAGAAGTACTGGATGTTACTTACTAGTAGATTCAAAACCGTTTACATTTTTTTTTTTTTTTTTTTTTTTTTTTTTTTTTTTTTTAATATTAAAGTTAACTTATTTTTATATATTTTACGAATAGATTTTTATCCCCGATTTTCAGTTTAAAAATATAAAATACTTATAAATAATATTTAGGGATTTTTTTTTTTTAATTCAACTTGCTCTGTTTCACGTCGCGTTGAAATTTGTTTTAAAAATAATTAATAGTGGTGCACAAACATAAAAGAGAAAAAAATATATTTTTTTTTAAGGCGTCATACACACATGTAAAATAAAACGACCGAAATTTACTACCACTTCTTTCATCTGATAATTAAAAGGGAAGTTTTCAAAGGCTTATGTGACATGGACTTTTTTTTAAATGAAACATTTATTTTTTGCCTTACTTTTATATTGACCCTAATTATTTTACCCAAAAAACTAAATTTCTCTTTCAGGAATTAAGGACACGTTAAAAGAAAAAATAATCAAATTAAATTCTAATTGAATAAAAAAACTCACAGTTTTATTTCAAAAACATCTTTGAAAATTGATGAAATATATATATATATATATATATATATATTTAAAATTCACCAATTTATTAAAGGAGATTTAATTATTTTCTGTTATATTTCTAGACTAGAATTTATTTCATTTTGCTTAATAAATAACTCAATAACTAAATCTAATGTAATCACGTTAGTAATTATTTTTCAATATTATCTAAAACATTTTGCTGAAAAATTTGTGACAATAGCATGCTGAAATTTTGTTTAAAAATTTGGTTTTCTGGTTGAACAATAAACACCATGAAACTTTACGGCAGAAAGGCGGGATGTTACCTCCCTCTGCCTGTCTTTATTTTCCCTTCTGCGGTACGATTTAAAGGTGGATGTATTCGAAAAAACGCTTTTCCACCTTCAATAGCTCGAAATTTTCTGATACAATTTCAGACACATTTTTAAAAGTAGAAACATGAAACTTGCTGAGGAGATATTTGAAGAGACGTATAAGGTGCCGTGTGATGTAATTTTATGCTCAATTCATTAGAATTTGATTTATAATCAATTGTCTTCTCACTATGACCCTTTTTTTCGTTCACAAATCTCCCGCTTCGGAAAAATCGGTTCAAAATGCCGTTTTTGATTGCTTTTTTTTTGCAATATTTTCTGCATTTATCAAAGAATCGACAATTACGGCACCTTATACACTTTCTGAAAATTTGTCCGTTTGATGCATATGAGAGCAAAAATGAAGTCAAAAATAAATCGGAAAATAAGCAGTTTGAATCAAAATATACCCTTAGCTTTTCGGCCATTTCCTGATTTTATCAATTCCCTCAAAATTGGCCCGACTTATAGCTAAGTCCAGTACCACCGTTTAGACTCAAAAAATGTATGGGAGTGTAAAGGAATATATTATCTAAATATGCTTCAAAATTACAAAAAAAAAAAAAAAAAAAAAAAAAACTTTTTTTTTGGTTAATTAATAAAAATAATTTGAATCACCCTTTCAACCATTAGAGCTATTTGAGAAACAGATAAAAAAAATGATATAAAAGTAAAAATAGTATTAAAAACAAAACAAAATAACTTTATTGTTCAAGTACTTTATCTATATTATAAAGGCCAAACGTATCTGTGCGTAACGCATACGTCATTTTGCGAATGGCAACACTTTGAAATTTGAAAAGCAATTTCGGTTTTGCAATTTTTACTCCTGCAAATTTTTTAACTTATAACTTCGCACATTTTTAAATTTTACACCATCGTATAGAAAAAAAATACTTTTAAATGCAATCTATTTGAAAACTGTATATCAATTTATTTTTGAAATAATAATTTTTTTGTTGTTTTTAATACTGTTTTTCTAATTGTGGCAACAGGAGTACTCCATTTCTATTTAAAGCAAAGAAAAAAAGGAAAAAATTATTACAGTATCTTTATGTTGCCATTCTCTCAAAGGAGAAAAAAATTTAAATTTAAACGCTTGTTGTGTCAAGAATATTTTCTGTTATAAAACCCAGTGAATTTTGATGTCATTTACAAAAATTCAAGTATACTTAAAAGAATATATATAGTTTAGTATCTATTACAGCTAAAAACATCGAAGCTTAGAGCTTTGAATCAGAATGGTCAAATTAAAATACCTTTTTTTTAAGTGAATATAAATATGCAAGGTGCTTATGTAAATTTTGGTATGGTGAAAATGATGTTGGGTTTAGATCTCATGGAAAAAGTAATTCTATGATTGAGTCAAAGTGGAATAAAGGTTGCTTTGTTTCATTTTGGAATACTAGCATAAGAGCCTTAATCAATAACTTTATCATAATAACAGATCTATTTTTTTGCGTCTTACATGTACGATTAAAGTTTTATTCCAACTATTTCTCAGTTATATAAATAGTATTTTGTTAACTTTAGTTTAAATACCATTTGTTTAAAAGTTAGACTTAGCAGTGTAAGGTGCATTTTTTACTGTAACTAATTTTGTAGGTTTCACTGTTAAAACTAATGGTGACACATTGCACTTTTTAGGGGTGAAAGGCTTGTCTCATTGGTGACATCCCTAATGGAGCCAGAATGACACCTTTAATTAGGGTGAAAAGATGGCACCCTTAATCCAGAGTGTCCAATAATAAAAAATTAAAAAATATACAAACCGACTTTTGGCTGTCGAAGGATTCGAACTCACAACGTCTGGTTACAAGCTCAGCGTTCTAACCGCTCGGCCATCGAGCTCACCTTCATTCACTCATAGCCATAGATTTTACTTGCCGTCACAGAAAACAGAAAGACACACGTCACAGCGCATGCGCATGGTTACAGTCACCCGATGAGGTGCCACATTGCTGCCAATACGAAGTGTATGGCACCTTATTTAGCTCCAATCATCCAGTAAGAGACCTGTCGGCGCTGCAACCACATATCCAAGCCCCTATGGCACCCTAAGGTTCCAAATGCCCCGGGTTCCAATGGATCCTAGGGCCTTTTCATCTATGGGTCCCAAATGGCACCGGTTTGTCACCTTCACTTTTAACAGTGTTGTTATAAATCAATAAAACAGCTCTTCCTTAAATATTTTCTTTCGTCGAAATTCGAAGGGTTCTACCTTGTTTAAATAATAATAAAAATGAAGTAAACCTTTAACTTTTCAAAAAATACAAAATTTATTTTAATTTAATCCATAGTAATATGAAATATATTCTACCACCGGCTTTGAACTAAGAACCTTATGTTTACTAGCGACATGCTTTACCTCCAAGCTATGATTTTTGCACAAAAAACATTAAAATTAAGGTTCTCTTTTAAATTTAAATCGCAAAAGGGTCATTCCATGTCAATTCAACCAGACCTTGTAACCCGACCCACAGGGATTTTCATGAAACTTTGTGTACACACTAATTCTACCATGAAATGATTCAATCAGAAATTTTTCCTTCCTAGACCTCATACTTTGTGAGATATGGGGGGGTCCAATTCTTGGGGGGTTTTCAAATCGCACATTTCTGAGTCTGTATTTTGAGATTGCAGTTCCATCTTCAAAAAATTGTTTCTCTGGATCTAAAACGTGAATCATCTTAAAAATATCACTGTAAGAATATAAAAAGATGCAGATTTTAATAAAAAAATATTTAAAAAATTTACTTGTAATATTTAGGATAAAAAAAAATTAGCCAAAGTTGAGAGTTATGGTTATTTTTCCAAATTTTTGTGACTTCACCAAAAAGGCTGTACACAAAAAGGCAAATTAAATTTCCAATTTCTGTTTGTTTTAAATAAAAGTTTATACTTTGGGCTTTCTATCTATGAAATAAAAATGATGTGTTTCGCATGGCTTATGCAAAAATTTTGGGTACTTTCCAATTAGCTGGATGCATGTTTTATTTTTACATATTACACATGCAAACAAAAAGGCAAATGAAATTTCCAATTTCTTTTTGTTTTAAATAAAAGTTTACACTTTGGGCTTTCTATTTACGAAATAAAAATGATGTCTTTCGCATGGTTTATGCAAAAATTTTGGGTACTTTCCACTTAGCCGGATGCATGTTTTATTTTTACATATTACATATGCACACAAAAAGGCAAATGAAATTTCCAATTTCTTTTTGTTTTAAATAAAAGTGTACACTTTGGGCTTTCTATCTGTGAAATAAAAATTATGTCTTTCGCATGGCTTATGCAAAAATTTTGGGTACTTTCCAATTAGCCGGATGAGTGTTTTATTTTTTACATATGTACATATGAATAGATCTATATAAATGCAGATGTATTATACATGTACGTATGTATGTATATATACAATATATTGATATATATATGTATAACACTGGTGCCCGTCTAACCGAAAAGTACCAAATTTTGCCTTGTTTTGAGAATCTGCACCAATTAAGAGGGAAAAAATCTGACTAAGTTTAGCTGTGGCACTTAAATAATTACTGGAATTTCTATGCGTTATTGAATTTAATGTTATTTGATGCATGTTTTTTTTTTTTTTTTAATTTGCAAAGTAAAATTTAGGCTTTGTTTTTTCTGATTAAAAAAAAAATCTGACTGTAATATGTTTCCCCATTAAATTTAGTGAATGGTCCATATATTTCATTTAGTTATTTAATAATGGGTATTTTTTGCTAATCTAAAGAATCTCTTACTTTTATTTTCAATAATTAAATTCAAAACAGATTTTTTTCTTTGTACAGTATAAAACAGATAATTTTTTCTCCTCACATTTCCATTCTTTCTTTCGAATGCTTATATATTAATTATTTGTGTTTAAAAATGTTCAAAACCTTATATTTCCTGTCCTTGTATAATTTTAATCAGTTTAAATATTTATATTGGCAAGTTTAAATACACAAATGTTTAACAGAACTTAAATTTGTTTCTATAGTCTGAAAGATTTAATTGCACCTGCCTTGTATAAACACCTTCTGATAAAGGCAGGGTAATGTTCGTTAGTATGAAAGCAGGTGTTTTGAAATCAATTTAATAAAATCATTGTCATTCTGTTGTTTCTTATCATAGAAGAATGATCTAGTTTTTAATGTGCTACAAAAAATATATTCTGATTTTTACATACTTTATAGTTTATAATATGTATAAATATTTTTTTGCTTTAATTTTAACCTTCTACTAGTATTCAGGCTTGCAGTATTGTAATATTAACTGGTTTAGAATGTCATAAAACTAGCTATAGAAATAACAGAGAAATAGACTACATTGATAATCTCTGTGATTCAGAAAAAGAACTTTTAGTCGTTAGGACTGTTGCATTTATAAAACAAAAATTAAGTGAAAACCGTTCGATTAATATATGTGAGCATCACAGAATTTCGCTCTTAATGAAATATGAATTATATAAATGTGGAGAACCATTTAAGAGGCATAAAAAGCAAGTGAAAAAAGCAATTAGGGCAGTTAATAGAGATTTATATACGGCAGAAAAAGTAAACCAAAGTTGAAAGTTATGATTATTTTTTCGAAATTTTGTGACTTTATGAAAAAGTCTCTACACAAAAAGGCAAATGAAATTTCCAATTTATTTTTGTATCAAATAACATTAAATTCAGTAACTCATGAAAACTCCAGTAATTATTTAAGTAACACAGCTAAACGTAGTCAGATTTTTTTCCCCTTAATTAGTGCAGATTTTCAAAACAAGGTAAAATTTGGTACTTTTCTGTTAGACGGGCACCAGTGTTATACATATATATATCAATATACTGTATATTTACATACATATGTGCATGTATAATACATCTGTATTTATATAGATCTATACATATGTACATATGTAAAAATAAAACACGCATCCGGCTAATTGGAAAGTACCCAAAATTTTTGCATAAGCCATGTGAAAGACATCATTTTTATTTCACAGATAGAAAGCCCAAAGTGTAAACTTTTATTTAAAACAAAAAGAAATTGGAAATTTCATTTGCTTTTTTGTGTGCATATGTAATATGTAAAAATAAAGCACTTATCCGGCTAATTGGAAAGTACCCAAAATTTTTGCATAAGCCGAGCAAAAGACATCGTTTTTATTTCATAGATAGAAAGCCCAAAGTGTAAACTTTTATTTAAAACAAAAAGAAATGGGAAATTTCATTTGCTTTTTTGTGTGCATATCTAATATATAAAAATAAAGCACTTATCCGGCTAATTGGAAAGTACCCAAAATTTTGCATAAGCCATGCGAAACACATCATTTTTATTTCATAGATAGAAAGCCCAAAGTGTAAACTTTTATTTAAAGCAAAAAGAAATTGGAAATTTAATTTGCCTTTTTGTGAACAGCCTTTTTCGTGAAGTCAGAAAAATTTGGAAAAATAACCATAACTCTCAACTTTGGCTGACTTTTTTTATCCTAAATATTACAGGTAAATTTTTTAAATATTTTTTATTAAAATCTGCATCTTTTTATCTTCTTACAGTGATATTTTTGGGATGATTCATGTTTTAGATTCAGAGAAACAATTTTTTGAAGTTGGAACTGCAATCTCAGAATACAGACTAAGAAATGTGAGATTTGAGAAACCCCCAAGAATTGGACCCCCCATATCTCACAAACCATGAGGTCAAGGAAGGAAAAATTTCTGATGGAATCATTTCATGATAGAATTAGTGTGTACACAAAGTTTCATCCAAATCCCTGTCGGTCGGGTTACAAATGGGGGAAAAATTGGTTGAATTGACATGGAATGACCCAAAAGTGAATGGATTACACTGAAAAAATTAATTTAATTAAAAAAATGGAGATTTTCAAATTTTTATGATTTGTCATGTGCACGAGGTATTCAGCTGTAAATACACAAAATTTGAAGTCTGTGATTTCCACAGATTTTGCGTTCGGACTCTGTGATGGACAGACAGACATACGAGTGAGACGAACAGGGTTTTGTCAGATAAATGAAACTCTAAAAGTTAGCTTATGCCAACTACGACTTCTATAGAATTTTTTTAGGTGCGTTCGTAATTATGTAAATACGTAGCACCTATTGTTGTCGCTCAGTCCGTCCGTCTGTCTGTCCGCATATAACAACGCAAAAACTACCCAATCGAATCGTTTGAAACTTAAAATATATAATTATTACATAATTTTGTCGAGTCATTTCAAATTTTATGAAAATTGGATGCATAGATCAATTACAGGGACAATCAAAAGTATTCCGTTCCATTACGGTCAATGGGGAAAAAAGTTTCAAATGCATTTTAATCTTTTGAAATTTAAAATACATAGTTATTACATAATTTTGTCGAGTTATTTCAAATTTTTTGATAATCGGGTGCATCGATCAATTACAGGGGCAATCAAAAGTATTCAATTACATTATAGTGAATGGGGAAAAAGTTTCAAATGTATTTTATACGTTTGAAATTTAAAATACATAGTTATTAAATAATTTTGTAGAGTTATTCCAAATTTTATGAAAATCGGATGCATAGATCAATTACAGGGATAATCAAAAGTATTCCGTTACATTACGGTCAATGGGAGAAAATGTTTCAAATGCATTTTAATGGTGTTGCACTCATTCGAACTTAATAAAATTTATATGCAACTATAAAGTACATATTATAATATACATTTTACATAATTTGTGATGCAAAGAACATTTGTTATTGATTTACAAGGCCACACAAAAGTATTCCATTACATAATGGTATAGGGAGAACATTGTTTGATGAGCGTTTTAATTTTAATTCACTATTTACAATTTTATGAGATTGATATATGAGAGTAATATTTTTAAAACTTCGTTATCGTACGAACGCACCTCGTTTGCTACGCTTCACGTGCAATTTCCAACTTGTTTTTTTTTTAAAGTCTTTAAAGTGTAGGATTTCAAGAATACTGAAAGGCACGCAACACATGCTTACACACACAGAAACTGTATCGAATTCAGACACTTTTCTTCACAGAGAGAGATAGAAGGAGAAAAATCAATCTTTATGGTTATATATACATATAGACAGTTGCTTAATTTTGTTTTTTTCAAAACGCATATTTTCAGCATTTTTTTTAATTAAAAGTGTTTAAACAGAAAATCTTTTAATGCTGCTGTTTTAACGAAACTGGCATTGTTTTACAAAGCAACTTCTGAGGTACTGTTTAGACGGTTAATAAAAAAATATGAACTTGTTACAAAAGATTAGTCGTTTTCATATACTTATTAATTAATTATTTGAACTTATAATTAGGTTTCTTTGCAATATCTTTAAAAAAATTGCCTTAGTAAAAAAAAGCAAAAATAAAGACATGTATTTTTACATTTTTTTCACACATCCACATATAAAATTAAATTAAAAGGAGCTAAGTGCTTTTAATCCCATAGCAGAAAAAGATTTTGTTTTTCAAAAAGACTTGCATAACATGACTTCGGTCAGCATTTTTTTTCACATTTATTAATTATTTCTGTGTGATCATAATTATTTTATTTTTTAATTAAAAATTAATTTTTTTTTAATTTGTAAATACACTAACCAAAAAAAAAAAAAAAAAAAAAAAAAAAAAAAGGGAAATTAGTTTTAGAAAAAAAATCTGAATGTTTTAATTCCAAAAACAACTTTGAGAATTGATGAAAATTGCTTTTTTTTCTTTCTCTGTCTATTTGACTACTTCGGTTTTAATTATTTTTTATTATATTTCAATTCAAATTTAAGATAAAACTCTTTTTTATTAAAAAAAAAATAACAAATAAATCCAATGCATTTTACATCATTTCAGGACAAACAAATAATGGTATTTTTCTGTTATCCCGTCGACCAAAATACTATCGCCAAATTATAAGATTAAATGCCAATGATGGATGATAGTGAATGACAATTTAATGACATTAAATAAGGTACACATGTTTAAAACGTCATTAAGTAATTTTTATTTTGACTTTTATTTGTATTTTTATTAACATTCTACTAATTATTTTTTTATTATTATTATTATTTAAAATAAAAATTACCTCAATATGTATAATTTGGCTATTAGGTTGGTGATTTGTATAATTTGGCGAAATCGGTCGACGGGATAACAAAGTAGTACCCAAATAATTAACTAAAAAGATTTTAATTAAAATTATTTTCTCTTTCATAATTTAAAAAATATATATTTCAAATTTTAAATTATAAATAATTTTTAATAAAAAAACAATTTTTTTTGTTAAAAGTTTACAAAAGTATGCACATGTATTTTTTTTTTTTTAATATGCATCTAAAACTTGACATACATACACCTTTAATACGGTCCGGGACTTTAAATCTTAAAATTTTCTAAGAAAAATAAATTTATTACACTAAAAATTCTGAAATTTTTTAAAATTTTTTTGCATTTATAATGATATTTAAATCATGTTTCTATCTGAATTAGAAGAGAATTTTTTTTCTGTTTTGGTTTGTTTTGAAAATTTAGCTTTAAAGCAATGATTGTTGTGGAAATGACTTTTCTGAAAATGTATATTTCCATTATTGTGGATTTTTTTTTTTTTTTTTTTTTTTTTTTTTTTTTTTTTTTTTTTGAACAATGTCTCAGATTTAAATTATTATAACACAAGAACTGTTAAAGATAAATGCTTTAAACTTAGATAATGTCTTTTTTTATTCTTTTACTTTAATTTTGATTAAAAATTTTTGAAAAAAAAAAATTCTTTTGAAAATATGATTTTGTAAACAAAATAAGTTATGTAACACGCGCATTCCAAAGAAAAAAGAGAAAGAAAAAAAATAGACTGTCACGCGTCACGTGACCTAGAGTTTTGCTAAATCAAATGAAAATGTAGTTGTAATATTTTTCGTCTTAAAAAAATCTGGCAACACTAGTTCTATTAAAAATGTTCTATTCTTAGTGATGTTAAAAAAGTTGGTTGTGAACTGTAGTTCATCTGATGGTGGCGTGCGGTAGAATTATGTAAAAAGTTTTATTTGTATGTGAAGTGTGTGTGTTAGTGTACTATATGTGAGTGCCGTTCTTTTCAAGTAATAAAAAGTTTATAAAGAAGAATGCAGCCCCCGAGATATCTATATTAAGATAAGTTATACACTTCTTTCTTTTGATAAATTTCTGAGACGACTTCTTACAGTTACACATTTTTTTTCAAATTTTTACTTTAAATATATTTTTTAATTAATATTTTTAAAAATGCTGAATAAAAAATTAAATATATATATTTCTGTTTATTTGAATGAAAAAAAAAATGAAATTCTACAAATAATAGTTTGAGTTAAAATAATATTTTTTTAAATATCATGAAAAAAATTCAAAATTTTAATTGAATAAATAAAAATTATTTTTAAATGTGTCCGGATCCCCTTAAAATGTCTTTTACTGGAACATAATCTTCAATTTCTCCATTACAACTATATTATAATCAGCTTTAACATTTTCGCTGCCGCTTACATGAAGATGTGATGATAATTAATTCCGCACTGTAGAAGTGAGTTTTTTCCAGAAGCCGATTTACTTTTTATAACAAAGAAGGAGTGAAAGATTTTCCCACCCCAGAGCGTGACTGGCTATTGGACATCACTCCGCATCACGCGCTTGCGCGTGAGTGGCCCCTTAACGTTGGCGCCATATCACGCGCTTTCGCGTGAGTGGCAGCGTGTTAATTAAAATAAGAAGTCGGAAATTGCACGTCAGATGTAACACCGTTCATCGTTCGGTCATCGTAACCAAGTTCATGCGTTCGTACTAAAACGAAGTTTTAAAAGTACATACAGTACTTCGGATACAATACAGAATCCGAAATCTTTTGTGTGTATTGAGGTACACACAAGATTGTGTGTATTGAGGTTGTACATCGTCTTCAGCTATCCTTAGCAAATAAAAAATCATGTCAAAATATTAAAATTTGAAAAGAACGATCCCATTGACTTAACATTGTCATTCGGGCCATTTTCAGCGACTATCACTGTAGCAAATGTTTTGAAACGTTCCTGGGAGTTTCCAGATCTCTGTTGCACGATACTAACGGAAAGATTTCCGATTCGAGCAGAAAAATGTTTTCGTTTCATTCCACTGCTGAAACCAAATACTAAAATATGGGAAAGATTCTGATGGTTTCAGAAATTGAAATAGCTCTCCGATATCCAATGATATCCGAAGTGTTCCTGTTATGATATTAAACTTTTCAAGCATTTTTTTTTTTTACAATGAAGTGGGGAACCTTAAAGCCCCTGTCCTCGCTCGAGAAAACGCTCGCGAGCTAATGCTATTCCTATGGGGAAGTATTTTTCTAACAACTCTTTCGCATTTTGACATTTTTGAATAAATTTTTTTTTTTGCATTGGATAGCTGAGGTGCATGCCGACAGCGCACCTTTTTTACTTTTTCGATTTTGGTTCCATATATTTTTTACAAAGTTAGTTTCACTTTCAAAACCGGTTTCGAAACTGAAAGTGCTTTAAAAAATATATCTGCAACCAAAATTGGAATAGCAAAAAAAGTGCGCTGTTGGCATGCACCTCAGTTATCCAATGCAAAAAAAAAAATAAAAAAAAAAAAAAAAAATAAAATAAATAAATAAATAAATAAAAATGTCAAAATTCGAAAGAGTTATTAGAAAAATGCTTTCCCATAAGAATAGCATTAGCTCGCGAGCGTTTCCTCGAGCGAGGACAGGGGCCTTAACGGCATGGTGATTACTGACCGATGCGTGAAAGTTTTGGTAAAGAGTTTCAATTCCATTAGCCAAAGTGACCCTGATTTCAACAAGATGTGGTTCATGCAAGACGGAGATATATAACACAGCAATGCTAAATTGACATCCTACTATGCTCTGAGCATCATATTATGCTCTGGACATTATATTATGCTATTTTTTAACGTTTCAGTTAGAATGTTTTGTCCTGACAATTATGTATTTGAGAATTGTAAAACGAATATAATACAAATACTGATGTTTTTCAATTATTTACATTAAATTTCAAACCATTTGGTCGGACAGTTTTTGCACTGTTATATGCAGACAGATGGACGTACTGGAAGACGACTATTGGTGCTATGTATTTATATAATTGCGAACGCAACTAATTACATAGAAAAAAAAACATTATTGTTTTTCTGGATAGTTTAAAAGTAAAGGTACCTATAATTGGAAATATTAAAAAAATTAAATTAATTTTTATAAAAAAAAAGTTGAAGGTATTAAAAAAAATGTTACTTAAGATTCATATAAAAAATTATATAATTCATGGAAAAAGTTAAAAAGTTACTAGATATAAAAATGTTCTCTAAAAATATGGTAGTATAAATAATCAGAGTTGATTTTTTCACATTTATTTTAGAAGCCTTTTTTTTTCTCATTTACGGCACTTATTTTACAAAGTAATTGAAAAGCGTTAATTCCCATTTCATTAAAGAGCTTTTTTAATTGACACCGTTATCCTATCGCGTTTAATTAAACTTTTGGAATTCGATGAAAAATTAAAGTTCCAATTAAGATTCGAAATACGCCTTTTTATGGCTATTTTAAGAAATATTTTTTGATTTTATCAACTTAAAATTGAAAATTATATTAAAGAGAAGGTTGGCTTTAAAAGTTATTTTTAAGTGCGTTCGTGATTATGTAAGTAAGTAGCACCTACAGCTGCCGTTGCGTTTGTCTGTCCGTTTGTCTCTCCATATATACCAGAGCATAAACTACCAAACCAATTTTAAAATACATAATTTTTGCATGATTTTGTCGAGTCATTTCAAATTTTGTGAAAATGCGATGCATAGTTTAATTATAGGGTCCATCAAAAGCATCCCGTTATATGACGGCCAATGGGAAAAAATAGATTCAAGTGCATTTTAATGATGTTACACTCTTTTGAACATAATAAAATTAATATGGATCTAAGATGTATGTACTAAAATATACGTTGTATACAGCCTGTGGTGCAAAGAATATTTGTTATTAATTTACAGGGCTACATAAAATCATTTCATTACATACTGGTAATAGGGAGAAACATTGCTTGGTGCACATTTTAATATTAATTTTTTTTTTTTACATTTTGCAAAATTTATATATGTTGCTGAGGTATGCTACAAGTCATTTCCTGTATAATAGAAAGCAGATAGTATGTACCGGGATACCCAAAATATTTCAGATACAATACTGGATCTAAATTATACTGTATACACTTACACCAAAATCTGCATATTTTTAAAACTTCCTTATAATACGAACACACCACATTTGCTATGCTTGACGTGCAATTTACAACTTATTAATAATCTATGTTATTTTTTGAAGAAATTTTTCAAAGAAATGAATGTTATTGTAGATAATGACGAGGAAATTTTAGCAGAAAAAAAGAAAGAAAATAAAGATTAACTTTTTTCCTATAATGCTCATCCGAAACGGGTTTTTCAGGCCGAAATCGATATTTGGTTTTCTTCCTAGTTTCGGACAAAAACGAATCTTTTTTTTTTTTTTTTTTTTTTTTTTTTTTTTTTTAACTTTAAACATAGATTCAATATGACAAGGCATATCCCTAATCAGTTTTAAAACCTCAACGATTAATTACAAAGATAGGAATGAGGAGGGCTAATCAAACCAGCATTCTTTAATTTGTTTTTCAAGGAATATTATTTCTTGAAAAAAACTAGTCGTTACGGTCCACCGTAATACTTACCCATCATGGATATGCATAGTATAATTTATGAAAATAAAACACGTATAAACTATTTACAAAATACACTGCATTTCCAAAACAAAATTTAAGCGTATATTTAAGCATTTTTAATGTACATAATAATGATCTATTAATTAATTGCTGATGCAACAATTTCGACAAACTATGTAAAACGCCAAACTACTCAGTAGTATCGAATTGCGTAAGAGAAATATCCTTATAATTCCGAAAATGATGATCACATTAACTAACAATTTACTGCGTCGGATTAAGCGTCTCATTTCCAATTAAATGTATTTTTGGATTAACATTTGAAGGAAATACAGGGTCATGAAAAATCGAAGAGTGTGGAAAATAGGATTACAAATATATCGTCAACTAATAATCTGATTGACTTTATTTTTTATGCAAAATTTGTGTTATTTTATTGCATTTTACGTCCACTCCTTAAAATACTCGCCCACTCCTTATATATCTTTTATCATAGTTCTAATTTTTCCGAAATACTTCTAATTTCTCTAATTTTTACGGGTCCGAAAAAAATAACTCCGGATAATCGAGTTTACTGATATTCAATAGGCTTCGTCCCATTCTTACAAACTAACTACATAAAAAAGATCAAGTGCCTTTCTCAATTTCTTCGGGAGATAGAGCGTTTATTGATACAACAGACAGACAGACCAGCAGACAACCAGACAGATACATAGACGAACGGACGGCAAATTTCTTTTCTAAAAATATGTTTTTCGGAATCTCCAATATCTGAAACGCGTAAATCCGTCAAAATGTTTTTTTCGATTTTCAAAACGATTGCAAAACATACCCTATACTACGTATGACGGGTAAGTAGTAAGGCTTTAATTTACAAATAGTGTGGATAACCTGAGAACTCAATGCCATCAGTTTAACTGGACGATATTCTTTTTATATTAAAAACGTTTCCAAGTAGTTTTTAGCGCATAAGCTATCAAAGCTTGAGATTTAACATGCCTGCAAGCTCTGTATTGTACGTACAGAGTACATATCTAACATATGTATTTATGTACTATGTTTGTATGTAACGTGATATCTCTTGAATGAAGCATCCAATTTTTTTTAAATTTTGTAAATAGGTTTATTCTGATAAGGCGCTTTTTAGGTGCGTTCGTAATTATGTATATAGGTACACCTATTGTTGTCGCTCAGTCCATCCGTCTGTCCGTCCGCATATAACAACGCAAAAACTACCCGACCGAATCGTTTGAAATTTAAAATACAAAATTATAACATAATTTTATCGAGTCATTTAAAATTTTATGAAAATGGGATCGATAGATCAATTACAGGGAGAATCAAAAGGATTCCGTTACATTACCGTCAATTGGGGAAAAAATTTCAAATGCATTTTAATCGTTTGAAATTTAAAACATATAATTATTACGTAATTTTATCGAGTCATTTCAAATGTTATGAAATTCGGATGCATAGATCATTTACAGGGACAATCAAAGGTATTCCATTACATTACGGTCAATGGGAAAAAAGTTTCAAGTGCATTTTAATGATGTTACACTCATTCGAACATAATAGAATTGGCATGAATCTATGAAGTATATACTAAAATATGCATTCTGTGCAATCTGTGATGCAAAGCATTTTTATTATTTAATTACAGGGCCAGACAAAAGTATTCCACTACATAATGCTATACGGGGAAACATTGTTTGGGGCGTGTTTTAAATATATTCAACTATTTCTCATTTTATGAATAAGATATACGTTTCTGAGGTGTAATAAAAATTACTTTCTGTATATTTACAGGAACACAAAAAAGATTTCGACTACTATACTGTATCCGAAGTACGGTCTACTATATCAGCAAGATTTTAATATTTTTAAAACTTCGTTATCGTACGAACGCACCTCATTTGCTACGTTCACGTGCAATTTCCAACTTGTTTCTCTTTTAAGGGGCTAAAAAATATTCTTTCATTTACTTCTTAAGTATAAATTTCACTGTTTACTTCTGCAAGTATGCGAATTTCAGGCGTTTGCAGTTGTAGGGATTCTATTATCTATAGATTTCAAAGAATAAAATGTCAGCAAAAAGTATTTGTAAATAAAAAAAAAGTTAAATTTGCTGCCCGGGACTAGAGTACAGGAACGGTTGGGTAACACGTTTTTTTCCCGAACTCTTCTCAACCCGCGAATATGGCACGACCGAATTTAAGCTTTTTATTTTTATTTTTATTTTTTTTTCGTTTCGAATGTTATTTGAAAGTAGTTAACATTAAATATATTACGTTTAATTCGGTTTCCGGTAAAGAAAACGGTGGACTTTTTTTGTATAACTTTTTATCATGGCAATATTAAATTTTGTGCATATATCAATTTCACCAAAAACATATAGAACACCTTCAAAAAAATGTCCAGTCTTATTAAAAGTTTCAAATTTTTTATAAAAATTTAGATTTTTAAACGAAAATTTAAAATGCTCCTAGTGTCTTAATATTTGATATATTTTCTTGCTTTTGCATATTATCACTTAAAACTCTATTATAAAAAAATTTGTGTAAGATTTTTTTTTTAAATCTCTTGAATAGTTAATATTTTACAGATTTTTTTCTAAATTCCATATCAATTTTCATCAAAATTTTGCTTTTAATAAGTCAAAAATCAAATTTGACTATCTTAATGAAGACGAATCTTAAAAATTCTACACGGTTTCTTTCTAAACAATATCAGGATACTTAATTATCAATTTCATAAATATTGATCAAAAATTACATTTCAAGGAGCATTTCTAAAATCTAAAAACTCTGAAAAATTAGTTTTGAGAAAAACAGATTTAAAGTATATAAATACACTTACCTTTATTATTTACTTCTTAAAACCTTCATAAGTGATACTTTAATAATAATAAAAAAAATGTTTTGGTACTATT
Source organism: Maratus speculifer (assembly GCA_964019185.1). Classification (NCBI taxonomy): domain Eukaryota; kingdom Metazoa; phylum Arthropoda; class Arachnida; order Araneae; family Salticidae; genus Maratus; species Maratus speculifer. Next base: position 247,647,687 of record OZ025302.1, on the reverse strand, counting down.
ATACCACAGAAATAGACCTTTTTGCGACGATTTTGCTCAATTATAATTTTGTTAAAATAAAGGTCCACTGTACCCTTAAGTTTTAACTCTTTCCGGTGAGGGTTGGTTTGACCCGATTTTTATAAAAGAATGTTCCTGAAAATTATATTTTATCCTACAAATTATATCCTACATATATATTTAAATATTAATGAAAGTATATGTATTCATTTCTGTACTGAAAGATGAAATTTCTATATCAAAGATATAACTTGAAAGTAATTTTTTTCGATATAATTAATGTGGATCAATTTTCAGTCTCTTTGGGTTTCAGGTGAAATGTATCAAATCAGAGTTTTCGAGTTTTGAGTTGACTTTACGCAGAATTTTTGGGTTCGGATTAAGTATAATTTAGTACATAAAGAACTCTACACCTACCACTTTTTAAAAAATACTACATCTAAAATTGCATATAACTGTTTTTATGTTTTTTTTTAAAACTATTTGGAAAAAAATATTTGTTGTTCTCGGTAAAGAATTGGGAAATCTAAAGTATATCTTAATCTTTTTATTGGTTGAATTCCGCAATTATTTAATTTCATTCGTTTCCTGATTGATCTAAGTTTAATGTCCAAAAATGGAATACTTCTGTTGCCACAATGACAAAAAAGAGTAATAAAGACTTTAAAAAAATTAATAATTTAAAAACAAATTATCATAGAGATTTCAAACAAATTTCATTAAAAAGTGCATTTTTTTTTCTCTACGCAAAGGCGTAAAAATTTAAAATATGCGATGTTAAGAAGTTGAAAAATTTGCAGTTCCGAAAATTGTAAAGTTGAAATTTCATTTAAATATTGTTTGTAATGGGTCTAGGAATATTACTGTTTAATCCATGTCGTACGTAATATGAGGCGCATTAACTCCATCAAATAAAAAATACACATTTTAAACAGTTAAAGTTGTCTATCTTAAATCTACTGTTTCTTTATCATTGGTCTAGTAATATTAATGTTTAATGCACGGCGTACGTAATATATGACTCGTTATAATGATACTAAAAATGATGTTTATTATTACCATTAATGTTTGCAAATAAATTCTTTTCTTAAAAAAAATTTCTATTTCTTAAAAAAAAAAAAAAAAAAAAAAAAAAAAAAAAAAAAAAAAAAAAAAAAAAAAAATGCTGTCTAAAAGGTTTTGAGCTGAATAAAAGTTTGTCTTTGCTTCTTTTTTTTACAATAAGAAGTAATATACAAAACCACCACACATAAAAATTGTTTTATATACAGTGCATATAAACAACAATTTTACACACAAACAATTTTTAAATATAACAAATTATCCTTTAAAAAGTTTAGAGGAAACCAATTTATTTTACTTAGTAATTGATAACTTAATTTTATCATATAGAAAAAATAAGTGCAATAAAAAGCATTTTTTTTTCACCAATGACTAATTAAAACAAGTTGGAAATTGCACGTGAAGCGTAGCAAATGAGGTGCGTTCGTACGATAACGAAGTTTTAAAAATATTACTTTCATTTATCAATCTCATAAAATTGTAAATAGTGAATTACAATTAAAACGCTCATCAAACAATGCTCTTCCTATACCATTATGTAATGGAATACTTTTGTGTGGCCTTGTCAATCAATAACAAATGTTCTTTGCACCACAAATTATGTAAGATGTATATTATAATATGTACTTTATAGTTGCATATAAATTTTATAAAGTTCGCATGTGTGTAACACGATTAAAATGCATTTGAAACATTTTTCCCATTGACCGTAATGTAACGGAATACTTTTTATTGTCCCTGTAATTGATCTATGCATCCGATTTTCATAAAATTTGAAATAACTAGACACAATTATGTAATAATTATGTATTTTAAATTTCAAACGTATAGAATATATTTGAAACTTTTTCCCCATTGACCATAATGTAATGGAATACTTTTGATTGCCCCTGTAATTGATCTATGCACACGATTATCAAAAAAATATGAAATAACTCGACATAATTGGGTAATAATTGCGTATTTTAAATTTCAAACGATTAAAATGCATTTGAAACTTTTTTCCCCATTGACCGTAATGTAATGGAATACTTTTGATTGCCCCTGTAATTGATCTATGCACACGATTATCAAAAAATTTGAAATAACTCGACAGAATTATGTAATAATTGCGTATTTTAAATTTCAAATGATTAAAATGCATTTGAAACTTTTTTCCCCATTGACCGTAATGTAATGGAATACTTTTGATTGCCCCTGTAATTGATCTATGCACACGATTATCAAAAAATGTGAAATAACTCGACAGAATTATGTAATAATTGCGTATTTTAAATTTCAAACGATTAAAATGCATTTGAAACTTTTTTCCCCATTGACCGTAATGTAATGGAATACTTTTGATTGCCCCTGTAATTGATCTATGCATCCGAATTTCATAAAATTTGAAATGACTCGACAAAATTATGTAATAATTATGTATTTTAAATTTCAAACGATTCGGTTGGGTAGTTTTTGCGTTGTTATATGCGGACAGACGGACGGACTGAACGACCACTATAGGTGCTACGTATTATATAATTACGAACGCACCTAAAAAAGATATTTAAGATTCTCAATTTTCATTAGCTAAGATTTTTAATTAAGACGAAGCTGAACCTTAGATAACTAAAAACTATCAGTATTTGTTTGAATGAAAATTAAAAGTTTTTATAAAAGTATCAGATAAGTTATTCAATTTTATACTCACTTGTGAATCAGCTATCTAGGCATTTCCAAGACATTAATTATAAATAGAAGTTTTCATATACGTCCATTAAAAACATTTGAAAAATATGCATTAATATTTAATTGCTATAAAGGACGTTAAATACTAATAAAAACATTAAAAGATCTTAATAATTTTTACATGTTTCGATTGAATTTACTCAATCATCATCAGAAAAAGAAAATACAAATAAACACAAAGATGGAAAATGACCATTTTCCATCATTTTCCATCTTTGTGTTTATTTGTATTTTCTTTTTCTGATGATGATTGAGTAAATTCAATCGAAACATGTAAAAATTATTAAGATCTTTTAATGTTTTTATTAATATTTAACGTCCTTTATAGCAATTAAATATTAATGCATATTTTTGAAATTTCCAAGACATTTTAGATTTCAATATAAATCATTATCAATTACCTACTTTCCGGTAGCGACAAGTTTGTTCTGCATTAAATCTACGCGAGCATTGTTTCGTGTTTCTTTTATTCAAAATTTAATTTATATCCTTTTTCGCTAAATCAGAATATTTTGATAGTAAAATCAAGATTATTACATTAGTCGAGTTCTGCTAATAAATTGCCAAATACTGTTCGCGTCGTACTTTTTTTTATTTTTTAGAATTCATTTAAAATGTAGTTCTTTCACTCTATTTATTTAAAATCCATTAAGTTAAACTTAAAATTAGTTTAAAATTCATGACTTTCACACAAAAAAAAGCGTTATTGCCGCCATTTGTGACCGGCGAACATAAAAGCGCCAACACTTTTGAGATCATGGCAACTTTTATGTAGTTTTATTGAAAAATATTTTTTGTTGCGAATAGATTTAAAATTCCATATTCTGTTATTATTTATTTATTTATTTATTTATTTATTTATTTATGAGTGGGAAGGGGATAAATGTTTGCGATCCGGGGGTTGAGTTTTTTTAATACTTGAATGCTAATGGCGGATAAGTAATAATTTTGCATGTGTATTTTTTAATTATTATTTTTTTTTAAATCGTCTGAGTTCTTTTTTTAAATAATATTTTTTCCGGAAAATAATTTTAGATCAAATTCTATTTTGATTTAATGTTTCACAGTAGACCGCGTGGTTTTTGTGTACATCTTATTACGCGTGTCATTTGTACTAACAGTGAGAGGATTTGTATTTTTATATTTTGATTATGATTCTTATCTCGAGTGGAACCGAAAATGTCAGTAATGATTTGTTTTTAATTTATTGTGTAATACCTTTCTTTAGTAATATAAAATGCTTATTTATTTATTTATTTTTTTAAAGGTTTGTTTATAAAACATTTAAAAGTATTTTAAGAATATATAGTCTGAAAGGCATGAGTTTTCTCCACACTACTTGTTTATTACTTTCTTATTTATACTTATTTGTCATAAAATAGAGCTCTTTTTCACTCACTCTCTTAGAGCAAAACAGTAAATACTCAGAGAAGCGCGTTATCAAAATAGACCGGTATACCAAAATTAAAGCAAATCGGATAATTCTGCAAGAAACATCCATTTATCTAAATTAAGGGCGGATATTTAAGAACTGATAGCATAAATACCTCTATATTCCGGAATAAGAAAACTATTAAAAATATAATAAGTACGAAAAATTTAGATTTTTCGTACTTATTATATTTTTAATACTTTTCTTATAATCTAAGAGATTTAATCTAAGAGCATTCACGCTAATTATATATTACCCTTTTATTTATGTCTATTATTAATAAAATAGAGCTCATTCTTTTATATCAAAAAGATAAATGACCAGAAAAGAGCCTTATCCGAATAAGAGGGTATACCAAATATAAAGAAATCGGATAATTCTTAATGAAAATCTGATTTATTTTAATTAAGGGTGGTATTAGATTCCTGTTCTTCCCTGTATACAAAACCAACGGATCTCTAAATCTGATCAGAGAAGCTATCTGTTGAATAAATAGACACATCAAATCGGAAAATCTACATTAAAAAAGGCCATTTGTCTAACATAAGATGGATGGTGATTACCCCCAGTTTCCTCTTTTATATTTAACCATTGAAGCCCAAATCTAATCAGGGAAGAGTTCATCTGAATAAACTTTTTTACAAAATTTAAAGCACATCAGATATTTTAATCAAGAGATATCGCGTTACGCACATGCTCAAGTGCATACATACATATGTTCGTACATACAGGATCTGCTCTCAGACTTTTATTGCCTGTGAACTACATTAGGGAGTTACATTATATTTTCGAGATTAATAACTAGTTTTTTTAATAGTTTGTATACATATTTATTTTTTTCCAAGACCATTAGAGGAGCTTTATCGAAAACCAATAAAAGAAAACAAAATTTATCCCTTTATGTATATATATATATATATATATATATATATATATATATATATATATATATATATATAATTTTTATTTTTTTAAGAAAGATGTATTCGATATGATTTCTTTCAACTATAAGACCAAAAGAGTAAAAAAACTATTGCAAAAAGAAATTTTTGTTCGCATCATATAAAAATGAAAAACAAACCTTGCCAGAATAATTACAGAGTTTGGCGGAAAAGTATAACTGAACTTGTCAAAGATAATTATTAGTTTCCTTAGATGTAAAAAGAAAAATGAGAGAACTCCAACACATTTTTCAATTCTTTTTTTTCGAATATTTTCTCTTCATTGTGTTTGCATTTGAACTAGAAAATCCATATTTTTTCTTATAAGTTTACTCAGTACTTTTTTGACGCTGTTTTCTTATTTATTTTTAACACTAGGTTAATACAAGTTTTACATATTTACTTTTAATGTATAATAATAAGCATGTTTAGTATTTCTGGTAGTTAAAAAATGGCGGTAGATTGTAATTAAAAAATCACTTAATCTGTTGAAGATAAAAATATCTTTCTAAACAGAAAATGTATCCGAATCTAGTATAGCTTTTAATTATGGAATTTATTTTGAAAAGTACTGCATCTAATAAATATTTTTAACTGTGACTTAATTTACATTATTTTTTTTTCTATTTTCAATACTTTCGTGGAAATAATTTTATTGTTAGAAAAGAAATATTATTACATGCGCTGTATTAAGATTGGAATCAATAATTAAGAAAAATATCTCAAAATATGAAACAAATGCCTCGTTTAAATATATTTTTAAATGTAAAGTGTTTGGCAATGTTACTAATTGGACATTTTAAGTAAAAAGCAATTTTTCCCATTAACTGCATTTAGCTAATTTTTAATTTTAAAGGATTCATTTGTTTCTAATTTGAAAGTGTTTTTTGTCAGATTTTAATAGTCATATGTAAATGTATATTTATATTTTTTAATTAAAAGAAAATGTTACTGTTTACACTGTTTTTAAAATTGGCAACAATTTAAAGTAATAACCTTTTCTAAAATATGAACAAAATATGACCTGAAATGCTTTAAAGTTTAATAAAAAATTGTACAAAACATCCAAAAAATGAATAAAAATAAATAAATGTAGTCTATGCACTGCGATCTTGTAAAATCCTTAGGAATAAGATGATTAAATTTCTACAGTTTTTTGTCATATAATTCTTTTTAAGGGAAGGATTTTGATCAACTTTAACATTAAATTAATTTTAAAAATACTGATAGAGGTATACACTCCCTACTGCAACATGTTATTAAAAGTTTCTTTATAATAATACAATTAAAAAATATTTTTTGGATTCAGTAGTTTTCTTAATATTAGCGAAAAAAAAATCTTTACGGCAGCGTTGAGAGAATTACCAATTTTTTTAAAAAAGATAAATTATATTTATTATTTCTTTATTATATCATTTGCGCATTTATTGATTTTTAAACCAAACACACTACGCATGAGCATGCTGTATAACGCACTCAAATACAGGGTGTCCAGCAAATAACACCCTTATTTCAACATTAAATTTCTCAAAAACAAAGATCAATAGAATTATGCAGTAAACGGTTTGTTTATCAGGTAAGCTGTAAAAATCTTATACAAAAGTTTCGAACGGTAAATATTTTGAAAATATTGTGTTCTGATTGCAAAGAATGCTTTGATTTGACATTTTTCTTGTTTTAGATTGCTACCAGAGAATGTGTTTTTCGGCTTAAAATGCCATATTTCGTAGTTTTTTTAAATTAAATTTTTGAAATTTCGAAATTCCAAAAATTTACTTCGAAAAATCTTTAAAATATTGCACTGTAAGGTGAAAAATTATTTCTCTGCAGGCAATCTAAAACAAGAAAAATGTCAAATCAAAGCATTCTATGCAATCAGAACGCAATTTTTTCAAAATATTCACTGTTTGAAATTTCTGTATAAGATTTTTACAGCTTACCTAATGAAAAAACCGTTTACCGCATGTTATTATCGATCTTTGTTTTTGAGAAATTTAATTTTGAAATCAGGGTGTTATTTGTTGGACATCCTGTATGTATGTGCATATATAAATTCTTGTCTACACATATTTACAAATAAATTTCCATTAACCGAATATTGTTTAAACAAATAAGAAAATAACACGCATGGAATTTTTATATTATAGTTTAAGGACAAAGGGAAAAATTACCATTAAATTTGGTAATTCATTGCATAACAGCTTAATAAAAAAAAACTTCATACAAATTTTAATACAGATTTATATACACACGCATATAAAACACAGTCTCATGAATCTTGAATATATATGTGTATACATAAGTACTTGTCTGTATTTATCTACACATACGTTACATATGCACTTTAAACTTTCATAGTTAATACCAAAAAAGAAAAAACTATTCATGAAGTTTACTAATATTGCAGCATAAAAAAAATTCGAAAAAAAAAAAGAAACTTTATCATTAATTTCGGTAACTCATTACATAAAAACTTGATGCAAAAAATGTCAGAAAAACTTCAAGTTCAAATAATTATAGTCTTTTCCGAAACACAAAATTTTTCTAAAAGATAATTATAAGGTAGCTTTTTTTATGAGCAATAAAGTAAAAAGAAAAGAAATCCTTTAATGTTTTCTTTATATTTTACAATAGTATTTTTCTCCTTTGTATTTAGTGTAATAATAGAGATCCATAGGTGGCAATGTTTATTATTACTTTTTTGTATATACAATTCAATTACAATTTCAATCAAAGACTTATTCTAATTTTCTTATTTTTATAAAATTTTCGTTATTATTATGTGTATAAACGAATACACCGTTTACGAAATACTTACGTAACACGAATTAAAATCTTTTGAAATTTCTTTCATTCTCAAAAGTAAATTGATATTAGATTCGATGCTTTTAAATAGGAAAAACTAATGACAATGAAGAATAAATTAGAAGAGATGATTTAATTTTTTAAAAATGACAATGATTAAATTATTTCATGCGATGTGAAATTAGATTGCAGTTTATTGGAAGAAAGATAATCTACAGGGTGTTTCAAAAATGACCGATATATTTGAAAAATCAATAAAAACTAAACGGGTAGCGATAGAAACACACCGTTTGTTGCAATATGCTTGGGACAACCGAAAATTTTCAGGCAGACAAACTTACGAAATTAGTTAAAATATTCAACAACAGATGGCGCTGCAGTCTGAAAAATCGAAAAATACCATATTTTCCACATATCCAACATGCGCAGCAATAATATAATAGTAATAAAATATCCCGCAGCGCCATCTGTTGTCGAAAATTGTAACTAATTTCGAAAGTTTATCTGCCTCAAAATTTACTATTGCCCCAAGCATATTGCAACAAACATTGTATTTCTATCGCTGCCCGTTTAATTTTTATTGATTTTTCAAATATACCGGTCATTTTTGAAACAGCCTGTATATATTCTTTAGCTATAAAATAAATTTCTTATTTTTTTTTTCTAAAAAAATTGAAATTTCCAATGGCGCTGCGCTTCCTTGAAGAAATTTTTATGAATTGGTGATGCTATTTTGTAACATCGATTAAGATACTAAACAATTTCGAAACAATTAAAAAACAAACGTAAATGATTTACATACTTACACCTTGAAAAATGCAGTATTAACGTGAAAAAAAAATAAATCACGAATTTACTAAATAGTGCATACAAAAAGTCATTAAGTCAAAAATAAACAATCATTAAAATACCATTATAACGATTGACGTTTCGGGCATTGTCTGTGACAATCTTCAGGAATAAGTTATTGTTCAAGAATGAGACATTGCTTTATTAGAAGTCATTTAAGCAATCAGTTTTAAAGAAGAAAACCAAGCTGTCTTGATGAAGATGGCTTGGCTATATTGTTTGAAACTTTAAAAACAATGTAACAACTCCTTTATGAAGTTGGTCATAGATGAGACCGAAATGGCGATTGCTATAATTTTGTTTTATTGTTTGTTTAGTTTTTGAATTTAGAACATTTTGAATACACTATTTAGTAAATTTGTGATTTATGTTTTTCCATATTGAGTTTTAGAAATATTTATTAATCATTTTAAATACATGAGATAGCAATTTGAAACTTTTATTCAGAAAGCAGAATTTTTTTAAAATAAATTCTTGAACAAGATTTAAATTCTAAGAATTTTTATTCAGCATTTTTTGTTAAACGCTAATTTTACAAAACAATGAAGATATTATAACTGAAATGCAACTATTTAGTAATGCACATCCAGTGTGCATAAAGTTTTCTTATTTTTGAGCAATTAATGATTGCAGTTTTTCGATTTTTCAATTCAGCAATTTCCTAATTATAAGTTTCATGTATTTAATCACAGAGTTTGTTGAATTTATATTAAATTAGGACAGAATTAAAATTCTGAAATACTAATGTGCAAAAGTAAGAACTGTACACTTGTGGCATAATAGAAATGATTTTATATCACTTAGTTATGTGATTTTTTAATCACTTCTAAATCTTAGCAAGAAATATCGTTTCAGTTTTTCACAGAGCTTTCTAATACAGCGCATCAAAACTTAATCTATGAAGCTATGATTAAAATTAGGATTCATTTTAAAGAAGCTAAAATAAGAAAGAAATTATCAAATTGCAGAAACTTAATAATTTTTGAATTAATGTGAATCCTTTGTCTTGTTAATTACGCTTCTAAAGATTACATTATTGTACATTACACTGAACACTCAAACACAAAAATAAACACATTTCGGAAAACTATTTGTCCCCAAATTCACAACCATTAATGTGTTGCAAAACAGTGTTAGTGTTGTAATTGTGTTCCTAATATAGTGCGAAAGTATTGCTTTCAAGAAATCTGTTCTTAATGTGTCGGAAAGTATTGCTATCTGGAAATGTATTCTAGAAATCTGTTCTTGATGTGTTGGAAAGTATTGCTATCTGGAGATGTATTTTAGAAATCTGTTCTTAATGTGTTGGAAAGTATTGCTATAGAAATGTATTTTAGAAATCTGTTCTTAATGTGTTGGAAAGTATTGCTATCTAGAAATGTATTCCAGAAATCTGTTCTTAATGTGTTGGAAAGTATTGCTATCAGGAAATGTATTCTAGAAATCTGTTCTTGATGTGTTGGAAAGTATTGCTATCTGGAAATGTATTTTAGAAATCTGTTCTTAATGTGTTGGAAAGTATTACTATCAGGAAATGTATTTTAGAAATCTGTTCTTAATGTGTTGGAAAGTATTCCTATCTGGAAACGTATTTTAGAAATCTGTTCTTAATGTGTTGGAAAGTATTGCTATCTGGAATGTATTCCAGAAATCTGTTCTCAATGTGTTGGAAAGTATTGCTATCAGGAAATGTATTCTAGAAATCTGTTCTTAATGTGTTGGAAAGTATTGCTAACTGGAAATGCATTCTAGAAATCTTTTTTTAATGTGTTGGAAAGTATTGCTATAAAAATGTAAGGTACCCTGGGGTAATAACGCCAGACGGGGTAATAACGCCAAGTGCTAATATTTTGCATAATTATGAAATAATTTGGTAAATGACACCCATGTGTTCTGCGCAGAAGGGTTTTGAGTCATATAAATCGCAAAAAACAGCTTCAAGTTAATTTGTTTCATTTTTAGGTCTTATTGTTTTTACAAGCAGCTAAAATTAACGCTTGATCTAAAATTTGCGAGATACGTTTTGTGATGTGAAGACTATTTTTTTTATCCGGAAATACTTTGTTAATTACATAAATTTGTAGTACATTTCATGGACTTTCAAAATGTTGTGTGAAGATTTTTGATATCTTCTCGAGATAATTTGTAATTTAAAATGTACAGCGCAATAACTATAACGGGGTAATAACGCCAATCCTTGCAATTTTTACCCCGGTTGATTCCCTACAGTGGCCGAGCTACATCCTAAATACTGATTCAAATAAACACAGTTAAAACTGTGAAATGTTTCTAATAATTCTATTTAAGCGGTTTTTTAAGCAAAAAGAAGCTCACGGTCTGATATTCTTTGGCCTCATTCCCCCCTCCCCACACCACACCTTTATTTTTCTTACACTTTCACAAAAAAAATGAATTTTTTCAATAGCTTAGGATGCAATTTGTCAATTTCTAGAGCTGAGAGTTTGTATTTTTAGAATTGGGCAATCTACATACAATTATTCCAACTTATTTCATAGTTTTGTTTGCATGGCGTTATTACCCATATAGGTGGGTAATAACGCCAAATAGCATTGGTCAAGAAATCACGCCATTACATTTTATGTATTCATATCTGTTAAATTATTTTTTTTATATAGATAGTCATTGAGTTGCTGTATCAAATCATCTATTTGTTTGAAAAATACAAACTAAAACTGAGCCGTGAAAATTGCTAGAACCTTAACGTGGCGTTATTACCCCAGGGTACCTTATTTTAGAAATCTGTTCTTAATGTGTTGGAAAGTATTCCTATCTGGAAACGTATTTTAGAAATCTGCTCTTAATGTGTTGGAAAGTATTGGTATAGAAATGTATTTTAGAATTTTTTTCTTAATATGTTGGAAAGTATTGCTATCTGGAATGTATTCCAGAAATCTGTTCTCAATGTGTTGGAAAGTATTTCTATCTGGAAATGTATTCTAGAGATCTGTTCTTAATGTGTTGGAAAGTATTGCTATCTGGAAATGTAGTCTAGAAATCTGTTCTTAATGTGTTGGAAAGTATTGCTATAGAAATGTATTTTAGAAATCTGTTCTTAATGTGTTGGAAAGTATTGGTATCTAGAAATGTATTTCAGAAATCTGTTCTTAATGTGTTGGAAAGTATTGCTATCTGGAAATGTATTTTAGAAATCTGTTCTTAATGTGTTGGAAAGTATTGCTATCAGGAAATGTATTTTAGAAATATGTTCTTAATGTGTTGGAAAGTATTGCTATCTGGAAATGTATTCTAAAAATAGTGTTGCGTTGAAATAGTGTTGTAAATAGTGTTGATGAAAATAGTTTCTTGAAATAGTGTTGTGCTGCACAACGCTTTGTCTGCAAATTAACAACACATTGAAAACTTTTACAATTTGGAACACTGTAAAACAACACATGTAAAACATTTTCAAAATATTTTCAAATTGGTACCTTTAAAATTACACAATTTTAAAGATGAACACAACCATGCATAATCTAAACAGCACAATCGGAAACGATTTTAGGTAGAAGTGTTGATTTTTATGTGCATTTATTGTTACAAAAGCTTATCATGCGTTTGCAGTGCATGGTTTGTAATTTGAAACAGTCCGACAGTACAGCCTACCTCCTTTTTTATTTTCTTCTATCTTCAACAGAAGAAAATATTGTAATCAAAATATTTTTCGACTTCAGGTTTTCTACGGATTTACACGCTTTAGGGGGTCAGAGATTCCAAAAAAAAAAACGTTTTTACAAAATGGCTGCGTGTCCGTATGCCGGCATTCTACCATCAAAAAGTATACGAGGATATGGATAGAATTGAACCAATTTTTTTGCGAATCTTTTTGGTTGTGGCAAGCAGGTTCTTCTCTAATTGAGCCAATTTTTTTTGTAAGTGTAATAATATGGGTAGTTGGTCCTTCGTGAATAAAAAAATCAGGCGGAAGGGGGGGGGGACGCTGTAATAACATTTTTTGTACCATTTTCAATATTTTAACACAGAAAAGTGTATGAAGTTATGCATAGAATTGAATGAAATTTTTTGTATAAGCGTTTGGCTATGGTCAGCAGACAGTCCCTGAATTTGAAAAATATCCGCCGGGAGGAGGCGCTATGAACTTTACTATTAGACTACTTGCTAAAATACTTTAATAATTCCATAACAGAAAGCCTTAAAATAATAATAATAATAAAATGAAAGGAATGAGACTGGGCATTTTTCTATTTTTGTTTTCTAACTTTTTAAAATCATATTTACTTTTATGTAACTGAAATTTTCTCCATTATTTTTTTTATCCTTTTCGATCATTTTTTAAAGTTTGTTTTCAGAAAGGAAATCTGCAAATCAGATAAAAAGGGTTATTTTATTTTATTTTTTCAATGGTTAGCAAAAATCTATGAAATGAAAAAAAGCTGAAAATAAGTAAATAAGAATTCTTAAATTTGCTCTGATCAAATTAGAGCAAGGATTTACTTATATGTTTTATGTGGCGGATAAAAAATTGCTTTTATGTACGAAGGATAAAGAGATAAGAGAATCTTAAATTGAAAATTTGCAATTTTCAGATAAGTTATTTTACAAATATATCTGTATTTTTATATTTATATATTACTTTAAATAGCTAATTTACTCAGTTTCCGTTAATCAAATATTAGATAAATATGTTTTATTTACTATCTAATTTTACCATAATCTGTATGAAAAAGGAATGTATAACGGATAAGTAAAAAAGTCTAAAAATATTTGTAATATGGGAAAATCATGAATTATTTTTTTTAAAGTTACTACTAAATAATTAAAAAATTTTTTGCAAATGTAATTTGTTTTTTATAAACTAATGTTTTAATTAAAACTTTTATAAAAATAAACAATTGAAGACATAATTTTGAATTTTATTGGCCTGTTTAACTACTGTTCATTATATTTTATTTTTCCTTTTGGATGATTGTTAAATAATTTTTTTTTTGATTTATTAAAATCAAATTGTTTTTTGTTTCCAATTCATTTTAAAACGTTATGAAGATGAAAGAAAAATCACAAATAAGACATTAAAAAAATATTAGTATGAAAAATGCTAATGACAGTCATATGTTTCTATTAAAATTAAAAGTGGCTAAATGTTTTCGTATATCCGTAAAACACTACGAATCAATATGGCGTTCACCACTTCGAGATCTCGCTATTAGTTCAACTTTCCGCTCTGGGCCAGGCATACTTTACCGATTTTCATTGAACCTTTCATTCCTACGGGACGATAAATGAATTAAAAATTTTGCTTGGTAACTACACACTGACCACTTGAACGGGACACATAATGGCATTTCAAACAACACATGACACTTCAAAGTTCAAGAAAATCGGATTGGGTGCTTTAGACCATGGGCTTTAATGGATCATATCGCCGCAGATGTTTTTTTCAGTGTAAATATTTTTTTTAAATATATAATTAATTTACATTTACCCAGCATCCACACACTGAAAAAGGGTTATGTTTCTGGCAACTATAGATTGTGCCAGATAAATTAAAATGTAATTTATAGCATTAAAAATAATTCAATGTCATTACTGTAAATTCTAGCTTTTTTCGCTAACTAGTTCCAGAGTCTGTTACTAAAATTCAAGAGCATTTTGTTATATTCTCGAGGTTAAACTTATCAAAATATATCTACAAATAAATGTGAACTAATTAGTTTTAGTAACTATAATTCGAGTTTATGAAACCATTCCAGAAATCAAGCCATACATTCCCGCTATTAAAATTATTCATTATTGTTTCGTGACCTAGATAATAAGAGATTAGAAATTCAAAATGATTTCGTCTATTCAGCTTAGTTTTTTACCCTATTTGCATAGCTCGGAAATTTATGTTTCTAGTTTAGAGATTCAGAAAATAACTACCTATTCATTCTAGGTGAAGGCGGCATTTCCCCCCCCTCAAAACACCCACCTCTCTCCCCCCCCCAAAAAAAATCGAATGATCTCATACCATGTAAATGCAGTCCACCAGGTTGTTATGCCAAGTGCTAATAGTTTATTAGGATGAGCGAAGCGAATCCTCTACTAGTCCACTCAAATTACAATTTGTCGTACGCTTTACAAAAAAACTATTCAATATTTTAACTTCAAATTAAACACAAAAATAAATTATGATCTGTAGATTTGCAGAATATAATTTTTTTTACAGTAAAACGTTAAAAAAATTATTATTTTAATTAATTTATTTTACATGCATTTCCAATACGGACGCATTTTAGCAAATAAATAAAAAAATGAAACGCGTATATTTTCAGAAAAAAAAAAGTTTAAATCATGGAGTAAATAATTATAGATAGAATCATGATTAATTTATTAAATAAAACATGTTTTCATTATCCCGCAAAATCGTTTGCACAGATGACACTTAAACATTTTAAAAGAATTGTATTATGGATTTTTTTTTTTTTTTGTAAACTGGCAACAAAATAATTGTAAACAAATAAAATTAATTCTTAAATTTGTTATATAAATGAAAAATTAAAAGATCTGCGTGAAGTTGTTGGTTCAAGCTCTTTATAAATATTTTTGCGAAGGTCGTATTGTGGCTAAATAATATCGACTCATTAATCAGAAGGATTTTATAGAAAAATAAGACTTTAATAAGTTCGCAAACACAACAACAATTATTCGTGAAAACGTCACTGCGAGAATGAGAGAGCGCTTCGTTAAAAGATAATTCCATTAATTGAGTTGCCATTCGCAGAAAGTAAAAAGTTCTCCCACGCGGAGAGAATTACAGCAATTCTCATACGCTAACATGTATAAAAACGAAGAAATTAAAATAAAATGTTTTACAGTTAAAAATTCATAGTATCAACGAAAGCAGATTTCAAATGTTTTTTCCAGAAAATAGGATTTTGAAGAAGTAATTTTCTTCAAGCTTTCTTCAAATATATTATTCTGAAATAGCTATCAAAGATTATCGGATGTTGATTACAAAGATTGGAAACATGCATATTTCAAACAATTAAAAAACACCAGTGGCTACTTGAAATTGTAAAAACATCTTTAAAAGAGCTTTTAGTTGAAAATTAAAAAAAAAAATTGTAAAAGTTTGCTTCGAAAATATCTTATTATGCCAGTTTTACATCATAAATAAAAAATTAAAATGCGCCAAAACATAAAATAACGTTTTTGTTTAATAAAGATGAAAAAAAAAAAAAAAAAAAAAAAAAAAAAAAATTGTTACTTTCAAATATCTGTTTTATAAAATAATGCTTCGCGAATCCAAACAAAGCATGGCTTTTGCTAGTAAATTTAGTGAATGAAAATTTTAAAGAATTATTGTTCTAATTTCCAATGCGTTCTCTAATAGGTAATACTATAAATTTACTAACAAAGCAATGAGATTGCATATTTTTCTATTGTTTAAAGGGTAAATAACTAAAAATAAGTGAAACAAGAAGGACAAATTTTGCTCCAAATACAGATTTTGAAACACTTTACGACAATTCCATATTTTCCAATAATTTAAAAAATCTTCCCCTTTTAATATGATGAGAAATATACCCAAGTAAACATTTTATAATACCCAAAAACAATTATTCATCATTGCCAGTTTCATTATATTTGTAACAGTTTATCATATTAAAATATATCTCAAATGAATTTTCTTCGTAGACCGTAATTTAACGGAATATTTTTGAGTTCCCCTGTATGTGTAGTGTATCTTCAGTGCACCATCCAAAATTATCGAACGATCTCGCGCCAAGCAAATACAGTCTATCAGGTTGTTATGCCATGTGTTAATAGCTTAACAATTTAGTAAATGAAAATATAAAGGAATCATTGTTCGAATTACCAATGTGTTCTGTAATACACTGTTAAAAATTTGCAGTTTTCGACAGTTTTTATGGAAAACGGTTACACATCCTTTATTTTACGCTGTTCTGACCATATTATTGCCCGTTTTATGGCCAGAATATAGTTAAATTACGGTTATGTGACCGTTGTTATTTTAAAAATCTGTCGAATGACTGGGTAGAATGTTGCAATTTTTTAACAGTATAAGGAATACTATAACAATAATAAAAAAAGCAAGTAAATTGCGCATATTTGTTGAATAAATAACGAAAAATGAGTGAAACAAGGAAGAAACATTAAGCTCCAAGCATAGATTATGAAACATTTTTCGACACTTCCTATTAATTTAACTAATCATCCTCTTTTAATATGATAAGAAAAGTTCTCAAAGTAAAATTTTATAACACGTAACTAAACATATCATCCATAGCCAATTTCAATATATTTGTAACAAGGTATCAAGATTATGTCACAAATTATGTTTTTTTCATAGACCGTAGTACAGTGGAATACTTTTGAATTTCCCTTTACGCGTACTGCAAGTTTTACACATAATATATTCTATAGTACACTGTAAAAACAAAAGACACAAATTGGGTTGTAAAATTTTTGTGATATAGCATTGTTCCAAATTGGAAAGTTCACTTTGTAGCCCAAAATGGTTTTCAAAAACTGCAGATCCTCAATAATATTAAAAGAATCATAACATTTTAGACAATATATACGTAACATCTAAGAAATTTTGATTGTTTTAATGTGATTTAGAATCTGCTCTGCTTTGTACCATTTTGGGTTGACTACTTTGGGAAAACTCCTGTACCGTTTTAGGAACACTGCTTTATCATTTTATGAATACTACTATACTCAGAAATCTTACAACCCAATTTGGGCCTTTAATTTTTACAGTGTAGTCATCTTTTAGCGTACCACAATAAAGTATATAAATTTCATCATGTTACAAATACTTTAATACTATTAAAATACACCGCAAATTATTTTTATCCACCGAAAACAATGTAAGTATTGTACTTTTCAATGCCCATGTAACTGTGCTATGACTGGTACACATTTAATTTTTAATACTGAATATGCCATAGTCAGTATTAATAACGTATATTAATTACATGACAATTTGAGTTAATTTACGTGTGTAAGAGAACGTATAGACAAGCGGACAGACATATCCAATTCATAAACATTTTTTAACTATGTTAGAAAGCTTTAAAAATGGAAGTTTGTGACAGGATATAGAAACTGTAAGATTAAAGAAACACGTTCCGTGTTGCAATTGTCGGAAAGTCAGATATTGCAAGTCAAGCATAGCAAATGAGGTGCGTTCGTACTATAACGAAGTTTTAAAAATACACAGATCTTGGTGTAATAGTATACAGTACTTCGAATGTAGTATAGTATGTGTCCCTTTAAATCTTATCTGCCTTCTATTATACATGAAGTAACTTAACTAATTACCCCCAAACGATGTTTCCTCCGTATATCATAATGTATTGGAACACTTTTATGTGGATCTGTAAATTAATAACAAATATTCTTTGCACCACAGATTGTACACTATGTATATTATAGTATATTAAATTATAGATTACATCAATTATATTATATTCGGAAGAGTGTGATATCATTAACATGCACTTGAAACTATTTTTTCGCATTGGCAGAAATATAACAGAATATTTATATATATATATGTCCTGGTAATTTAAATATGCATTCGATTTTCATAAAATTTGAAATTACTCGACAAACAACTATATGTTTTAAATTTCAAATATCCGGTTCGGTAGTTTTCGCTCTATTATACGTTGACGGACAAACAGACGGGCAGACAGACGTACGGACTGAACGATGATTATAGGTGCTGTATTTATTACGACATAGGTATTTATTTTTTACATTACGTAAGTACGAAAGTATCTAAAAACCTTTGTAGTTCAAGATAAGAAAAAGAATTTCTCATTAATATTGATATCCGCACTAAAATGTTATTGAATCACGCATATCCTACATTGTATGCTTTTCTTTGTATATAAATATAATAAACATTTTTATTAAAAAAAAAATGAATAAGATATTAGGAGTTTTTTTTTATGGTGGAAAAAATTAATTTCGCAGATTTGCAATAGATAATAGAAAATGAAACAATAGTAGTTTTATTCTCTCTTTGTTTAGCTATTTTTTGTTGTTGTTGTTGTTTTATGAGGTCATATTCGCTTAGTTAGTTTACTCTGAATAGCGTAAACAATGAATCAAAGCAAATATTTGCAAAAACGTGTATTATGTCACGGAAATTTTCGGACAATACAGTAATATTCATGAAAAATATGAATAACCGCTTTATTTGTGTTCTCTATGTTAAGCAATACAGTTTAAAAAAAACAGAAAAAAGTGAAACAGGTCATAAATCTAGTATTAAACATTTTGAGCTTTTTAAAATACAATGTATTACAAAGAATAAAAATCACGCGAAGCAATAATAAAACCTTTCGACTGCAACATGCATTTTGTTTTGGTTCAAAAATAATTTAAGGAGCTTTAAAGCATTTGTCACATTTGATTTTGTTTAAAAGGAAAAAAATAAACATTAAAAATAATTGTTTTATTTAAAATAATGTGTTGTAAAATATTTGATTTCGTGTTTTTAATGAATGATGTCGGGAGAATTTTATGGTTTTGATTTTGTTTAAAAGAACAAAGCTAAAAGAAAAAAAACGGTTGTTTTGTTTAAAATAACATGTTATGCATTACTGAAAAATGAACGTTTAATAAAATAAGTAAGAAGAGATATTAAGGTTTTTATTTTCTTTAAAAAAATACACATTTTTGAAGCTATACATTCTTTGAATTAAGTCTTCAGAATGTTATGCTTTGAACTTAAGGATAATTAATTTAAAGTAATTGATTTAAAAAAAAACTTACATGGAAATCGGAGGTTTAACGACCCCTACTACATATATTGCGTGTTACAAGCGTATACGTTAAAAACCTTCTCTTTTATTTCAAGATATGAAAACAAAAATATTAATCCTCATATCCGCACTAAAATTTTATAGAATCACACATATCCTACAATGATTTTTTTCTTTTGTATATGACTATTATAAATTTTCTTATAAAAAATAATAAAGCAAGTAGGATTCTAGGGGTTTTTCCCTGCACTGTAAAAAATATCCGTTAATATACACAAATTATTCCGTAAAATTCTACGAAATAGTTTCATTTTTCCGAAAAAACAGCAGAACTTCCGTTATTGATATTTTAAGATTATAAAAAACAGTAAGTTTTCCGTAAAATTTTCTGAAAACAGAGAAGTTCCGTATTAAAACAGTATAAATTCGATAAATAACTCTAGTGTCGCCATCTATATCTGGGATAGAAAAACATTATAGAGTTGTTTTATGAACAACTTTCTATAATAATTTTCTTTATTTCTTTCTGTTTTAATAATATAAAGCTAACATATTTTTACAATATTAAAAAAATAATAAAATTTATAAAATGTTATTAATCCTTTTTAATTTTGAGATTAGTTAGTTTATTTTCAGTTAGTTTATTTCCATTATGATTTTAAAATAATGTTTAACTCATTCATAGCATATTTTTTAAAAAGTGCGCAGGATATTTTAAAATGGAAAAAATTCTACTTTTAATTTTAATATATGTTTTTTAATCTATTCATTTTAAGAAATTCGCACATAAAATTCAAAACATCTGAATTATATTAAAGAAATTATTATAATGTTGACGATTATCTAAATTATAAAAAAACAATAAAGGAAATTTATTTTAATAGCCCGTAATAGCTATCTTTATTGAGATTAAAATTGATCGTCATACAAATATTTTGTTAAAATAGATGTTTTTTTAAAAAGTATGTTAGAATCCTTTCAAAAATAAATAAGTAAATAAATATGAATAATATTGCAATAAACTTTTTAAAATATTCTTAAAATGAAGGAAACAAAACTTTTTAATGCATTCAACTCTTAATACATGTAATATTTTAAAGTCTAAAATTTATTTTTTATAGAACTGAAAATAAAAACTAAATATTCGAAATTATGGAAATAAAATCTGTTAAACATTTTGAATTGTATACTCAATAGAAAATAATTCTCTTTAAAAATTAATGCCGCGTTCAACATAAGGCATTTGCTTTATAAAATCATTCAAAATAAATGAAGATATTTGCAAGCTCTGCACGTGTAACGGTGGCGTAATGGTATTACACTACTGCAAGCTGCCATACAACAGGTCCCTGGTACGATCCCCATCGAAGCCCTAGTAGCAAACAAATATTGGTCCAACGTTGCACCAATATTTCATTTATTGGAAATATTGCAAATAAAACGCTAATATTTCCCCAATATTGGAATGTTTACATTTTGACACTATTTGCAGCCAATATTATGCCAATATTGGGGTTTCATTGGAAACATGGCCAATAAAACGCCAATATGATACAAATATTGGCGTTATATCAGAAATATTGCCAATGAAATTTCAATATTTAACCAATATTAGCGTTTTATTGGCAATATTTCCAATGAAACCCCAATATTGGCAAAATATTGGCCGCAAATATTGGTTCAATAATCGCAAAATGTAAATACCCCAATATTGGAGCAATATTTTATGCCAGTATTGCGCCAATATGCCAATATTGCTCCAAGATGTAGCCAATATTATCCCAATATTGCTTGGCTACTGGGAAGGTAAGTGACGTTTCTTCACTGTTGTTTAAATTAAATGTATGTGTTCTAACCTGATGTGTCTTTGTCTAGAGAATAATAAAAATATCAGTTTGTCCTTAAAAATTCTTTTTTGGCTTTCAAGAGAAAAATTTTATATAAAAAAATATGAAAAAAAAACAACGGAAATATTGTGTGAAAAAAACGGAAATATTTCTGGAAAAAACGGAATTTTTACGGAATAGCACTGCCGTCTAGATTACCAGTACTATTTCCGTTATTTAACGGAAATTTTTTTTATAGTGTGGTGAAAAAAAATGAATTTCGCAGATTTGCAAGAGATAATAGAAAATGAAACAATAGACTATTTATCCTCCCTTTGTTTAACCATTTTTTTCTGTTATATAAGGCCATAATAGCTTAGTTACTTTCCTGTGAATAGGATAAATAATGAATCGAAGGAATTATTTGCTAAATCTTTAATATGTCACGGAAACATATGGATAATACAGTAAAATTCGTGAAAATATGAATAACTTGCTTTATTTGTGTGGTTTTTTTTAAAATCAATTCAGTTTAAACAAAGGAGAAAAAGGTATGAAATGGGTTATAAAACTAATATTAAATACTTTGACCATTTAAAAGCATTGTATGTCAAAATATAAACTAACGCATTTCAATAAAATAATAAACCTTCAATAAAACCTTTCGAGTGCATCGTGCATTTCGTTTGGGTTCAAAACTAATTTAAGGAGCTTTGAAGCATTTTACAATTGATTTTGTTTAAAAGGAAAAAATAAACCATAAAAATCATTGTTTTCTTTAAAATAATGTGTTCTAAGACATCTGATTTCGTATTTTTTTATGAATTATGATGGGAGAATTTTAAGGGTTTGCTTTTGTTTAAAATAACAAAGCTAAAAGGAAAAAAAAACTTGCTGTTATGTTTAAAAAAACATGTTATGCATTACTGAAAGATGCACTTTCAAAAAAAAAAAAAAAAAAAAAAAAAAAAAAGTCAAGGGTAATATTAAGGTTTTGATTTAGTTTTAAACAATATTTTTTTTTCCTATTTAAAACAGTATGTTACACTTTAATAACAATTTTAATTTTTCTTAAGAAAGGTGTTATAGTAAAAATAAAATACATTGACCTGTTTCGGAACCGTCATAAGTTCCATAGTCATAATATAAATGTATTTTATTTTTACTATAACACCTTTCTTAAGAAAAATTAAAATTGTTATTAAAATGTTTATATAAAAGGTGAATATTTTAAAATCTGATGATTAATAAATCAATTGGATTTAATTAACTTTTTATCATAGTATGTTACACATTTTTTAAAGTTACGAACTAAGTCTCCGGAATTTTATGCTCAAGGATAAATAACTAAAAATAATTGATAAAAAAAGTACTTATATCGAAACCGGCGATTTAAAGACGCATATTACATATATTGCGGGTTACAAGCGCATATAGTAAAAAACTCCTCTTTTATTTCAAGATAAGAAAAAATCAATAATCCTCGTTCCGCACTAAAATTTTATAGAATCACGCATATCCAATACTTAATTTTATTCTTTGTATATGAATGTAATAAATTTTTCTATAAAAATAATAGAGCAAATATGATATTAGGAGTTTTTTCATGATGGAAAAAATCGAATTTCGCAGAATTGCAATAGATAATATACAAAATGAAACAATAGTCGATTTATCTTCTCTTTGTTTAGTCATTTTTTTTGTTTTTTTTTTGTTGTATGAGGCCATATTCTCTTAGTTACTTTGAATAGGATAAACAATGAATCAAAGCAAATATTTGCATAAGTATATATTATGTCACGAACATATTTGCATAATACAGTGAATTTCGTGAAAGTATGAATAACCTGTTATATTAGTCTTATTTTTTTAAGTAATTAAAATTTTAAAACAGCTGAAAAAGGTCATAAATCAATTATTAAATTCTTTCACCATTTTTAAACGTATTAAAATGAATTAAAATCACGCATAGCAACAATAAAATCTTTCGCGTGCAACATGCAAGTCGTTTTGGTTAAAAAGTAATTTATGGAATTTTGTGGCACTTTGCACATTTTATTTCGTTTAGTAAATAATTAAAATAGGAAATATAAATATTAAAAAATCATTGTTTTATTTTAAATAATGTGCTATAAAACATCTGATTTCTTAGTTTTTAATCAGGTGGAATTTTACGGTTTTGATTTTCTTTAAAACAAGAAAACTAAGAAGAAAAAATAACTGTTGTGTTATTTAAAATAACATGTTATGCATTACTGGAAGAAGTGCGTTCAATAAAATAAGTAAAGGGAATTGATTTTGTTTTAAACAATAATAACTGAAAAAAAATATACACTCTTAAAACGAAAGAGCTGATTTGGCTTCACGTGAAAGAGCTGTAATTTTTTCGATCATAAAAGAGTTGTTTTTCAAACGATTAAATCTTCTTGATCTAAATTGGTTATTTAAATAGCTCAACTTCATTTAAATTGGTTAAAACTCGAGTTATTTCAACTCTTTTTTGAGAAGCTGCCTTTCAACAATAAGATCAGTGGATTTCAGCTCAACTTGAGCTATTTTGTGGCTGACTTTTTAAGAGAGTATGTATATATTTTCTGATTAAAACAATTTGTTGCACAATTTTTAAAGATATACATTCTATAAACCAAGTCTTGAGAATTTTCGTTTCGATCTTAAAGATAAATAATTAAAAAGAATTGATAAAAAGTTAAAGTACTTATATGGGAAACGGAGGTTTAAAGACGGCTATTACGCACATTGCGTGTTATAAACGCATACATTAAAAAACTCATCTTTTTTTTTTTTCAAGATAAGAAAAAAAATCATTAATGCTCATATCTGCACTGAAATTTTTAGAATCATACATACCCTATACTTTATTTTTTTATTTGTGTATGAATACAATAATTTTTCTATAAAAATATTAGAGCAAATAGGATAGTTTTTTCATGTTTGAAAAAAATGAATTTCGCAGATTTGCAATAGATGA
Organism: Maratus speculifer; assembly: GCA_964019185.1. Lineage (NCBI taxonomy): Eukaryota > Metazoa > Arthropoda > Arachnida > Araneae > Salticidae > Maratus > Maratus speculifer. The sequence goes on along the minus strand of OZ025302.1, from coordinate 247,623,292 downwards.
TAGAAAATGAAACAATAGTCGATTGTTTAGCCTCTTTGTTTAGCCATTTTTTTTTGTTTTGTGAGGCCATATCCGCTTAGTTAATTTACTTTGAATAGGATAAACAATGAATCAAAGCAAATATTTGCAAAAACGTGCATTATGTCACGGAAATATTTGGATAATAGAATGAATTTTTTGAAAACATGAATAACCTGATACATTTGGTTCCCTTTGTTAAGCAAATCCGATTAAAGGAAAAGAAAAAAAAAAGGTTAAACAGCTCATAAATCTATTATTAAATTCTTTGAACATTTAAACCATTGTATTATAAAATATAAAAATCACGCATTTCAACAATAAATTCGAGTGCAACATGCATTTCGTTTTGATTTTAAAATAATTTATGAAACTTTGAGGCATTTTGCACATTTGATTTTGCATAAAAGAAAAAAAAACATTAAAAATCGTTGTTTTATTTAAAATAATGTGTTATAAAACATTTATTTCGTGTTTTGAATGAATTATGTCCGGGGGGAGGGGGTATTTTGGGGGTTTTGTTTTTTGTTTGAAAAAACAAAGCTAAAAGAAAAATAAAAGACTTTTGTGTTATTTAAAATAACATTTTATGCATTATTGAAAACACGCGTTCTATAAAATATGTCAGGAGCAATATTAAAATTTTGATTTTGTTTTAAACGATAATAATTAAATTTTTTATTCTGATTAAAACAATATGTTGCGGATTTTTTAAAGATATACATTCTATTAATTAAGTGTCATGAATTATGCTTTAATTTTAAGAATAATTTAAAAAAAATTCTGAAAAAATAAAAATTTAAAGTGCTTATATGGAAACCGGGAGTTTAAAGACACATAATATGTATATCGAGTGTTACAAGCGCATGAATAAAAAAAACTTCTCTTTTATTTCAAGATAGAAAAAAAAAGTTCTCATTGCCACCTTCATCCGCAATAAAATGTTTTTAGAATCCCGAAAACCCTATAACAACTATATGTATATTTGTGCTTAGAATTTAATAGTTTTTCTTTAAAAGAAATAGAACCAAGAGAATGTGATTATGTTTATCACGCTGAAAAATCATTAATAGCACAGATTTGGAATAGACAATAGAAAATGAAATAATAGTCGATTTATCCTCTCTTTGTTTAAACTTTTTTTTTGTTTTATGAGGTCATATTCACTTAGTTACTTTACTCTGAATAGGATAAACAATGAATCAAAATAAATATTTGCAGAAATGTGTATTATGTCACGGAAACATTTGGATAATACAGTAAAATTCGTGAATGTATGAATAAATTAATGTATTTGTGTTCGCTGTTTTAAACAATTCATATTAAATAAAGAAAAAAAAAGGGTGAATCAGGTCATAAATCTGAAATTAAATTCTTTAACCATTTTAAAACTTTGTGTATTAGAAAGGATAAAATTCATGCAGAGCAACTATAAAATCATTCTATAGTGAAACATGCATTTTGTTTTGGTTCAGCAACATTTTATGGAAGTTAGAGGCATTTTACACATTTGATTATCTCTAAAAGGAAAAATAAACATTAAAAATCATTGTTTTATTTAAAATTATGCGTTATAAAATATTTGATTTCATGTTTTTAATGATTTATGCCAGGAGAATTTTATGGTTTTGATTTTGTTTAAAACAACAAATCTAAAAAGAAAAAAAAAACACTCTTGCGTTATATTTAAAATTACATGTCATGCATTACTGGATGAAATATGTTCTATAAAATAAGTCACGGGGAATATTAAGGTTTTGATTTTGTTTTAAACAGCAATAATTGAAAAAATATTTTTTTCTGATTAAAACAATATGTTACACATTTTTTAAAGATATACATTCTATAAACTGAGTCTTGAGAATTTTAAGCTTTGATCTGAAGGATAAATAACTAGAAATAAATGAAAAAATAAAATTTTAACCGGGGGTATAAAGAGGCAAAAGAAGTGCACAAACTGCGTGTTACAAACGCATGCTCTAAAAAACTCACGTGTGCTTCTAGTATATAGAAGAAGTTATTAATAGCTATAATAAACTAAAAACTAAACACATAAATATGGTATTAAGGGGGAGTACGTCAAAGGATGTTTCTCATGTTCGTTTGGAATTTACAGATTAATAAGCTTTTGTAGTTGTAATTAAAAGTACTAAAATACATAAGTAAATAAAAGTATATGAATACAGGGGCACTTAATTAGGTATACTTCGGGTATGAGTACATAAAGTACAAGAAGTTATTAATAAATACAACAAACACCAAACGAAACAAATAAAAATAATATAAAGGAAGATTGTCGTAAGCTGTTTTTCCTGTTTGATTGGAATTTACAGGTTAATATATTTTGAAGTTCGAATTAAAAATACAAAAATACATAAGTAAATAAAAGTATATGAAAGCACGGAGAATTAATCAGGTATATTTATTGTATAAGAGTATAAATTAAAAAAAGTTATTAATAAATATAATAAACAAAAACTAAACAAATAATATTCGTATAAATGGGAGTATATGTCATAAGCCGTTTTGTCTGTTTGTTTGCATCTTACCGGCTATAGTCCCGTCTTTCTAGTGATTATAAACCGTGTATTTTAGCACGGTGTTCAAGAATTACATTTTTTTAGATCATACCTGCATTCAAAATTAAATAAATAAATAAATAAATAAATAAATAAATAAATAAATAAATTTAGCATTCAACTGAATATATCTTATGTCTTTACCACCCTAAAAATTGAAACTGGGCAAATAAATAAATATAAAGTATATGACGGAATGAAATTGTCGCCTTGCTTTTAACATAAAATGAATAATATGAACTTTAAAATGTTCAGATTTACTTAAAAAGTGATTAAAATAATCAAATATAGATGTTAATAGTTAACTTTTTAAAAAACATCTTAGTACTTTCAAACCTTTAATCAGGTTCTTCTTCAGAGAATATTTTCTTTTTTTAAAGAAGATTATTATAAAATTTTATTATTATTATTATTATTAAAATTTTCTTTTATTATTAATAAAAGAAAATATTCTCTTAGGAAGAGCCTGATTAAAGGTTTGAAAGTACTAAAATGTTTTTTCAAATAAAATTAACTATTAGCATCTATAGTTGATTATTTTAATCGCCTTTTAAGTAAACCTGAACATTTTAAAGTTCATATTATACATTTTATGTAGAAACTGGGCATAAAAAGAATTACCTTTTTTCACCTGTTTGTTGTCATTTCTCTGAAAAAATATCTGAAGCCTCACATGAAAGTAAAAACAAACAATCACTGTGATTCTGGGAAAAATATAAGAATCGGAAGCCATCAAAAAACACAAACAAACGTTAATCCTTCAAATTCATCCCTACTTCTGCTGCAAACTCCGAGATTTTTATTTCATAGCTCACATCAATTTAAAAGACAATTTATTTTTACTTTTTGGGTTTTATCACAAAATAAATAACAAAACTAGAAAATCAGGCATCAAGGGAAGCATGACATAATCGAATATTAAACATTTTTCTTTGATACAAGAGAAATATATTTCAAAGTACCTGAATGGTTTTTAAAAGATAAACAACATGAGTATAAGTTTGTTTTTTGCTAAATTCGATAATAATAATAATAATAAAAAGGATGAGCCAAGAAAATTTGCCATCCAAGAAAGCATTGCATATTCACTGTCCCCTATTTTCATTATAAAGTATACTTAAGATACTTAAGGGAGGTTATTCTAAGTCGACAATTAAAAATACATAAATAAATGTAACAATATATGAAAGGAAAATGGAGTTAATCAATACTTTGTCTGTTTCTGTTATTAGGGTCTGTGCTTACATAATGTTATTAACTTTTTGGTAATTTTTGATCCCCCCCCCCCCACTGTAGCATACGTTATCATTCCTCGAACACCGCCCTCCAACCGCAGTAATGATATCATTATCAATATCTATAACTTTTCTTTAGAATTTATCTCTTTTATTTTGAGTGATATACAAAACTGGTTAATGCAATAAAACCCCAATAATTCGGATTAATCGGGACCAGACCCAGTCCGGATTATTGAAAACCTGGATTATCCGGAGAATTAGAAAAAAAAAAGTGAAATAAAATAAAACATACTCACAAAAAGTTACCTTTATGTTTAACTTATTGATTATTTACTGACAGTATAAATGTTTACTTTGTAATAAAAAGTTTGTAGTTTTTTGCTGTGCTAGTTTTCTATACCTTCTGCAAGTTCTATTGTTACTCATCCGCTTGAGCATAAGTAATTCGTTGGGTGTAGTTTAAATAGGAGTTTAAATAAGAAAGCTTAAGGCATTCTTCCAAAAAGATTTCAGAAAAAAAGTTTTTTTTTTTAATACTCAGAATACGACGATAAAACAAATTAATGTCCTGCAAAATTAGCCAAATCATTTCTCAAACTTAGAAAAAAAATTGACCAAACCCATCCGGATTATCCGGAGATGCGGATTAACGGGGTCCGGATTAACGTGGTTTTACTGTATTTTATTTAGTTAGATGATGATAAGTCAATAAAATATCTTTTTATATCATACGATACTTTACAGAAATTCTTCTTTTATTTAAAATTATTTTATAATAGCTTTTTGTTAGATACGGCATTCAACAGTAATAATTTCTTGTTGCACTTGCCGCGCACGAACAAGGAAGGTGTGGAGAGATAGAATTTTTATCAACAAAACAAGTGGGGAACATTCTTTCTCATTCTCTGTTATTTATTTGTAAACACACGCTTTTCTTCAATTATACATCCCATAGGGTTTCTCGAACAGTGATTGTATATGCATACATACATGAAAAAGAATAAGAATGTCAAATATTGGACTATTTCATATTTTATAATTAAATAATTTTATAATAATTTAGTAATTTTACTAAAAACTTTGTATTTTTATAAAGATAGATAACATACTAAAAACGATAACATACTATTTTGAACCAAAAACCATGGTAAAAATAAAAAAAGGAAACTTTTGTTGGATCAAAAATTATATAGATATAAAAACACAACTCTTCCCCCTCCCTCTAGAGATATCTTACGATATCATTTGCCAGACCCCCCCCTCTACCCCTTAAAATGATATCGTTATATTTGCACGGCTTCTTAGACTGAAGAGTAAAAGAGATTATTAAGAAATATTATAAATAACAAACTAAAAAAATAAATATGATATTAAAAACTGTTTTTCATGAGATGGTTGGGTTTTTTAACATTTGATAATTAATTTTTATGTATTTTTTTTATTTCTTTTATTTTTTATTTTTTTTTTAAGCTTTGAATCAGAAAATTTCCTTTTTTTTAACAATCAGGTGAATTTTCCCCCATTCGCACATTTAAAAGATAACACGAAAAAAACAGCAAAAATATAATATTTATAAATTAGATGTGATGATTGTATTTCTTAACTTTTGATGATTGCTTTTTATGTAATTTTTAACACTGAATCTGAAAATAACCTTCATTTTTCACCATTACGCTACGATTATTGACAAATAAAAAATTAAAAAGTTGAAAAGTGAAAAAAAAATGAAAATCTGTCAACACAATTTCTTAAAACTTTACAAAATAAAGACAGATGTTTTAAATGCATCTGCTACAAATTTTAAGCCTTTTACACCGTCAGAATAAAATAGGACATCGTGATGAACCCAATATAGAATGGGAGGCGTCAGCACAAACAATCAACTCATCGAGTATACGATTGAAATTTTAGAATTTCTTAAAACTTGGTTTGCATATTATAATGCAATCTTCCTGCCAAATCATATTTTGGCGGGAAGCACCAAAAAATCTGATTTTATCGTTTGGCTCGTAGGTTTGTCATTGTGTTTTCCTGTACCCAAAGATATGTGTACGTAGGGAACTGGGATCTGGAAAGCACAATTGTAAACCAAAAAAGTAGATATAGTTATACTTGCGATCTTTGCTTGTTTTTTTGTGTAGTTTTTTTTTTTTTTTTTTTTTTTTTTTTTTTTTACCTTGATTGTTTACGGCTCGTTCTGCCTAATTCCAATTTAGAAAAATTCTTATTTGTGACATACGATATGTTCTATGTCCTGTCAGTGATCTTGCATTAAGGCCCCACAATAGACACAGAAAAAGTACACAAAAAGACCCGGATGATAATGTAAATTCGATGGGAGCGTTCTTTTCTAATATCTCGTTCAAATTTTAATATTTTTGCATGATTTTTTTGCACAAGATTGCTGAGGGCGATCCACAACCGGCCTAGTTTTTACTTTTTCGATTTTGCTTATATATTTTTTATATTACGATAGTTTCAATTTCAGAACCGGTTTAAACCGGTTCCGAAAGATTAAGTAATTGTTTAAAGAAAATCTGAAACGAAAACTGAAAAAGTAAAATCTAGGCCGGTTGTGGATCGTCCTCAGCTATCTTGTGTAAAACAATCATGCAAACATATTAAAATTTCAGCGAGATATTCGAAAAGAACGCCCCCATAGACTTTACATTAGCGCTCGGCTTTTACTGCGTGTCTAGTGTGTGCTCTTAATAAAAACAATAAAAACAAGTTGGAAATTGCACGTGAAGCGTAGAAAATGTGGTGCATTCGTACAATAACGAAATTTTAAAAATATTCAGATCTTGCTGATATCCCTCACAGCAAGCATGGGCACAGTGATATCACAATGACGTCACCGTGAGTCACTTTGGTCACATCACATTTGTGACCAAAATGTCACCACTCAATGACGTCACATTGTGACTAAGATGTGACTTTCTTAAAAAACTTTAGAAAATTTCAAATATTCTTCAAAATATGTTATTTATTTTAAAAAACATGTTTATGGCAATTTAAATATCCTCGCTTTTGTCATAGTTTCGTCACAATGTTAATGTCAAAGCAGTCACAAATGAGACATTTTTCACAAATTTGTCACACCGTGACTTCACAAAGTGGTCACAATGTGACGTCACAAACGAGCTCTAAAACAGCTATAACGACTTCAAATTTTAGTCACTGTGACTTCACATCGACGTCACGTGACGTCACATCGACAATCGATGGTCGCAAAGTCAAATGTGACTTCACAGCGACGTCGCAGTGACGTCACCATTCCTTACGTGATAGTAGACAGTACATCGGATACAGTATAGTGGTCTAAGTCTTTGTGTTCCTGTAAAATATACAGGAAGTAATTTTTATTACACCTCAGTAACGTATATCATATTCATAAAATGTGAAATAGTTTAATATAATTAAAACACGCCCCAAGCATTGTTTCCCCGTATAGCATTATGTAGTGGAATGCTTTTGTGTGGCCCTGATTTTAATAATAAATACTCTTTGCATCACAGAATATACAGAATTTATATTTTAGCATAGGTATACTTATAGGTTCATGTCAATTTTATTATGTTCGAATGAGTGTGACACAATTAAAATGCATTTGAAACTGTTTTTTTCATTGACCGTAATGCAACGAAATATTTTTTATTGCCCCTGTAATTGATTTATGCATCCGATTTTCGTAAAATTTGAAATGATTCAACAAAATTATGCAATTATTATATGTTTTAAATTTCAAACGATTAAAATGCATTTGAAACTTTTTTCGCCATTGATCGTAATGTAACGGAATCCTTTTGATTGTCCCTATAACTGATCTATGCATCCGATTTTCATAAAATATTTAATTACACGACACAATTATGTAATAATTATGTATTTTAAATTTCAAACGATTTGGTTGGGTAGTTTTTGCGTTGTTATATGCGGATAGACAGACGGACGGACTGAACGACAACTATAGGTGCTACTTATTTACATAATTACGAACGAACCTACCCGTAAAGCATGGTGACGTCACTTCAACGTCGTTGTGAAGTCACATTGTGACTTTGTGACCATTTATTGCCGATGTGAAGGCACGTGACGTCGATGTGAAGTCACAGTGACTAAAATGTAAAGTCGTTATGGCCGTTTTAGAGCTGTTTTGTGACGTTTCACAAAGTGGTCACAATGTGACAAATTTGTGAAAAATGTGTCATTTGTGTCTAATTTGACATTAACATTGTGACGAAACTATGACAAAAGCGACGATATTTAAATTGCCAGAAACATGTTTTTTAAAATAAATAACATGATTTGAAGGATATTTATAAATTTCTAAAGATTTTTAAGAAAGTCAGATTTCAGTCACAATGTGACGTCACTGATAGTCACAGATGTGATGTGACCAAAGTGACTCACAGTGACGTAACTATGACCATGCATGCTATTAGGGTAAAAACAATTGACCAACCGTTTTGTTGCGACATAAAAAAATTTCGACAGACTATCAGCATTTATAAGCTACTTTAGCTTTAAAACTTGTAAAAAAATATAATAATGCAGTATACTAGGCGATGCGAGTTAATAGCATCTTCATCTATCAGTGGATAAAGACAATAAAATAAAATATATAAATGTATCAAAAAAGTAAACATAAAAGAAACTCATCAAATAGATTATGACGTTTCAATGTTTCCTCCATTTTTTTCTTACATCAGAGATATTATTTCAGATTCTTTTAGGTATTGTGGAACGTGAAGTAATAATAATAATAATAATATAAAATATACAATATCAGTGTGGGAGGGACGCAATAAGTTAAACCTAACTCTTGTTGTGATGGAGTAAATAAAGTATAACGTAAAGAGATTAAAAATAAATAAAATTGCTGTAGAAAACATAATGAAATATACTATTAAAGTATTGAAATAAAAAAATATTTCTTTTTATATACTTTTCCTATTTTGCAGCTTTTATTTTCTTTTGTTTCTTACATGGATCACAGATAATTCACAAATTAAAAGAATACTCTGTATTTTAAAGATTAAAGATTACTTTTATGTTACCGATATTAAAGTTTCAGTTTTGCGGTGTTTCTTTTTAAATCATTTTTATAAATTAAAAAATCTCAAAATAAAATGAAATGAAATATGTATTAGAAATAAATATATACAGGGTGATTCAAAATAATGTGGACAAATTGATAGGACAAATCATGCATACGACAAGGATAAAAATCACATAGGAACATAGGGCCGTAAACCGCTTATTGAGTCACAAATACAGGGTGTTTCGTTCTAACTAAATTTGGGTTGACGGTAATAAATTTCAGAAAACTGAAGTACATTATAATAAAACATTTATCAGACATTCTCACCTTTGTTTTGAAGTGATAACATCAAAGAAAAGTGGTAGAAGTTTGCAATATGCACACCAGCAACATGCACTTGGCACCTCACATTTCGGACGGTGATAATCAGTTTATTCGGTATCATCGATTGCATGAGCAATATGTTTTTCCATATCTTTCCGTAACGTTATCACATTTCACACAAAATAAGGTACATATCGTTGCTGTTTCAATACAATATTTTTATTTTCCTCGAAATTATTAGTTTCAACTGGCTGTAGCTAGAATGAAACACCCTGTATTTGTGATACAATAAATAGTTTGTGACCCTATGGTCCTATGTGATATTTTATCCTAGTTGTATGCCTGATTTGTTATATCATTTTGTCCACGTTATTTTGAATCACCCTGTATAAAGTTAAATAGAAAGCTATTTTTTAGGAAAATAAGATAAAAGAGCCCTATCGCCTTTAATACATACATTCCATTGTAATTATAAATTTTAAATTCCGTGTCGAGTTTTATACTTTATGATTCGTTCTACAATATATTTTACTAAATATTCGTACTTGTGTCTGGCGCTTCGTGTATTTTTAAAGGCCGTGCAAAACAAAAGAGGCCGGAAATTGCACATCAGGCGTAGCAAATGCGATTCGTTTGTGCTATAATGAATTTTTAAAAATATTTAGATCTTGGTGTACAGTATGCAGTACTTCGGATACAATATAGTAGCCAAAATTATACATGTGTCCCTATAAATGCTATTTGCTTTCTATTATACAACAAGTTGGAAATTGCACCTGAAGCGTAGCAAATGAGGTGCGTTCGTACGATAACGAAGTTTTAAAAATATTCACATCTTGCTGTCATAGTAGACAGTACTTCGGATACACTATAGTGGCCGATATCGTTTATGTGTTCCTGTAAATATACCGAAAGTAACTTTATTACACCTCAGCAACGTATATCATATTCATAAAATGTGAAATAGTTTAATATCATTAAAACACGCCTCAAACAGTGTTTCTCCGTGTAGCATTATGTAGTGGAATACTTTTGTGTGACCCTGTAATTTAATAATAAATATTCTTTGCATCACAGATTGCACAGAATGTATATTTTGGTATATATACACTTCATAGGTTCATGTTAATTTTATTATGTTTGAATGCACACCATTTAAATGCATTTGAAACTTTTTTCCCCATTGACTGTAATGTAAAGGAATACTTTTGATTGTCCCTGTAATTGATCTATGCATCCAATTTTCATAAAATTTGAAATGACTCGGCAAAATTATGCAATAATTACACATTTTAAATTTCAAACGATTTAAATGCATTTGAAACTTTTTCCCCGTTGACCGTAATGTAACGGAATCCTTTTGATTGTCCCTGTAATTGATCTATGCATTCGATTTTCATAAAATTTGATATGACTCGACAAAATTATGTAATAATTATATATTTTAAATTTCGAACGATTCGGTTGGGTAGTTTTTGCGTTGTTATATGCGGGCAAACAGACGGACGGACAGACAGAGGGACGGACGGACGGACAGACGGACGGACTGAACGGCAACTATAGGTGCTACGTATTTACATAATTACGAACGCGCCTAAAAAGGAACGTGTAGTAAAATTCAGCAACGCATATCAATTTCGTCAAATGTGAAATAGCTTAATGTAGTTAAAACGCTCCCCAAACAATGTTTTCACTCATATCATCATGCAATGAAATACAGTCGACTCTCGTTAATTCGAAATCGGATAATTCGAATCTTTGCCTAATTCGAACTAAACATGAAGTCATGAAATTTTCAATGGCAGAATAACGTTAAAATTTCTCATTAATTCGAACTCATTTTCTCTTGATTTCATTTAATTCGAACTAACTAGAATTCCGATTTTCATTTTTCTTTTCTTTCTCACGAATTTCAGATCTTTTGACTAACTTTCTTTCTTTGATTTTTGTGAAAATTGTTCTGAACGAGTATACATATAATCCAATATATTTGATACCACTTTCTTAGTGTCCCGTCTGTCCATCAGTGACGCTTTAAATTTTTCTTCCATTCTGTTTGTTTCTAATCTTTTAATTAGTTTATGTATTTATATATTCTAATTTAATATTAAGTCATATTCTAATGATAACGGACGAAATAAATTAAAAAACACTATAACATTAATTCCTTTGTAATAGCACCATATTAAGCATGTTGTCATATCATAATTTTTCCATAATTCGAACTTCGGATAATTCGAACATTTCTTGTGGTCCCGACGAGTTCGAATTAACGAGAGCCGAGTGTACTTTTTTCTGCCCCTTTAAATTAATAAGAAATATTCTTTGTACCACACATTGTAAAGAATGTGTATTTTGGTATATTCTTCATAGATACCTACCACTTTTATTATGTTCGAAAGAGTTTGACATTATTAAAATGCACTTGAAATTACTTTATCCCAGTGGCCGTCATTTAACGAAATCTTTTGATTGTCCCTGTAATTAAACTATACATCGATTTTTATAATATTCGAAAAGACTCAACAAAATTATATAACAATCATATATTTTAAATTTCAAACGATTCGGTTGAGTAGTTTTTGCTCCTGTTATATACGGACGAACGGACAGACACACGGACTGACAGATGGACACACAAATGGACGGACAGACGGAGTTACGAACTGAACGATGACTATAGGTGCTATGTATTTACATAATTTCGAACGCACCTAAAATAAATCAACCAATTAAATAATAATTTTGTTTCCACATTACGGATCATGTTTTAAACTTTTTCAGCTACGTTAAACGAGGTAAAAATTACAATGATGCAATATATGAAAAGGTTAACAAAGAACGTTAAAGAGTGTTAAGAAAGAAAAGGAAAAGAACGTTAAAGAAAATCTAGAATATCCATTTTATGTGTTACTGATCCTTCATCCATATCAAAAAGAAAAGAAAATAAAGCCTATAAACTAAAAAAAATACATAAAAGTAAATATTTCCTCTTTTCATTACTTTAGCCGTATATTTCAAAATGTTTTACTACAGAAATTTAATTTGTTTTTAAATTCCTCTATTTTATTCTTCTAATTCATTACAAAAAAACTTAGACTGTAATTTCCACACACATTAGCGGTTCATATACTATATTTTAAATTATTATTATTATTCCATGTTTCTCAATAATAAATTTAAGAATCTGAAATAACATCTGTAATGTTTACAAAAAATGAAGGAAATGCCGTGAAACCATAATACTTTAAGGTATTTTTTTTTATTGCCTTTATTTTATACAAGTTTTATTATATATTTTTTAGATCATTTGCTTTATAAAAAGTATTATTTTCAAAATGCAACACAAAAGTAAAACATTAATAATTAATATTTTAAAAGCAACTTTTAATCTCAGGAATGTTAAAGAAAATCTAGAATATCCATCTTATGAATTATTGATTCTTTATCCATATCAAAAATAAAATAAAACAAAGACTGTACGATTAAATAAGTATATAAAAGTAAATTTGACCTGTTTTCATTTATTTGGCCGTATACGTCGATACATTTTACTTCTGAAATTTTATTTAATTTTAATCCCTATATAATATACTTTTAATTCATCATAAGAGAAATTCCTCGCACATTGGTGCTTCATATACTGTATTTCTTATTATTAATATTATTATTATTATTCCACATTTCTCAATAATAACTTTAAGAATCTGAAATAACATCTGTAATGGTTAAACAAAATGGACAAACGCCGTAAAACAATAATACATTTTATGGTAATGTTTTTAATTTTAAATTTACCTTTATTTTATGCAATTACAAGTTATATTATTCATTTTTTGAACTATTTGCTTTATAACAGGTCTGTGCAACGCTGCACCCGCGGCGCCATTGCGCCCTTTGTCGATTTTCTTGGAGCCCCTTTGAAGGTTTCCTGTTATTAGACATTTTACAAGTAAAATTCCAGTATAAATAATGTTTTCTTCAAAATCACTAACATTTTTATAAGACATACTTTCAAAACCTGTAAATACTCATTTAAAACCAGAAACACACTCATGCATATTTCCACAATTTCTTGTTATTATTAACAAGCTTATTTAAAGTGTAATTATATAAATCATAAATTTGGTAATAATTGGAATTAGCTTTTTTTATATTTAAGAAATAACATAAAAGTAAACATTTTTCACCTTCTATCACCTCTTTCAAGACACATATGCATGAAAGTTCAGCTTTTATTTTTTGGTGTAGTCACATTGGCCCATTGGTTGTTCTATACGAAGGATAAAGAGGCTTAAATTTTCCTTCTTAATTTCTGAAGTTTTAGGTTGTTTATTTATTTATTTGATTAGAAAAATTAATAAAACTGTGAGAAAGATTTGCATCTATGAAAGCACTTCGAGACTATCTCTCTGGAACCACCCACATGGGTTCACTATCATGGCTGTCTTTGTTTTTGTACTTTTTATAAAACTAGTTCACGCTTTCAAAATAAATCAAAGCGTATTTTCACATTTTAAAAGAAACCTAGCCCCCCCCCCCCCAATGCCTCTGATTTACATGTGTACTGTTATTTTTTCTATTATAGGTACAGTTAAAATTTTTTACCCCATACTCTGCAAACATTTTTGAGATAGCTTTCTCATAGAAAAATGTGCAATTTAAAATTTAATGTAACTCCAAAACTGTATGAGTCTTTTGTTTACTGTTGAAAGATTCATTTGCATTATGTTAAAACGTATGCATATACTAATGCTGTGCGATAATATTGCCGTATGTTTTTGGTCATGTGAATAATGGCGCCCTTCGTTGAGTGTCAAGAGCTGAAAAGCGCCCTTGCTCAATAAAAGGTTGGACAGGCCTGCTTTATAAAAATTATTATCTTTAAAAAGCAACACAAAACGAATCATTAATAACCTATACTATAAAAGCAACCTTTAATCTCAGGAATGTTAAAGACAGAGTATCCATTTTATGTGTTATTGATCCTTTATCCATATCAAAAATAAAAGAAAACAAAGACTGTACCATGAAAAAAGTATATAAAAGTAAATATAACATATTTTCATTTCTTTGGCCTGATACTTTAATATGTTTTACTACAGAAATTTTATTTGTTTTTAATCCCTCTGTTTTATTCTTTTAAATTCATTAGAAGAAAACTTAGACTTTAATTTCCGCACACATTGGTGGTTCATATACTGTATTTTATATTATTACCCGTAAAGCATGGTGACGTCACTGCAACGTCGTTGCGAAGTCACATTGTGACTTTGTGACCATTGATTGTCGATGTGACGTCATGTGACGTCGATGTGAAGTCACAGTGACTAAAATGTGAAGTCGTTATGGCCGTTTTAGAGCTCTTTTGTGACGTTTCACAAAGTGGTCACAATGTGACAAATTTGTGAAAAATGTGTCATTTGTGACTAATTTGACATTAACATTGTGACGAAACTGTGACAAAAGCGACGATATTTAAATTGCCAGAAACATGTTTTTCAAAGTAAATAACATGTTTTGAAAGATATTTATAAATTTCTAAAGATTTTTAAGAAAGTCACATCTCAGTCACAATGTGACGTCACTGAGTGGTGGCATTTTGGTCACAGATGTGATGTGACCAAAGTGACTCACAGCGACGTCACTGTGACGTCACTGTGACTATGCATGCTATTAGGGTAGTATTAGAATTGCACGTTTCTCAATAATAACTTTGAGAATCTGAAACAACATCTGTAATATTTAAACAAAATGGAGAAAATGCCGTAAAACCATGATACGTTTTATGGTATTTTTTTAATTACCTTTATTTTATACAATTACAAGTTATATTATTCATTTTTTTGACCATTTAAAAAAGAAAAGAAAAGAAAGCCTGTAAACTGAAAAAATGTATAAAAGTAAATGTTACCTCTTTTCATTACTGTAGCCGTATATTTCAAAATTTTTACTGCACAATTTTTTTTTAATTCCACTATGTTATTCTTTTAAATTCATTACAAAAAAACTTAGACTTTAATTTCCGCACACAGTGGCGGTTCATATACTGTATTTTATATTATAATTATTATTATTATTCCATGTTTCTCAATAATAACTTTGAAAATCTGAAATAGCATCTGCAATGGTTTAATAAAATGGAGAAAATGCCGTAAAATCATTATACTTACATTTTATTATTATTATTATTTTAATTTTTAAATTACTTTTATTTTATGTAATTACAAGGTTTATTATTCATTTTTTAGACCATTTGCTTTTTAAAAAGTATTATCGTTTAAAGGAAACACAAAACTGAAGCATTAATAACCTATACTATAAAAACAATATTTAATCTCAGGAATGTTAGTGAAAATCTAGAGTATTCATTTTATGAGTTATTGATCATTTATTCATATCAAAAATAAAAGAAATTAAATGATGTACGATGAAAAAAAATATATATATAAATTAATATTACCTCTTTTTTTTTTTTTACTTTGTCCGTATACTTCACTATCTTTTACTACAGAAATTTTATTTATTTTTAATCCCTTTATTTTATACTTTTATACTCCATCATAAGAGAACTTAGACTTTATCTTACGCATACACTGATGATTCATATACCGTATTTCTTCTTCTTCTTATCATTATTATTCCACTGTCTCAATAATAACTTTAAGAATCTGTAATGTTTAAACAAAATGGCGAAAAAGCCATAAAACCATAATACCCTTTATGGTAATTATTTTTAATTTTTAAATTTCTTTTATTTTATACACTTACAAGTTTTATTATTCCTTTTTTAGACCATTTACTGTATAAAAAGTATTATCTTTAAAAAGAAATGAAAAGCTGAAACATTAATAACCTATACTATAAAAGCAATCTTTAATTTCTGGAATATTAGACTAGATCTAGAAAATCTAGAGTATCAATTTTATGTGTTATTGATCCTTTATCTGTAACAAAAATAAAAGAAAACAAAGACTATACGATGAAAAAAGTATATAAATGTAAATATTATCTCTTTTCTTTAGTTTGGTCGTAATACTTCAATACGTTTTACTGCAGAAATTTTATTTATTATTAATCTATTTATACTTTTTATTGAACACAAGAGAATTTAGACTTTAATTTCAGCTCACATTTCTGGTTCATATACTGATATCAATGTGAAATATAAAAAACAGTAACTCTTGATTACAGCCATTAATAATTGTATCGTAATTACAATCATAGATATTCTACAACAAAAAGGTAAGAACATATATAACGAAATTCATGGTTCCAGTAAAAAATTCGTTATATAGAGAAATTCGTTGTATAGAGAATGACGTTAAAATTCCTATTTAATGTGTAAATTTTGGAACAAATATTATTTTTGATATGTTTTATTAAGAATTTGAAATGTTTAAATATAAATATCAACCTAATATTCTATTTCTTAATTATTTAAACAATTACAAAAAAGAGAACAGACATTTATTTGAAAGGTTAATGGAAATCACATAAGGAAAACTTACATTAATTTTAGACTGGAAGGAAGACTGGCATTAATGGAAGGTGCGTGGGAAGGGGGGAGTGTGAACTGATTGGCCTTAAAGAACAAGAAAATTTAAAGTAGATAAGTGATATAAAAACTGAGCTCTGGACAAATCAGGAATAAGTGTTGGAAAAATCATTTCATGGGATTTTGAAGCTTATTAAAAATTGGATAAATAAAAAATATTTTATGGAAAAATTCGTTTTATGGAGATAGATGTTTTGGTATGTAGAGATTGCTTTTAATGTAATCATGAAAAAGGGGACCGTTCCTACTAAAAATTCGTTATATAGAGAAATTCGATGTATGGAGTTTCATTGTAGAGAGACTCGACTGTAATTATTTTGCTTATAAAATGTCATTTGATAATAAAACATATTCAAAATATATTAAAAAATGACATGTTTCAACCCAATTTCATTGCGTCATCTTCAGAATGTGAATAGAAAAATTACAAACACAGTGAATGCGAAAAGTTTGAATAAATAATTATTCATTTCAAATTAAATATAACGCCCTCTATATTTTCGAAACCGTCCGTGTCCCGAATATGTAGTTTCCTGCAAACCGTCCAACCATTCAATCCATAATACTCGGGATGCGAAAAGATAGAATTTTAAATAAAAATTTAATCTGTTTGTTCATACACTATATTTCCTATTATTATTATTATTATTCCATGTTTCTCAGTAATAAATTAGAGAACATGACATAACGTTTGTAATGTTTAAACAAAATGAGCAAAATGCCATAAAACCATAATCCCATTGATGGCAATATATATATATATATATATATATATATATATATATATATATATTTCAGTTACCACCTAATAGGATTTCCATTAAGAGTTGCAAATCGTTTCATCATGTATTATCTGTTATATTTATAATATTTTAACTGTTAATTTTGCTATTATGTTTAATTCATTGTCTTGATATATGGTATATTAAAAATCAATATTCATTATTTATTACTGACACTAATTGCTGCACGCTATTGTTTTAATATATATATTTTTTCATTTTTTTCAACTATTGATTTCTCTGTTCCTTGTTTAATAATTTGGTTTTTGTGTGCTGATAGCCCCAAATATGTATTATTTTGCTATCTCATGGCTAATACGTGGATGAAACCGCACACTACATTTGTAGTTGCAGAGCATTTGGGGCCTGATGATTCTGCTCTGAGGACTACAAATTACATTTGAATTAATTTTATTTATTCATTTATTCAGATATACTCGTTTCACTATTTTTTTTTATATATATAATTCAATTCAATTCAAATTCTTCGTTTTTGGTTTATTGTTTTATTGATAAAACCCATTCGTGAATCTTGTCTACTTTTAATGGTATTATATATATATATATATATATATTAATTTTTAAATTACTTTTATTTTATGCAATTACGAGTTTTATTATTCATTTTTTAGAACATTTATTTTATAAAAAAAATATTATTTTTAAAGAGTAACACAAAGCTGAGACATTAATAACTTATACTATAAAAGCAGTCTTTTCTCTAAGGAATGATAAACAGAATCTAGAGTATCCATTTTATGAGTTATTGATCCTTTATCCATATCAAAAATAAAAGAGAACGAAGTCTGTAAGATAAGAAAAATATATAAAAGTAAATATTACGTCTTTTGATTACTTTAGACGTAATACTTCAATATCTTTTACTACAGAAATTTTATTTATTTTTAATTCCTTATTTTTTCTTTTTTACTTATATTTCATCACACGTGAACTTAGACTTTAAATTACCCACACACTGGTGGCTCATATACTTTATTTCCTATTATTATTTCCATTACTATTTTACATTTTTCAATAACAACTTAGAGAATCTGAAATAAAATCTGCAATATTCAAACAAAATGGAGAAAATGCTGTGAAACCATAACCCCTTTGATGGTAATTTTTAGGTGCGTTCGTAATTATGTAAATACGTAGCACCTATAGTGTTCGTTCAGTCCGTCCGTCTGTCCGTCTGTCCGTCTGCATATAACAACGCAAAAACTACCCAACCGAATCTTTTGAAATTTAAAATGTATAATTATATAATTTTGTCGAGTCATTTCAAATTTTATGAGAATCGAATGGATAGATCAATTACAGGGACGATCAAAAGTATTCCGTTACATTGCGGTCAATGGGGAAAAATGTTGCAAATGCATTTTAATCGTTTGAAATTTAAATTACATACTTATTACATCATTTGGTCAAGTCATTTCCATTTTTTTGAAAATAGGATGCATAGATCAAATACAGGGACAATCAAAAGTACTCCGTTACATTACAGTCAATGGAAAAAAAAAGTTTCAAATGCATTTTAATATCACACTCATTCGAACATAATAATATTGATATGCATCATAAAGTACATATTATAATATAGATTTTGCATATTCTGTTGTGCAAAGAACTTATTGATTTACAAGGCCACACAAGAGTATTCCATTACATAATGAGAATAGAGAGAACATTGTTTGTTGCGCATTTTAATTGTAATTAACTATTTACAATTTTATGAGATTGATATATGAGAGTGATATTTTAAAAACTTTATTATCGTACGAACGCACCTCATTTGCTACGCTTCACGTGCAATTTCCAACTTGTTTTTTGTTGTTGCTGTTGAATTCTTAAATTTCTTTTATTTTATACAATTACCTGTTTTACTCAACTGTCTTTATACATTACAAAATGAACCAGTTCCTAAGCATTTTCCCATACTCTGTATTATTATGATTGCCGTTATTTTATTTTCCCAAATTTTAAAATTATAGTTTTGAAGTTTTAAATTTTGAAGTTAAAAACAACCCTCCTTTTCACATAATGTAAGTTTTTTTTAAATACATGTTTATGCGAGAATTAGTTAAAAAATCAATTACATTAAAAAAAAAAAAATTATTAAGAAAGCAAATACAAACTGAAACTTTATTAATAGTAAAGTAAAAGCAGTTTTTAATCTTTGGAATATTAAAGAAAATATAGAGTATCCTTTTTATTTGTTATTTATTTTTTATCCATGTCAAAAAGAAAAGAAAACAAAGGCTGTAAGATAAGAAAAATATATAAAAATAAATATTACCTCTTTTCATTACTTGGCTTCATGCCTTTTACTGCAGCAATTTTCTGTATTTTTAATCTTTCTATTTTATACTTTTAATTCATTACAAGAGAACTTTGATTTTAACTGCCGCACTGATTGGCTGTTCATATACTGTATTTCCTACTTTATTATTATTATTCAACATTACTCAATAATAACGCAGAGAATCTGAAATACCATCTGTAATAATGAAATCTTGGACTTACGCTGTAAACATTATAAGATAAAAACAAAAATTATTACTTATCAGCGTAAAAAACAATTTATTATAGATTAAAAATTCCTAACGTTTCGAACTTAATCTAATGAGTCATCTTCAGAGGTATATTTTTAAAGGAGAAATAATTTACATTAAAAACAGATTGGCATACTATAAATTGACAAAAATTATACTAAATAAACATTAAAGGCCAAGATTCAAAAATAAAAATATGTACCAGTTGCCATCACTCAGTAGACAATACAACAATGACAAAACCATGGAGGAACTTACAAAAGTATTTCTTTTAAAATATTAAACCAGATATTAGGTATTTGAAAGGACATATTGTCATTGCAGACTTCATTCTTCCTGAAACCAATTTCTATAGATTCCCTTATGAGTGCTTTTTGCGGATTTGAACAATGAGAAATAATCTTTACTTTATCAAAACAAACAATTCTTAAAGTCCCCTTCATCGATAATCTGGACAGAGCTGTTGATGGTCTATTAAATTTTAAATCGGCTTTATGCTCCTTGATCCTCTCCACTAACCATCTCATAGTTTTGCCTACATATGACGTCACTGTACCATTATTCAGTTCTATAGGTATTTCATACACGCCTGACTGGAATAAAAATGGAAACGGGATCTTGTTTTTTGATTATAGCTGCAAACAAATTTTTAGTGGGGGAGGCTACAAGATGAATATCAAATTTATTGAAAATTCTCTTTAATCTTTCAAACATTGTAGGGATATATGAAATTTTTCTATAAGATTTGCGTGTTAACTGGGCATCTTGAGGATAACTATTGTACTTGCTGATTAAATTATGTATAATTTTTGGACAATAACCATGATCAATTCCAATTTTAATAATGTGGTCAAGTTCGTCTTTCAAAAATTCATCTGAACAAACTATGTGCGCTCTTTTAATAAAGGAATTAAATGCTGACATTTTATAACTCCAAGGAGTGGAAGCTGTAACTGGAATAATACTATCAATTTTCATTGGCTTTCTGAAAATTTTTCTTTTAAGTGAAGAACCTGATTTAATAATTAAAACATCCAGAAAAGGGAGTGAATTATTAACTTCTTTTTCCATAGTAAATTTAATGTTGTCATCAAGTTGATTTAACTTTTCAAAAAATTCCAACAAAGCTGGTTCTCCCTCCTCCCAAAGTACAAATATATCATCAACATATCTTAACCACAGTCTAGGTTTATAATTAAAGGTATTAAAAATAAAATCTTCCAAAGGTCGAAGCATAAACTCTGCAAAAATACTTGAAACTGGAGATCCCATAGGTGCACCATTATCTTGTTTATAATATTTACCATTGAAGTAAAAAACGTTACTCTGATTAATTAAATTTAATCCTGATTTTAATGAAGTTTTAATTTCTTGATTCAAATTATCTAAATTATCTATAGAATGATTAATATTATTTATAACTTCAGAAATATTTATGGAGGGGAAAAGTGAGACAATATCAAAACTGGCTAAAATTGTATTATCATTAATTTCCAAATCAGCAATTCGCTGAATAAATTCTTCCGTAGAGGAGATAGAAAACTGTGATGGCGGAATAATTGTTTTAAGAAAACTAGCATAAGCTTTTTCAACATAATATAACGGGCCTTGGCATCTTGGAACAATTGGTCTAAATGGGAAGTCTGGCTTATGATCTTTAACTCTTGCTGTAATCCTAGGTGTAATACCAGTATGGTTAAACTTTATTTTACTCTTCATACAATCAGGCCAACTACTATTCTTAATAAGCTCTTGGGTTTTATTGCGGATCCAAGTGTTGGGGTCTTTATTAAGAACATGGCATGACAATTGCTCAATACAACGTTCCATTTTATTTATATAGGTATCTTGATTTAACACTGCCAATTTTCCAGATTTATCCGTCTTCATAAAAACTAAATTTTTATCTTTTCTTAATCTGGAGACTATGTCAATTTGTTTATTTCTCACTTTTACTTGCTGTTTAATATATTTTTTACTCAAATTACAAACATTTAATCTCACTGTTTCTTGATCACTAGTAGGAATGCTTTGAATCACAGCCTCTAAATCTGTACAAATATCTTTCGGATTAATGTAATGCTGAAAATTATATTTACCACCTAATGATAAAACTTCCTCTTCATCTCTTGAAAAAGTTCTATTTGAAATGTTCACAAAATGTACAGGTTTAACTTGGGGGGGGGGGGGGAAGGTAATTTTTATTTAATTGCTTTACTAAGAGCTGGAGTTTCTTTTCATGCCGCACTGAAATCACTTTCCTTTGTTTAAACCTGAGTCCTTCTAATGATAATAGGAATCTAATAATCTAATGATAAGAGAATCTATAGAAATTGGTTTCAGGAAGAATGAAGTCTGCAATGACAATATGTCCTTTCAAATACCTAATATCTGGTTTAATATTTTAAAAGAAATACTTTTGTAAGTTCCTCCATGGTTTTGTCATTGTTGTATTGTCTACTGAGTGATGGCAACTGGTACATATTTTTATTTTTGAATCTTGGCCTTTAATGTTTATTTAGTATAATTTTTGTCAATTTATAGTATGCCAATCTGTTTTTAATGTAAATTATTTCTCCTTTAAAAATATACCTCTGAAGATGACTCATTAGATTGAGTTCGAAACGTTAGGAATTTTTAATCTATAATAAATTGTTTTTTACGCTGATAAGTAATAATTTTTGTTTTTATCTTACCATCTGTAATATTTGATGAAATGGGGACATGCTAGAAAACTATAACCCCTTTAATGGTAACTTTTTTTGTTGAATTTTTAAAAATTTTTTTTGTTTTATACAATTACCTCTTTTACTCTATTGTCATTGTATATTACTAGATGAGCCAGTAGCCAAATCTCACCTTTTTATATTTATATCACCAAAACTACTGTTATTTCATTGTTTTATTTTAAAATTAGAGTTACCAAATTAAAAATTTTATCTTGTTTCAATTAAAAACAATTCTCCATTTCGCATAATGTAAGATGTTCTGGGATAGAAATATCAGAGTGGGTAATAACACTGAGTGCTAATATTACGAGTAATTATGAAAGAATCCGGGAAATAATACCTACTAGTTCTGCACAGAGGAACTTTAAGGGGGCTCAGGGGTTGATCGATGCGGAAAAACATGTAAACAGAGCTCTCGCTTCGAGTCCATATAAAAACAGAAGTATTCAATGGAATTAATTTAAACTTTCTGATATTTTAAAGGAATATTTGTAGTCTTATAAAGTTATTAAATGTAGTACTTCAATGTAATATAATAAGAAATATATCAAAATTTATGTAACACAATTTTCGAAAAAAAATTATGTGTTATATCACCAACACCAAAATATCTTAACGTTGAATTGACATAAAAACTTAATTTTTGCTTTAAAATGATCCGGAAACTTTACTCTATAGAATGAATTAAGGATATAACTATCACTGGAAAACAACATTATTAAAAAAACTCTCAAATTTGAAAATTTAAAAAACTCCTAAAAAATGCAACCTTTTTTCCATTAAAAATACTCAAAATATTAAATAATCTAAACTATATTAATTCATTCTATAGATAATGATGTTATATGCATGCAAAAAAAAAGCCATTCTATCAAATAGTTTTTTTAAATCTTGCTGTTAGTCATCAAAAATCAAGTTTTGAGAAAATTCGACTTAAAGTTGAAATTATATGGGTGAGGCTATGGAAGTGTTGATACATAAATGCTTATAACTCCGTTAAAAATGAAAATATTTGTATGCAGTTTTTTGCATTGAGTTCAGAATTAATTGAATAATCAAACTAGATCATAAAAAAATCCATTTTTTGAAAAGTGTTCAACCCCTGAGCCCCCTTAAGTCATCTGTATCACAAACAATTGTTAAAAGTTAATTTGATCTCTTCGGTAAAGCTGTGAGGGAGTGTCCTTTGTGATAAAAAGGCACTCTAGCATTTTAGTGAGATCGTGACGTCAGTGTTCTAACATGTGTGGCGCGGAAGCGACATCTATCCTTTATTGAACTTTAACTTTCCTGAGCATGTGTGTCGCCCTCGAATCTACAGTTAGTTGCGGTTAGGAGTAATATGCAAACGTATAGCACCGTCTTCAATTTGCAATGTATAAAAGCTTTGAGTTGGAGTGTTGTGGTGTATGGTGAGGCGGCGAAAACCAGCCAGGTGAAATAGATTGCGTTGTGAAGAGATAGCCTCCAGTGAGATAGATTGTGTTCTAAAGTGAGTTGGCCAGCATTGTGAGCCGAGTTAGTTTGTGGTGAGCTGAGTTACCCAAAAGAGTGCCAGTGGGTAAGAATTAAATGAATACGTTGGATATTTTTGAGAATAAAGAGTGTTCGCAGCCATGGGCTGTTCTATTATAGGTTTAAACTAGCTTTTAGCCGCAATCTGAACGTGAAGCTGGTGTGAAATGCCCCGAACTGAGCTTAAGCCGAGGTCGTGAGTACAGCTTATAATTTAACTTCTTAGTATTGTGCTTAGTGACTGAAATCTTGAACTATCGCTCGACTTTCCCATGTTCCAGAGGTTTAAATAAACTTTTTGATTTTATCTTATATTTAGAATTATGTCTTCATTCAACGAACATATCCCCAGCCACGTCACAAATGACCCCCAACGTGTGTTCCATCACATTACAAAGCAACTACGAAACCTTATCGCTAAAAGAAGCACGTAAAAGTCAACACTAGATCTAAAATTTGCGAGGTAAGATCTATGATCTGAAGGTTACATACTTATTAGGACTTACTTTGTTTATTGCATAAATTTGTTGTGTATTTCATGTGCTTTCAAAAGTTGTGAAAGATTTTGGATGTGAGGTAGCTTGTACTAGCTTAGATAGACTAGGTAGCTTAATTTTTATACTGTGCAATAAGTATACTGTGGTAATAACGCAATGAACTAGCGTAATTTCTCCGGTTGATCCTCTTCAGTTTTGGAAATAGATCTGAAGTAAGTTTAATTTTTATGTTATGCACGTGAGAGCAAAATTGTCATCAGAAATCCATATGTCCTAAGTGCTACTATTTTTTTTCTTATTCGTCAATTTCTAGAGCAGTAGAGATTGAATCTTTAGAATTGGACAATTTTCATGACATTAATCCATTTTATTTTATAAGTTTTTTTTGCATGGCCACCTAGGTGGGTAATAACGCCAAGTAGTATTGATAAAGAAAACATGCTATTACATTTTATGAATGAATATCTCCTAAAATATTCTTTCTTGTACACGTAGCCAATAAGCTGCTGTATCATATCCTATATTTGTTTGAAAAAAAAATTAAAAGTAAGCAGCGAAAATTGGTAGAACCTTAAAGTAGCATTATTACTCCAGGATACGTTATGTTCATTTTTAAATATATGTTTATATGTGAATTTTTTTAAGATCATTTACTTTAAAAGAAAATGTGTATTGAGAAAAGAAACACATAACTAGAATTTTAATATTGTTAAATTAAATGAAATCATTAATCTTTAAAATATTGAATGTATATAGGGAATCCTTTTTATTTGTTAATTATCGTTCATCCAAATTAAAAAGAAAAGAAAACTAGGACTGTAAGATAAGAAAATATATAAAAGTAAATATTACTCCTTTTCATTAGATTTGACGTATACTTCAATATCTTTTACTACAGCAATTTTTTTTTCATCTCACTATTTTATACTTTTACTCCATAGCAAGAAAATTTAGACTCTAATTTCTCTACCCAACTCATTGCCATACAAACCCATTCATAGAACATATATAATATTTTGTATTTTTATTATTATTCAAAGTTTCACAACTATAAATTAGAGAATCTGAAATAATATCTGTAATATTGAAACAAAATTAAAGAAATGCTGTAACGCCATAATCTTTAACTATAATTTAGTCATATCAATGTTTATGTGTGTTTATATCAAAATTTAGCTATGAAAAATTACGATTTAAAACAAAATTCAAAATTTTAAATAATTAAAATTGTTTCAAGCTCAGCCTTTGTTTTCTTTTCTTTTTGACATGGATAAAAGATAAATAACGAATAAAAAGGATACTCTATATTTTCTTAAATATTCCAAAGATTAAAAACTGCTTTTATTTTACTATTATTAAAGTTTCAGTTTTGTATTTGTTTTCTTAATACAAATTTTCTTAAAATGTAATTGATTTTTAAACTAATTCTCGCATAAACATGTATTGTGTAAGTCCAATTAAACATTCTCGATTTAATGTTGTTTCGATGGAAACGACTTCTTAGACTCAAAATGATGTTGAAATGAAAAGACTGCAGCATTCTTCATCTGGCTATTATTTCTGAATGCGCTTAAATGTATGAAAATATTTTTTTTTCAAACTAAAACGTGAGTAATAAATATGTTTATTTCTAATCTGAATATTTATTCCTAATCCTTATCTGTGAATTATTTTTCAAACAATTAACTTCATTAAAAATAAGTATAATATGTGAAAAATAATTACAAAGATGAAACTTTAATATCGGTAATATAAAGTACAATTTTTACTGTTAGAAATGTTAAACAAAATATAGAGCATTCTTTTTTATTTGTTATTGATCTCTTATACATATCAAAAGTAAACAAAACAAAGCCGTAAGATGAGAAAAAGATATAAAAATATATGATCTCTTTTTTGTTAATTTAGTCGTAAACTTCAACGTCTTCCCCTATAGCAATTTTATTTATTTTTAAACTCTATATTTTCTTCTTTTATTCCTTCACGAGAAAAGTTTAACTGCCCCCCCCCTCCCCCACTTCCCTTACTCACGCGACCATACACTGTATTTCCTATTACTACTATTATAGACGTACGTTCCACAATAATAAAACGGATTCTAAAATAACATCTGTAATGTTGAAACGAAATAGAGGAAATGCTCTGTAACGCAATAAAGAAAGTAACTGTAATCATAATATCGCAGTATATACACAAGACTGCGACATAATAACTTCTTCATCTAATAATGGACAAAGACAAAAGATCATCTAATAAAGTAAAAGAGATAAGTATATAAAGGAAAAGTAAGTTTAAAATGCCATCAAAGGGGTGACATTTAAAACTTATTTTTCCTTTATGTACTTATCTCTTTTTACTTTATAGTCTTTGTTCATTACTAGATGAAGAAGTTATTATGTCGCAGCCTTCTACATACTACGTCATTAAGATTTACTGTTACTTTTTTTTAATCCCTTTTAAAAATATCTTAGACTGTCACAAATATCATCTCTAAAGGCGAAACATAATAGTTGGTTGGATCGTTGCTTTTTATTGACGAAAGGTTACTAATCGGAGATTCTGCACTTGCCAAAAGTAATTTAAAAATTTTTAATGTGTTTTAATCAAGTGAAGGTCTCTCAAACGTGGTGATTGCAAGTTCTATTGTCTCAAATATAATTGCTAATGTCGAAACTCAATAGTTGGTTGTTTTGTTACATTTTATTGACACAAGGTAACTAATCGGACATTCTGCACTAGCTAAAAGTAATTTACAAAGTTTTAGTGTGTTATAATCAAGTTTGCAGAGCTCTCAAACATGGTGACTGCAAGATCAATGGTGCCCTTTGAATAATTTCGTTGCGCACTATTAAATGTTTTCTGATACTGAATTCCTTAATGAATATTTCTATTAAAATTTTTAGTGCTTTTTTTTAATTTTTAAATCATTAACATTTGCATTCTTTTTTCTTCATTGTGGAGAGCATTAGTGTTTTTGAGAAATGTAGAAATATAATTACAAATTTAACAACTGTTCAGGTTCTTATCTTTCTTTAATTTAAAAACAGCCCTCTTACTCACATAATGTATGTTTATCTATGAATTATTTTTCAAACATTTTATTTTTTTTTAAATATTCAATATAAAAAAAAGAGTACAAAATTGAAACTTTAATGACGGTAATATAAAATACAATCTTATTCTTAGAAATGTTAAACCAAATATAGAGTATTCTTTTTATTTGTTATTGATCTCTTATCCATATCAAAAGTAAACAAAACAAAGCCGAAAGATTAGAAAAGGATATAAAAATATTTTATTTCTTTTTGTTACTTTAGCCGTATACTCGAATCTCTTCATCTACAGGAATTTTATTTATTTTTAATCTCTATGCTTTCCACTTGTATTCCTTCACAAGAAAATGTTTAATTGCTCCACACTTCCCTTACTCACGCGGCCATATACTGTATTTTCTATTATTGCTATTATAAACGTACATTTTACAATAACAAAAGGGAATCTGAAATAACATCTGTAATGTTGAAACAAAATGGTGGAAATGCTATAACGCAATAATCCCTTTGATGACATTTAAAACTTATTTTTCTTTATTATACTTATCTCTTTTACTTTATTGTCTTTGTCCATTACTAGATGAAGAAGTTATTATGTCGCAGCCTTCTATATACTTCGCCATTATGATTACTGTTACTTTATTTTATCACTTTTAAAAATAACTTAGATTGTCACAAGTATCATCGTTAATGTCAAAACATAATAGTTGGTTGCAAGGGTGTAGTCGTAAAAATAAGAGAGGATATACGCTCTAAGTAGAGGGTATACCCTACAGTGCGTATACTATAGCTTTTTTGAGAAATAGTGGGTATACGGTCTTCCTTAAAAATCCAGAAGTTATACGCCGTATATCCCCGTATACCCTTCACTATGTCCCTGGTTGGTTGATTCGTTACTTTTTAATGACACAAGGTTACTAATCGGACATTCTGCACTAGCCAAAAGTAATTTACAAATATTAATGTGTTATAATGAAGTTTAGGGCTCTTAAACATGGTGACTGCAAGATCGATGATACCCTTTGAATAATCTCGTGGCGCACTGTTAAAGGTTTTTTGTTAATGAATTTTACTAGTGTACATTTCAATTAAAAAAAAAAAAAAAACTAGGTTTTAAATCATTAATATTTGCTTTCCTTTTTCTGATTGTGGGAAGCATCAGTGTTTTTGAAATACTTAGATTTTTAATCTTTAACTGATGCGACAGAAATTGTAACCTAACTAGTGTGAAACGGTCTGTGAGACAGCAAGATTGAAAGATTTAATAAAAGACGCGACTAACTCATAGGTTGATGTTTTTGTACTAAACTTTTTGCTGAAGACTATTATAATTAACATTCACCTATTAAAAATTCTTTGGTGATAGTACTAATGTTTCAAATGAAACAAAATTTTAGTAGCGTTTGTAGTTAATCTGAAAATTACATGTGAAAGTAAAAATAAAAAAAAAGAGTGGTCCATGTAACCGGTAACATTAACTAAAGATAAATATTAGTAATACTACAATCTTTAATAATAAGAATGGTACAGGAAAATATATAGTTTTCTTTTTATTTGTTATCGATCTCTTATCTTTACCAAAAGTAACAAAACAAAGCCGTAAGATGAGAAAAGGATATAAAGAAAATATGATCTCTTTTAGTTATTTTAGCTGTAAACTTCAACATCGTCACTAAAGCAATTTTATTTATTTTTAATCTCTATACTTTTAACTATTATTCCTTCACAAGAAAAGTTTAACTGCCCCTTCCCAACTTCCTTTAATCACGCGGCCATATACCATATTTTCTATTACAGATATTATAAATGTACGTTTCACAATTACAAAAAGGAATATGGGATAACATCTGCAATGTTGAAACAAAAAGGAGGAAATGCTGTAACGCAATAATCGCTTAGGTGACATTTAAAATTTATTTTTATTTTATATACTTATCTCTTTTACTTTATTGTCTTTGTCCATTACTAGATGAAGAAGTTATATCGCATACTTCTATGTACTGCGTCATTATGATTATTAATACTTTCTTTTATCACTTAAAAATAACTTAGAGTGTCTAAAATATCATCGTTAATGTCGAAACATAATTGTCTGTTGGATTGTTGCATTTTATTGACGCAAGGTAACAAATCAAACATTCTGCACTAGGCAAACATAGTTTGCAATTTTTAGTGTGTTATAATCAAGTGAAAGGCTCTCAAACATGGTGACTGCAAGTTCAATTTTCTCAAATATCATCGCTAATGTCGAAACTTAATAGTTGGTTGGATCGTTGATTTTTATTGCTCAAGGTTATTAATCAGACATTCTGCATTATACAAAAGTAATATACAAATTTTTAATGTGTTATAATCAAGTGTACACTGTAAAAAAAATCTGTAACCTTAGTAATCTAAATTAACCGAAATCTCTTATGCTTACTAAAATTTTATGTGTACACTGTACAAGAAAATGATGTCAATCTACAAAACTTGTAAGCAAAACTAAAACCATCTGTAACTTTACAAAAGAATTTACTAAAATTTTGGTAACTTTACTAACATTTTATCTATAATGCTCGTTATCGTTACTTAAAAAGTTCTTGGAATACGATTTCCCAAAGAAATTCTTAGTAACCTTAAAATTTGTTTGATTCAAAGTGCAAATCTGTATCTGTTACATGAATTTTTATTGTTGCCGTTACATAAAAAGTTCTTGGAATACAATTCTACTAGAAAAATTTTTGTAACTTTCCCAATTTTTTTTTACAGTGTAGTCTCAAAAATGGCGAATGCAAGATCTATTGTCTGAAATATAAT
Source organism: Maratus speculifer (assembly GCA_964019185.1). NCBI lineage: Eukaryota > Metazoa > Arthropoda > Arachnida > Araneae > Salticidae > Maratus > Maratus speculifer. The sequence continues at coordinate 247,592,601 of OZ025302.1, read as the reverse complement.
CGCTAATTGTCGAAAAACAATAGTTGGTTCGTTCATTACATTTTATTGACGCAAGTTAACTAATCGGACATCCTGCACTAGCTAAAAGTAATTAAAAAATTTTTAGTGTATTATAATCAAGTGTGCAAAGCTCTCAAACATGGTGACTGCAAGATCAATGGTGACCTTTGAATAATTTCGTGGCGCACTATTAAAGGTTCCCTGTTACTGAATTTCTTTAATGTATATTTTTAATAAAATTTTTAATTCTTTATTTTTTATCATTAACATTTGCATTTTTTTTCTTCATTGTGAGGAGAATCGGTGTTTTTGAGATATGTAGAAATATAATAAAAAATTTAACAACTGTTCAGGTTCTTATCTTATTTCATTTAAAAACAGTCCTCTTACTCACGTAATGTATGTTTATTAGTGAATTATTTTTCAAACACTTCACTTTATTAAAAATGATTTAAATGAGACCTCTGGTGACAAAAGAGTACAAAATAGAAACTTTAATGTCGGTAATATAAAGTACAATCTTATTCTTAGAAATGTTAACGAAAATATAAAGTATTTTTTTTTTATTTGTTATTGATCTTTTATCCATACCAAAAGTAAACAAAATAAAGCCGTAAGATTAGAAAACGATATAAAAATATTTTATTTATTTTTGTTACATTAGCGTAAACTCCAATATCTTCATCTACAGCAATTTTATTTATTTTTAATCTCTATACTTTCTACTTTTATTTCTTCACAAAAAAGAAGTTTACCTGCCCCCCACTTCCCTTACTCACGCAACAGTATACTGTATTTTCTATTATTGCTATCATAAACGTACGCTTCGCAATAACAAAAAATAATCTAAAATAACATCTGTAATGTTGAAACAAAATGGAGGAAATGCTGTAACGCAATAATCCCTTTCATGACATTTAAAACTTATTTTTCTTTTATATACTTATCTTTTTTTACTTTATTGTCTTTGTCCATTACTAGATGAAGAAGTTATTATGTCGCAGTTTTGTATATACGGAGTCATTGTTATTACTCTTACTTACTTTTATCATTTTTAAAAATAACTTAAATTGTCTCAAATATCATCGTTAATGACGAAACATAATAGTTGGTTGCAGGGTTGTAATCGTAAATATACAGAGGATATACTCTCTAAGCTGAGGGTATACGCTCAAGGCAGAGAGCGTATACTCTAGCTTTTTTGAAAAACAGCAGGTATAGGGCGTTCGTTTGAAAAAAATTCAGAAGGTATACGCCATATACTCCCGTATACACTCTACTATTTCCCTGGTTGATTGATTCGTTGCTTTTTATTGACGCAAGGTAACTAATCGGGCTTTCTGAACTTGCCAAAAGTAATTTACTAATTTTTAGTGTATTATAATCAAGTGCAGGGCTCTCAAATATGGTGACTGCAAGATCTATGGTGCCCTTAGAATAAATTTGTAGCGCACTATTAAAAGTTTCCTGTGAGTGAATATTACCAATGTATATTTCAATTAAAATGAAAAAAAAAACTAAGTTTTAAATCATTAATATTTACATTCTTTTTTCTTTATTTTGGGAATCATTGTTTTTGAGATACTTAGAAATTTAATTTTTAAGTGATGCGACAGAAATTTGTAACGTGACTAGTGGGAAGCGGTTTGTGAGGCAGAAAGATTGAAATATTAATAAAAGGCGCGATTAACTCATAGGTTGGTGTTTTTGTATTAAACTTTTTGCAGAAGACTATTATAATTAACATTCACCTATTTAAAATTCTCTAATGATGGTACTGAAGTTCGAAAGGAAAAAAAATTTGGTAGCGTTTCTTGTTAAACAGAAAATTACATGTTAAAGTAATAAAAATTTAAAAAAAGCAATGGTCCACGTAAACAGTAACGTTGGTTAAAGGTTAATATTAGTAATAATACATTCTTTAATATTAAGAATTTTACAAGAAATGTATAGTATTCTTTTTTTTTTTTTTTTTTTTTTTTTTTTGTTATTGATCTCTTATCCATATCAAAAGTAAACAAAACAAAGCCGTAAGATGAGAAAAAGATATAAAATATATTATTTCCTTTTGTTTTTTTTCGTCTTAAACTTCAACATCTTCTTCTACAGCAATTTTATTTATTTTTAATCTCTATACTTTCTATTTTTATTCCTTCACAAGGAAAGTTTAAATGTCCCCCACTTCCCTTACTCACGCGGCCGTATATTGTATTTTCTTTTGTTGCTATTATAAACGTGTGTTTCACAATAACAAAAGGGAATCTGAAATAACATCTGTAATGCTGAAACAAAATGGAGGCAATGCTATAACGCAATAATTCCTTTGATGACATTTAAAACTTATTTTTCTTTTATGTACTTATCTCTTTTACTTTATTGTCTTTGACCATTACTAGATGAAGTAGTTATTATGTCGCAGTATTGTATATACTTCGTCATAATGATTAGTGTTACTTTCTTTTATCACTTCTAAAAATAACTTAGATTGTCTCAAATATCATCTCTAATGTCGAACCATAATAGTTCGTTGGTTCGTTGCTTTTTATTGACGCAAAAATTACTAATCGGATGTACTGCACTAGCCAAAATTAATTACTAATTCTTAGAATTTTATAATCTAGTACAGGGCTGTGAAACACGGTGACCACGAGAACCAAAGAGTGTTTTGAATAATTTTGTGCCACTCTGTAAAAAGGATTCCTGTTACTAAATTTCATTAATGTATATTTCTATTCAAAATTTTAATTATTTTTCTTAAGTTTTAAATCATTAATATTTGCATTCTTTTTTCTTTATTGTGAGGAGCATCAGTGTTTTTAAGATATGTAAAAATATAATTATAAATTTAACAACTATTCAGATTCTTATCTTATTTTATTTAAAAACAGTCCTTTTACCCACATAACATACATTTATCTGGTGAATTATTTTTCAAACACTTCATTTTATTAAAAATAAGTATAATATTAAAAAAGTACAAAATTGGACATTAATGTCGATAATATAAAATACAATCTTAATCTTAAGAGTGCTACACAATTTATAGAGTACTCTTTTTATTTGTTAACCGTAAGATGTGAAAAGGATATAAAATATATGATTTTTTTTTGTTACTTCAGCCATAAACTTAAACATCTTCTTCTACAAAAATTTTATTTATTTTTAATATCCATACTTTCTTTTTTTCCTTCACAAGAAAATTTTAACTAACCTCCCAACACTTCCCTTACTCACGCAACCATATAATGTATTTTCTATTAATGCTATTATAAACGTACGTTTTGCAATAACAGAAGAGAATCTAAAATAACATCTGTAATGTTGAAACAAAATGGAGGAAATGCTGTAACGCAATAATCCCTTTGATGACATTTAAAACTTTTATTTTTTATATACTTATCTCTTTTACTTTATTGCTTTGTCCATTACTAGATGAAGAAGTTATTATGTCACAGCCTTCTATATATGATTACTGTTACTTTCTTTTATGACTTTTTTAAAAAATAACTTAGATTGTCTCAAGTATCATCGCTATGTCGAAACATAATATTTTTTTGGTTGTTTGTTTTTTATTGATGCAACGTAACTAGTAGAAATGTTCTTCTAGCAAATGAAATTTATTAATTTTTAGTGCATTTAAACCTAGTACACGGTTGTCAAAGACGATGACCACGAGATACATGGCGCCCTTGAATAATTTCCTGATTCACTGTTGAAGGTTTCCTGTTACTGAATTTTTCTAATGTAAAATTTCATTATTTTTTTTTTATTTTAATTATAATTTTAAATTTTAAAATCATTAATATTTGCATTCTTTTTCTCAATTTTGGGAAGCATCGGTGTTTTTGAGACACGTGGAAATATAAGTATAAATTTACTGTGATCTTAATTTTTGCTGCAGTTTATTGTAATGACTATAACAATGAGATGTATAATCGTTCTATAAGACGCATGTGGGCTTTTTGAACATTTCTTCATATTATTATTTTTTTTTTTTAAATATAGGAATCCCGTTTGAAAAATGCTATTTTTTTTTAATCAATAACGTTTGCATCCTATTGCATAAGTTTTTTGGCTCCTTATCCTACAAATGCTTTAGAGAATGTCCCACTTAGAGAAATTTATAAATCTAAATTTATTATGAGTTATACTTTTTCTCATTTTTGTTTGACACAACTATAGCTGTTAATGTGAAGTGTGCCAGGCGTCCTAAAATAGACTGACCCATTTTAAATTTCAAAATCCATATCTGTTTGTCCTAAAGCTGCTATCAGATACACTAATTTTTTTGAGCGATCAATTTCTTAGTCGATTTAACTTTAACTTTTTCGGCGTACATAGATAATAAGTTGGAAATTGTACGTCAAGCTCAGCAAATGAGGTGCGTTTGTACGCAAACGAAGTTTAAAATTTTTCAGATCTTGCTGTTATAGTAGACAGTACTTCGGATACAGTGTAGGGATCTAAATCTTGATTGCGTTCCTGTAAATGTATTCGAAGAAACTTTTATTACACCTCAGCAACTTATATCATATTCATAAAATATGAAATAGTTTAATATAATTAACACACGCCCCAAACAATGTTTTCTCGATAGCATTATGCAGTGGAATACTTTTCTGTGGCCCTGTAATTTAATAATGAATATTCCTTGCATCACAGATTGTACAGAATGTATATTTTAATATATATATATTTCACTGGTTCATGCATTCTGTTATATTCGAATGAACGTAACACTTTTGAAATGCATTTGAAATATTTTTCCCCATTGGCCGTAATGCAACGGTGTATTTTTGATTGTCCCTGTAATTGACCTATGCATCCGATTTTCATAAAATTTGGAATGACTCGACAAGATTACGTAATAATTAGATATTTTAAATTTCAAAAGATTCAGTTGGGTATTTTTTGCTTTGTTGTATGCGGACGGCCGGACAAACTGAAAACGACAACTATAGGTGCTACATATGTACATAATTAAGAACGCACCTAAAAAATGGTTGCAATTGTCGTTGCTAAAGTTGGAGAAAAAACGAATGCTTATTGTTACCAGTTGTGAAGATCTATCTTTCTTTAATTTGTGGAAATAAACTTTCTGGAATCTTTAAGATAAGTGTTTCAGCTAATTCTTCATATGAAAACCTTTAAAAAGCTCCATTTATAAACTATCTGTTTTTAATGTCCCGCATATGTGGTTTTCATTTTCCACACGAAATTTCTTTCAAAATCATCCAGTGTTGAATTCATACACTTTTCTCTGGGAGAATTTATGTAATTCCACAGAAACTTTTTCACCTTTTGGTCATTGAAAGCACAAAATCTCAATTCTTCCGGGGGAACATTTTATTACTCCGAGTGTGGTGGGGGAGTGATGTCCTTTCCAGGACACGCTATATAATCAAAACTATGATCATTTCATTTCAGTATAATTGCAGCATTGGCCATCTTGGTACTTTGGAAATGAATGACGTTGAAAACCGCCTATCTCTGATTAGCTGAGTTGTTAGAAGTTCGATAAAAAATCGTGGTTAGCGGATACTTTTTAGAGCCGTCATAAAAAAAATGGTAAATTGCACGTAAAACGTAGAAAATGACTTGCGTTCGTACTACAACGAACTTTTTAAAATATACAGTATAATATCTGAATTCTTTTGTGTTTTCATGTAAATGCTATATACTTTTTATTATGTAGGAAGTAACTAGTAGTAAACCTCAACAACGTATATAAATTTCTTAAAATGTGAAACAGTTTAATATAATTAACCCTTTCTGGCGCACTACTCTTTAAAATTGGAATTTAAAGAAAAAAAAAAGGCAATCTATTTAGGCCTACAGGAGTACACAGGTATTGTTTTGTAAAGATTGCACTAACCATTTTAATTATACAACTGTTTCCGAAGTGGTTACCTCCCATAAGTAAAGCATTGATAAGCACAGTGAGAACAGCAGTGCCGTGAAGCGCGTATTACAGTAAAACATTTTACCTATTATTTAAAAACAGTAGAGTTTGATCTCTGCGGTGCTGCCATCTAGAACTCATAAGAAAGATTTAAAGTAGCCATTAGAGTACTTTTTGAAATATTCACGAAGTTTTGGTGTCTCAAAACAGGGGGAACTTTAGGTGTTGCCGACCCAGCAACACTGCGCGTTAAGGGGTTAAAACGCACCTCCAAGCAATGTTTTTTCTTATATTCTGTTAAAATTTTTGCTCTAGTTCGTAATTTGTTCACTCGTTGGTGCGTTCCAAATTATACAAATATGTTGTATCTATAATCGTCTTTCATTCGGTCCGGCTGTCCACATATAACAACACAAAAACTACCCAATAGGGTGGAGTGAAAAATCAAAAGTTGGAATTTTGATTTTCGATAACAGCTAAAAGTTGCCTTTTACTACCTCTAATACACGTGCAAAATTTCGTGAATTTTGTAAAACTTCTTCATTTTCCTACCAGAACATTTATATTTTCATCAATTCGCATGAAAGATTCTTACCATGAATTGTACATTAATAGGATTTTTTGGTAATCTCGTTTGACATTTTTATATTTAAAATGTTTAGTGTAATTCCTTTCATCATTTTCAAACTTTAAGTCTTTATTTTTAAATATTTAAAACGGTTTATTGAGTTTAAAAAAATGTATGTTGTCATTTTTACAGTCAAAATAAGTGCATGTATAAGCAAATCGAAGTTTACCATTACTAGAAGTGCACTAGAATATCCTATATTTGATGATTCTTCAAAACTAAATAAAGTCGTTTTGCCAACAATAGCTGAATGCTATAAAATATTTTTATTATATAAGACAATAAATAAAACACAGCAGTAATTGTAAAGTTCCGTCAAAATCAATGGTAAAAAAAAAAACTCCTAAAAGATTGTAGTTTATCAAAGATATATTGATCAAATAATAGACAACAATTTTTTTAACATCAGAAACGCAGTCGATTGCCCACATCCAAAATAAATGATAAAAAATTAGAAATAGACTACACCAAAAAACAATAAGAGAAAAATATATATCTCTGATTTAAAGCGTCTAATTAATTGTATTTGGGACACATTACACCATTTGTTGGATCAGGTAAGATCATTGCAGGAAGTATTAAAATACTGCACTGAAAAAAGTTAAATTTTGATAAATTTTTGACAATAGGTTGTGACGGAACAACTGTAAACAATAAGATAAAAAATAATACTAATAGCTTTTTGAAACTAAAATTTAGTCATCCATTGTAGTGGTTAATATGTCAGCTTTCTGCAAACGAATTGCCACTAAGTCATTGAACTTGATAAACAAAATAAAAGCTCAAGAGATTTTCCTGTTCCAATTGTAAAGTCGTTGGATCAGTGTGAGCAATAGACTGTTATGGAAGTAAAAAAATATCTGCTCCAATCACCGAGAAATGAACGCTAGAGATTTAAGTGCAGACCAAAATTTTTTTTTATGATATGTGTGAAACATTTGTATCTGGTTAATGCTCCTGAAATCTGGTAAATCGTAATCCATTAAGAATGTCGCACTCTAAATGATTGACAACTGCCAATTGAGTACTTAGTTTGCAGATTGGATATCAGAATTCATCCCAAAATCTGAAGATTATGGCTGAATTTGTAATGAAAGTACATTCGTCTATGTTGTTTCACTTCAAGAAAGATTCTTCTTGCAAAAATGGAGCGCTCAAAATGTTTTTTCTAAACAATTAAGTTGTTTCGTTATTTTAGGGAATAATTAAAAAAAATTGTCGATCCCGTTATTCAACGAAACGTATATTTTTGTCAATGAGATAAAAATTTACAGGAACGATAACTGATAAAAAAAATCGTGTTTGAAAATTTGGATTCCAAAAAAATATTGAAGATAAAGGATATTGTATGTTCTACAATAAGACAGTTTCATATTCCAATATTGAAATTCAGTGTTACAAACTATATAAACATTATGACTGGCAAGAATATGAAATCACTCCACATTCTCAATATAGAGTACCAAGAGAGAAGCTGGAAATTCTCAGAAAAATATCCGAAATCCCATCTTTTCAATTGAAAAATTTCTCTGTTAGATTCAAGCATTCGAAAGATGCGTAAATTTAGTTACTGAAGCGCCATTAGCGGCTGTAGTATTAGAAGCAAGGAACAGATATATATGAGTAAAAATCAAATCACGAAAGGCAATGCCTAGTTCTGATAACAAAGATCAATATAAATTAGAGTGAAATGAAAGATCGTTTAACAATACATCGTATACATTCTTTTCATTACATTAATATATATTGAGAAAACTGTATTTCCTTCATATTTAGAGAATCATCTTTATGATCTTATCTCTTGAATATATCTTTCATGTGCATTCGAAAAATAAAAGTGAACTGATTGTCTAATTATTGTACTTTATCTTCTCTGCGACAACATCATCCAGATTTTAAGGCTATATTCGCGATTCAAAGAGTTAAAATACAACGATACTTAGATCGTTCATAAGTAATACTTTAAGAAGTCTTTTTGTGTGTTATTTTACTGAAATCAGAAATTTAGTAAAAAGAGTTGAATAATTTACACTACATAGTGAAATCTTGGTTTTCACATACAAAGGGAAAAATCTTTAAGAGCTGGTAGGGAACTAAAGCTGAATTCCAAACGAAATGAAATTTTAACCTTATATTCAGTATGCCAAAAGGCAACTTTTTAGACCTATCCAAAGAAAAATTTCCGAATAAAAAAATTTTTGATCATTTTCACTCCATCGTGCTACCCAACCGAATTATTTGAAATTTAAAATATATAATTATTACATTATTTTGTCGTATCATTTCAAATTTTATGAAAATCGGATGGATAGTTCAATTATGCTGAAAATAAAAAATAATTCATTACATTACGGTCAATGGGGAAAAATAGCTTCAAGAGAATTTTAGTGATGTTACACGCTTTCGAACATAATGAACTTGATATGCATCCATGAAGTATATGTTATAATATGCATTTTGTACAATCTGTGGTTCAAAGAATATTTGTTATTTATTTACTGGGCCACACAGAGAGTATTCCATTACATAATGATATAGGAGAAACATTGTTAGAGATGCTTTTTTTTTATTATATTAAGAAATTGACATACGTTGCTGATATTTGCTACAAGTTAACTCGTAAATAATAGAAAGCATATAGTATTTACAGGACACACAAAATATTTCGGAAGCTGTACTAGATCCGAAATACATATGTTTAAAAATCTTAGTTATAGTACGATTTCGCTTCATTTGCTACGTTCTGACTTGTTATATTATGAAAACTACTATTACAACTAATAGTGATGATAATAAAAATAATATTACATCAAATACGGTATGGTGAGTAATACAATTTTCACCAGCCTCCTGACCGCCGAGCAAAAGGGCAAAATTGTAAGGTTGTTTTCTCCTTAATTTATTTTAAATATTAATAAAAGATGGATTTTCTAACATGGTATAATATTTTGCTTACGTATATACTTATAAGCATTCAAAGTATCAATGGTAACTTAATTTCTGAAAACTGGATTATATTTCTAGAAATATATTAATTTAAATAAAGCTTTATTTGCAGTGAAACCTGCAGCCTAATGAATGGATATATCCGGTCGCGGTAGTGGGAAAGCTAGTAATAAAGAAAGAATAAAAAATAAGAGAAAAGAAAAGTAAATATAATACATGACATATTTAATAACATCGAAAAGGCCATAAAAAAGTATTTCAGGTTGTTACTTGCTGGTTGTAAAATCTTGAAATAAAAAAGTAATACAATTTTTTTGTGTGTCGGGGGGGGGGGGGGATTGTTAAGTTAATGTCCATATCTTATAATCATGGAGCAAAAGTATGAAGTAAGAGGTTTTGAAATAAATAAATCTGTTATAGGAAAAGATATTGAAGGTGTAAGGCTAAAAAAACGTAAAAGGAAAATATTTATTTTAATATACTTTTCTCATCTTAAGGTTTTTGTTTGTTTGGCTTGTGATATTGATAACAGATTAAACAAAAATAAAAAGGATAGGCCATTTTTTCTTTAACTTTCCAAAGATTAAAAGATTGCTTTTACATGGCAGATATTAATCTTTCAGTATGCGTTGTTAGTAGAAATACATTTTGAATAACATATCAACTTAAACTCAGTAGTTCTAAAGTTCTAAAAATTTCATTGTTATTTTTAGAATCACCAAATAGGGATATCCTTAAGTATATTATTATTATGTTGATATGTAACGATATTCATTTACTAAATGTTTTTTTTTTAAAGTAAAAACCTTCATATATACAGACAACGATTTAACCCTTCACTGCTCGGTGTGCCACATCTGGTACATATGTAAAAATACTAAAATTATCATTATGTACCATGATATTGGCCAACATTATCGCTGTAAATGATCACGAATAGTCGAAAGACGGGAATAACACTAATTTTATCTATATCAGATGGCTGCATTTGACAAAAAATTTGAATTTGTTCTTGGAAAACAAAAAAAATTTCGATCAAGCTATTAAAGAAAAAATTACTTTTATTATTTTTCGTGGATTCATAAAAATATTAATATAAAGAAATTTACTGGGTTTAAGAAAATAACATTAATTCATTTCATCCCATTTCATTGTAAAATAGACCAATACAATATTTAAAAACCTTAATTGTGTACATACACTCTTAAAACGAAAGAGCTGATTTGGCTTCTCATGAAAGAGCTGTAATTTTTTCGATCATAAAAGAGTTGTTTTTCAAATGATTAAATCTTCTTGATTTAAATTGGTTATTTAAATAGCTCAACTTCATTTAAATTGGTTAAAACTCGAGTTATTTCAACTCTTTTTTGAGAAGTTGCCTTTCAACATTGAGATGAGTGGATTTCAGCTCAACTTGAGCTATTTTGTGGCTGATTTTTTAAGAAAGTAGTGCACACGCCATAAAAATCAAATTTTAGCTTTAAATCTGAAATTTAATTATTTTTACTATTTTTTTCTATTATGAGGTCGATGTATTGATTTCGAATATTTTTTTTCCATACAAATAAAAAAATAGTGCAGTGAAGGATTAAGGCTATTGGCATTCTTCAGTCCTAAAATTAACAATGAAAATTAGATTTTAAACACTGAGCTTAAGGTAATAGGTTTTAAATAGCTGTGGTGAAACACAATTCGTTGCTAAACAATTTAGAAAATATTCATTATGCGAAAGATAGACAATTGTATATACAGTCAATTGCCAAAAGTTAATCACACAGCAGTAAAATGTGAAAAAATCGGAAAGTACTGCTCGGACTGGCACGGAATTCGGTAGGAAAGTAGCAATTATGTTTATGCATAACACAAAATACAGAATTCCATTCCAGCATGAAAATAATATTGAATATTCATAAGTTATGTGATGAACTCATAATGGATTCATTAACAATAACATGTGTAAAGATTAGACGAAAGAAAAAAAGAAAACCGGCATTAACCCTTTCCGGCGCACTACTGTTTAAAGTTGGAATTTAAAGAAAAATAAATTAGGCAATCTATTTAGGCCTAGAAGAGTACACAGGTATTGTTTTGTAAAGATTGCACTAACCATGATAAAAAGTTAATTAAATCCAATTGATTTTTTTTTTAAATCATCGGATTTTAAAATATTCACCTTTTATATAAACATTTTAATAACAATTTTAATTTTTCTTAAGAAAGGTGTTATAGTAAAAATAAAATACATTGACATGTTTCGGAACCGTCAAATAAGTTCAATAGTCATAATATAAATAAAACAAAATTTCAAAATATTTCTCGGATAATACAAATGACTCGCGACAATGAGATATAAATAACAAAAAACACGCGCTCTATTGCAAAAAATTAAATTAAAATATAGACCAGGATCAAAACTTAACTAAAAATAAAAAATTCAAACTATATCACGGTCAATACAAATGACATCAAATAAGTTCCATAGTCATAATATAAATAAAACAAAATTTCAAAATATTTCTCGAAATCATGTCATGTCAAAATGTCATTTGTATTGACCGTGATATAGTTTGAATTTTTTATTTTTAGTTAAGTTTAGATCATGGTCTATATTTTAATTTAATTTTTTGCAATGGAGCGCATGTTTTTTGTTATTTATATCTCATTGTCGCGTGTCATTTGTATTGTCCGAGAAATATTTTGAAATTTTGTTTTATTTATATTATGACTATGGAACTTATTTGACGGTTCCGAAACATGTCAATGTATTTTATTTTTACTATAACACCTTTCTTAAGAAAAATTAAAATTGTTATTAAAATTGCACTAACCATTTTAATTATACAGCTGTTGTCGAAGTGGAAACCTCCCATAAGTAAAGCATTGATAAGCGCAGTGAGAAGAGCATTGCTGTGAAGCGCGTATTACAGTAAAACATTTTACCTATTATTTAAAAGCAGTAGAGTTTGATCTCTGTGGTGATGCCATCTAGAACTCATAAGAAAGATTTAAAGTAGCCATTACAGTAGTTTTTGAAATATTCACTGAGTTTTTGTGTCTCTAAACAGGAGGATCTTTAGGTGTTGCCGACCCGGCAACACTGCGCGTTAAGGGGTTAATAAGATTTGTGTACACCCCTTACCTGTTTACAGTGCGTCAACGTGCTTTCCATCAGGCAAGAAAACAATATAGATTCAATTAATCACTATTAGATTAATTTATAACATGATTTTTCATTCACTAAATCAGTTAGTTCAGATGTAAATTTTCCAAATGGGTGAAAAAACTCTGGGACTGGATTCGAACCAGGGATGTATTGGCTGAATCCGCCAATGGTCTTCCAATTGAGCCAGGCCTGACACATACACTGGAGAACTATTTCACCCAAATGACCTCGACACTCACATAATCTGGTCTGATACTATGGATCAGCTCAACAGAATAAATCGAAGGTCAATATATGGAACTGCAGTAATTGCTGCATACGAAATTATATTAGATTAATTTATACAATTCTGTATATTCTACAATTGTCTGTAAAACCTTATAACTATAAAATTTTAACTACACATGCCATGATATTGTAACGTGACTGACATTACTTGTAACCATAACTGTATATACTTTACCAGATTACGTGTAACCTTCAACTGTGTTCCAAATATATCATGTTATCGTGTATGAACGCGTTGTTTATGAACTTATTGCAGATTGTTAGTAATTAGTAGTTTAGTAACGTTCATAAGAAACGTAAATATTACAGCACAGGCGAAAGACTGTCTGTTTCTTGTGGATAAACAGGACTATCTCCATTCCCCACAGTTAAAAAGTTGTAGGTTTAGAAGCTTAAATTCAAACTCCCATGATGACCCCTTCTTTTATAAAGAATTTAAAGAAAGCGCATTATATGGAACGTTCCGAAAGAATACTTCCATAAAAGGTCATATTTTTTTTTTCGAAACCAAATTTTTTCTAAGCCATATTCTACTGAATTATGTTGAATGTGCCAATAATATCTTACTTAATAAAAATTTCCTAGAGAAAAATACATGAATTAATTGTAAAATATTCATTTTCCAAATTATTCTAATAACACTGTTTAATCTATTTTAGAAAGATAAAATTTAATAAAGAATCGTGAAATTATAAATGTCAGACATATTTAAAGAAAAATAATAAATATCGCTCTTACTGGAAGCACTTAAGGATATGTGTACAATAAACCTGAAAAGCATACAAAGTACAGAGAGAATGCCGTATATGGTAATATTGCGTGTTATATTAAGTACTATAAAATCAAATAATAATAATAATTTAACTATTATCATTGCATATCTTTTTCTATTTTAGAGGATTAAGTAAGTAAAAACAACAGAAAAAATGGTAATTTGGTTACATTTCAGGAAACAGTAAAGTTAAAGAAACATATTACGCGTTACGCAGAAAAAAACATTTCATTTCAAGAAAGGAAAAATAATTCCCGTTATTCTTCATATCCGGACCAAAATTATTTAGAACCACGCATATCCTAAAGTAACAGAGTAACACATGTATATATACGTGCAGTAAAGATTTAAAAAAAAATAGAACAATAAAGAATTTGGAAAGGTTTTTTTTTACTGAAAAAATAATAATAGTTTCGCCGATTTACTATAATAGAAAAGAAAACAATAGTCGATTTATCCTTTCTTTGTTTAGTCGTTTTATGTTTTATGAGACCATTTTCGTTCAGTTAGTTTACACTGAATAGAATTTATGTACAATGAATCAAAGCAAACATTTGGAAAAACGTGCGGTAGGTCACGGAATCTGTTGGATAAACCCAGTAAAATTTGCGGTATTATGACTAAACGGCGATATATTTTCTATTATTTTTAAATAATGGAGGTAAAACATCCGTGAAAAAGGTGATAAATGTATTATTTATTCAGCTATTTAAAAACATTGTACATTGAAAAAAGAAATACAAAACACGTATTGTGACAATAAAATAAATTGAGGTTGATGTCAGTTTGTTTTTGCGTAGTAGTATTTTATTGAATTTTAGGATACAAGATGCTCCACAGGATTTGATATCCTGAGAGCAAATTATGCCCGCATGTTCTGTATGTACGTATGTATGTACTTAATGCGCACTTGTATATGTATTTGAATATGCACGTACTTGATAGAAATATCCGATTTACTTCAAATTTTGGATATAGGTTCAGTATGATAAGACGCTTTCCTTAATAGTTTTGGCAATTCATTGATTAAGCATGAATGTTGGAAAAGGGAGTCGGTCTATTTTTTCACTTAAGGGGGCTCACGGGTTGATCGATACGGAAAAACATGTAAACAGAGCTCTCGCTTCGAGTCCATATAAAAACAGAAGTATTCAAAATAATTAATTTAAACTTTCTGATACTTTAAAGGTATGTTAGTAGTCTTATAAAATTATAAAATGAAATACTTCAATGTAATATAATAAGAAATATAGCAAAATTTATGTAACACAATTTCCGAAAAAAAATTATGTGTTATATCACCAACACGAAGATATCTTAACGTTGAATTGACATAAGAACCTAATTTTTTCTTTAAAATGATCCGGTAACTTTACTCTATAGAATGAATTAAGGATATAACTATCATTTAAAAACAACATTATTAAAGAAACTCTCATATTTGAAAATTTAAAAACTCCTAAAAAATACAACTTTTTTTTCATTAAAAATACTCAAAAAATTAAACTATCTAAACTATATTAATTCATTCTATAGATAATGATGTTGTATGCATGCAAAAAAAAAATTAGCCATTCCATTAAATAGTTTTTTTTTAAATCTTGGTGTTAGTCGTCAAAAATCAAGTTTTGAGAAAACGCGACATAAAGTTGAAATTACATGGGTGCGGCTTTGAAAGGGTTGATACATAAATGCTTATAACTCCGTTAAAAATGCAAATATTTTTATGTGGTTTTTTGCATTGAGTTCGGAATTAATTGAATAATAAAACTAGATCATGAAAAAATCGATTTTTTGAAAAGTTTTCAACCCCTGAGCCCCCTTAATTTAGAAAAACGAGTTTTTTTATGTAGCACTATCCGATTTGCTTCAAATTTAATATACCAATTTATTCTGACACGGCGCTTCTCTCATTATATGTGGAGGTTTCTGGGTAATGAATATAGGAAGAGAAAAATGGGAATGCTAATCCCCCCTACCCCCTACCAAATTTAACTTTTTTTGTAGATTTCTTTATTTTTTGATGGGCAATATTCTTTGAAATAAGAGTAAAATAAAAAAATTATTTTGAATAACCTGCGAGATTAATACCAACAGATTAATAAACACTTTTCTTTTGTATTATTTTTTGTTTGAAAGACGAAAACATTAAAAATAATAATAATTCAATCATTTAATTCCATATCTCACTATTTAAATGAAAGTAACAAACGCTGTCACCACTGCCTAAAATGAATTTTTTTGCCACCCGCGGGAAGAGTCTTTCTTTGTTATTACTAAGAAAACTAATGAAAATCGGTAGTAATATAGAGAAATAATGCGGGAATAAACAGTTTTTAAATAGATTTACTATTTTATGGTATATTCAATGTTGAGGTTCTACAAAATTGTTCCATTAAAAAGTTTTAGAGCAACAAAAACTATACGTAAGAATTTAATGATTTTTTATAATGATATGCATTACATTCGGTGCTCAGATGTATTTATTTTATTGTTTATTTATTTCTGATTTGGGTAATATTTGGAGAGTTTTAAAAAAATGTAAACAAATTTTCACCTCATTCTAGGATATTTTTTTAGATTTCAGGAATGGTTATTATTCTAAATTGTTACCAATTGTAAAAACAGCACAAATAATATTTCCTTGCAATTACAAGTTTATCTACACATGCTTTTTAAAATCAGGAAAAAAATAACATTAGAATTAAATGATTACATGTTAAAAGTAGGGAAACATTGAATTTTACTTCGTAAGAATTGAATTCACACACACACACACACACACAAAAAAAAAAAAAAAAAAAAAAAAAAAAAAAAAAAAAAAATTCTTGGACATTTTTTTTTTATTTATTTATTTATTTTTTTTTTGGAAAAGTCGATTTTCCGACAAGAATTGTTTACATTGAATTAATCTTTTGCAATACCTTGCGAATACACAATATTAGTAATTATTTAGAATTTTTTAAAGTCATTTTGCAGATTATATCTGCATCAATTGTTGACAGATGTTTGAACTGAAGATATGACGTTTTGTGCCACAAAACGTCTCTATATTTTATGGCAATATTAGTGGTTTTATGAAAACATTTCTTTTATTGTTCATAAAAATCTGGTTTTAAAATTTTTATCTTTAATTAAAATTTAGAAATTTACAATGTTTTATTCATTAAATAACTAAATTTATAAATAAGTGCAAAAAAGTTTTATTTTAAAATAAATAGTTTTAATTTATCACGCATGTCTGCAAAACATAAATTTTATAGTGTAGTAAATTACCTATATTCGGAGTTGAGAAAACTGACTATTACATATAAAAAATATACTCTGAAGCGTTTCCAAAAACCAATGGCAGAAATAGAAACTTTGTCTTATAAAGATGTTCTTTAAATGCCTTAAATTTAAAATATATTGGTTTTGGTGATTTCTAAAGATAAAGAAAAGTTTTCGGATTAGTTGATAACTTCTAAAGGCGATTAAATGTTATCTTCGTGGTTACATTATATTTCCATATATTTAGAAGAATTTTTTTAGGTGCCTTTCTATTTATATAAATATATCACGTCTATAGCCGTCATCTGGTACGTCCGACTGTCTTTTTGTCTATCTGCATTAACAGCGCAAGAAGTTGCACTATTGAATGATTTGTAATTCAATATGTAAAATCATTGCCGCTTCATTTCGAATTTTATGAAAATCGAATCAAAATTGGAAAAGGTAATAATTAAAGTTTTCTTAATTTTAATAAATCATATCATACGTAATTAATTGAATCCTATCCCATGATAAGTAATGATTTTCTATAGATAGTCATTTTTATGAAGTCATATTTAGAATAAATTTCTATTATTTCTGCATTACTGAATTTAATATGCACTGCATTTTTCCAAAATAAATCTACAAAATTACATACAGTAAAATATGTATCTTATATTGATCAGTCTAACTCTAAAACAAATATTATGTTAAGATCAGATTAACAAAATACTATAAAACTCAGTTGTCCAAATTTTTAAAATTAAACTTTAATCGCATATAAAATCAGTAAAATATAATAAAGATTAGCTATATGATGAATTTATCAACTGAGACTCTTATGTTTGGTATAAATGCGAATGAAAAAAACAAAATTTATTCCAAATTAACACGATCATAGAATTTCAAGCGAAATTAAAACCCCTCATAATTTTCATCTTCTCAAAATTTAAACACGTACTTCTCATATCCGTAAATGATTTGATCATTTTAAAATTGCTTTAACTCAAAACTTGAAGTTATTTAACTGATGAATAAAAACGAAATAAACCGAAATCACGGAATTTTATAACAGACTATATTTTTTTCGAAGTTTACGCATTTTAGTTTCTATTTTTTTTCTCAATTTTAAGAGAAAATGGAGTGATCCTGTTGCCACAATTACAAAATCGGTACTAAAAACTATAAAAAAATTTAATATCTCTAAAACAAATTGAGATACAGCTTTAAAAAAAATTGCATTTAAAAGTGCATTTATACAATGGTGTAAAAATCGGAAAAATGCGATGTTTAGAAGTATAAAATTTGCAGTAGCGAAAAAGTAAAACTGAAATTGCATGGGAAAGTGTTGCCGAGCAAAATGACGTATGCGTTACGCACAGATACGTTTGGCCTTTATAATATAGATACATATTTATAAAATTAATTAGAGTAAGAACGCATCCAACTGGAAACGTTTGACGTTCAATTTCAGACTTGTTTGTCAGTAAAATTGTAGAGGCTACTTCAGATCTCATTAACAAATCTTAAACAGACATAACAAAATAATAAATAAAAAAAGATTATACAGGGCGCAGAGAATAGATTATTTGAAGCGTTTAGATGGAATTTGATCAACTCTATCAAAGAAAACTGCTCAGTTTAAACATTTAAATTTATTCATCGATAAAAAAATACTACTTTTTTAGCCATATTTTGATTGAAATCATTACTTGCCTTATAATCAAATAATTTATAAGAACTATATACGTTCATAAACCAAAAGAGTGGGTTTTGCTTCTCTGGAAAAATTTGTAATTTACTGAATCGTGAATGAGTTGTTTTAAAGCGTTTTAATCATCTTGATTTAAATTGCTTATTTATATGACCCAGGTTGATTTAAATTGTTTGAAAGCAACTCATTCAATTCAACAAAAATTGTTTCAATTTTTTTTTTTTTTTTTTTTGAGAAGCTGATTTTCAAATCGTGAGATGAGTAAAGGAGGTGGACTGATAAGGGCTATTTTTCGCCCATCATATACACGCTAAAAAAGTTTCGAATTCCGATAACTGTTCAGTGGCTTTGGAATTAAAGATGTGTATTTTTGTTTAGTATAAGCTTTATACGATAAATAAAATGGTAAGTCATAGAAATTATAACCCGAAAATAGAGTGTTATGGCTTTTTTCTACATTTTTGACGTTTTTTGCGTCTTTGAGTTAATTTTTTTTTAAGAAGCGCTCGATGTACCCAATTAATTTTGACATGCAATGATACTACTCTTAATAAGGTTTCATGGGAGCATCATTTTATTTGGGTTCAATGTGCGCTTCTACCTTTTAAAGAAAAAAATGTATCATCCGGGAGAATCAAATTCACTGTTATCGGAGCGCGTTCAGATTTGTTTTTCCGTACTCAAAAAATATTTACGTTGTTCAGAGGTCAATTTTGTTATCTGAAACTATTTTTGTAAATATTTATTAAAGAAATTGCTAATAAATAATGCTTGGATGACAGTGTCATTGTTGTAAAGAATGACGAAAAAATTTTCGTATTCGTTCTAACAAAAAAGTTATATAGATACTTAGATGGTCGAAAAACTGCGATCTATAGAATGGTTATATGTAATGCTCTAGTAGCACGTAGATAGTATGTATTTCGTGATCTTCAGTTTCGAAATACTTCTATTTCTTCTTCTGATGTAAAAGTAAGTGATTATGCGTCAACAATTACTGTCTACGAGACCACAAATAAGAAACCTATTATACATTTATCAGTACCTCATTGTGAGTACTCTAACACTTGTTGTATAATATGTAAAGTTAGGAACTGCCTCATTATTGCAGCAAAAGCTATTGAAATTCAAGCCTTAGAAACTAGAATCTATATTTCGTCGGGAAAATGATACTGTAAAACTCATATTTCTTGATCGGTCTTCAGTAAATTGTATCTGAAAGATTTACGCTCTGTAAGTGAGAATACATCAATGTACGAAATATATATTGAAAATATTTAAAACAATATCAGAAATGTACAAAGCAGAAGGCCCCGATTTTGATACACCTGGACATTTTTTAAAAATCGATTATTATACTCTCATGAGTATATCTATGTATCATTTCAGCTACATCTTCAAGATGTAGCGAAGGTGGACCTTCAAATCGACAAATATCATACAAAATTTCGAAAAATACTTTTTTTGCCCCAACTCATGAAAGACTTATTATAAGTTTATCATAAGTATATTATAAGTGTATTATAAGTAATATTCATTTTTTTATGATATTTAATGTTATTTATTATTGAAATACTAATAGTTCTAACTTAAAAATGGATTTCGAGATAATGTCAATTTTCAAAATGTTCCATGTGCATCTTTAATTTTCTGAGTTCTTCAAAATTTGTTATGTAATTATCTTATAGTACATAGAAGAAGAGTTAGTTAAAATAATTGTACTTCGGAACTCATAAGCTGTAAATTCCTTATCGAAAGAATGATTTACAGTGTTTTTTCACAACAAAAATTGGTTTTTCGACTTATTATTATCGTTATTAATTTTTACTTTATGTTTAGGATTTCAACTAAGTTTTACTCCTAGGTCTGAAAGGTATCTCATAAATAAAAATTATTATTTTATATGCAAAAGAAATGCGCATGGAGCATTTACAATTAATTAATTATTTCAATAACTAATAATTAATAATTACAAAGTAATTAATATTTTTCCTTAAAATTTTATCTTTTCTCAAATAACTACAATTGTAATCACATATTTCATTTTCAAGCCAATCGGTTTAAAAGAAAAAAATATTTTTTTGAGAGTCCACCTTCGCCTTAAACTAGTAAAGTTCAAAATACGTTCCTCAAAAAAGAGGTCATTTCGTAATTGCTTTTCAGTGTTACTCGACAAACTTAGAACTGGTCTCTCTA
The DNA here is from genome assembly GCA_964019185.1 of Maratus speculifer. Taxonomy (NCBI): domain Eukaryota; kingdom Metazoa; phylum Arthropoda; class Arachnida; order Araneae; family Salticidae; genus Maratus; species Maratus speculifer. The sequence continues at coordinate 247,571,740 of OZ025302.1, read as the reverse complement.
ATAGTGTTCTGTCCACATTATTCACTATAAGAAAAAAAATAATATCTTCTTTAAATATGCAAAACATACATAGATTAAGAACTTTGTCCGACAACACATTGGAATGGAACACATCACCAGAACACAGGTTATTGAAAAATATACGAGGCCTTTAGCAGGAAGATTATTTTTTCCGGACAACAACGATGATACTGTAATGATTATTTTCGATAGCACGTACATTTATATTCCGAAGAGTGCGAACTAATCCTCTCAGAGAAATTCATTCTGGTTATACAAAGGAAGACTTTTCGTTAAGCGCACGGTGTTCGTCACTACTTCAAATTATATTTTGGATGTCTTCGGCCCTTAGTTCCGGAATTCAAAGAACAATTACCTTAACATACTTACACATATATTAAAAAAGATTCACATAATATCAGAGAGTTTCTAAAGCTAAACGATGTTGAGAGAACTCATAGATTTTTACGGGATTGTTTGGTCGAACACGACACGCCAAAATTCCTAAATAAGTAGCAACATTTTCCAACAGAGAATGCTAAGGGACACCTCTCATAACCAAAGTATGATTGTTCGACACAAAAAGTGTTAAAAATTGTATCGATAATACTTGGATTAAAAAAAAATAGAGAAGCAACATATAACAATGGCACTGTCAATGTAAAGTAGTCGCAAGTGCCTAAAAGTACCAGTCGCATGTTGCTTCCGTATTATGGTTTATGGTTTACTTGTGCCATAACTCAAACAAAATAATAAAAAAAAAAGTATTAAATATGCTCATATACTACAAAACACGGTCACTGGATGGTCCAGTAGTGATTCTGGAGAAGCAACCAAAGAGGAAAATAATCTGAAGCATATTGCCAAAAGTGTTTGCAACTGTATGATTATATTTTCTGTTATTGATTATTTCCGATATTTCATATATCGAAATAAAAATCTTAATAAGCTTCATTAATCGCAATTTTGGATTTAGTGTTGTATTTACTATAAATTTCTTGGATTGAAACTAATGATAATAGTGTTTATGCTCATTAATATACATCATATTTACTTAAATATATATTTTATTTTCCTATCAATTATTAAACTTTCATCCAAGATATTATTATTTTCTTATTTGTTATGAGGTATACTAATGAAAAAAATGTATGTCACATCTAGGTGCTGATGGGCGAAAAACGGCCCTAATCAGCCCAGCTCCTTTCGCCTCAATTAGATTTTATTTTGTGGCTGATGGTTTAAGAGAGTAGTTATATAGAAAAATTTCAACAGGAATCATGTCATTTTCGAATTTCTAAAAAAAGTGGATTTAGTCGAATTGACTTCTGAAAGCCTTATTTCTTCCACCTACTTGATATTTTATCTATCAAAAAATCAGAAGCCCCACATGGAAGATAAAATAACTCCGTGATTCGGAGAAAAGAAGACTAAGATTGAAAAGCCATAAAACAACACAACAAACTTTTATCCTTTAAATTCAATTTTTTCTTTTTTTCTTTTTTTTTCTGCAATTTTACGAATTTTTATGTCACAGAAAACATTAACTTAAAAATGACTATGTTATTATTTTTTATTTGTATATCATTATCAAAGCAAATAGTAAATAAAACAATCAAATACAGGATAGTTTGTATGGATTTTAAATTTTTCTGGTTTGAAATTTTGTACACTTTGACATCAAAATTACTTTTGCTTCAATAATATTAATCGGAATTATTCAAATAGACTTACTGAAGTTTAAAAATTATTTAATCGTCTCGAATCTAACGCATATTGTTATTTTGTGTATATTCAATCTATATTTATTTGATAATAGGCTAAGGAAGAGTTTTTGGAGACGCTTGGAAAATATCGTATTATTCGGTTTAAGAGAAATTACAATTTTCTAATACATTTTGCGTTTTATTAAGAACATTATATTTAAAGACAGAAATTTATACATAAAATAAAGGAATCACTGACTATTCAAACAGAATTAGGTAAACTTTTATTATTATTGTTATTAATAAAAGTCAAAACATAAATGAAGTCATAACTTGAAAGGCACACTGTAAAAAAAAAGGGTAGATCTACTAAAAATTTTAGTAATCCTTGTAATTACTAAAAATGTTTAGTAATCTTACTCGGTTACAAGGAATCTGTAAGAATTACTAGAAAAAACTAGCAACGAATAGAGTTAATAGTTTTACATTTTTAATAGCTATTACTAAAACTCACTTGGCATGGCCCTGATAGCCTAATGGTCATAGCACCGAACTCCAGGCTGAAAGTACTTGGGTTCGATGCTGGCCGCCGCCAAATATGCACCGAATACAAATAAAGGGATTGTGAAAATCCTGTCGTAGCAGTTACTATGGGTAATGATCTCTGAACTTTCCCTCCCCTTTAGAAACATGTCAAAATAGAGTAGGTAGCAATGTTCGGTGTTGCCATCTATTACGGCTTTACCGAAAATCTTCCATTTCAAAAGTCTCTCTTTTTACACACTGGATGTAGCTCGAAGGAAGCTCCTGCCCTTCGGGCACACGAAATGGTTACTAAAAATAATTTTGGAGCTATTACTGAAATTTGATTGGTGGCTCATACTAAAAAGTTTTAAGTTAGTTATACAAAAAATTCTTTTGTACAGTTTCCAAAAAAATGTTTTTTTCACTTACAAAAAAAAAGTTTGTAATGGTTACTAAAATATTCTGTGGAATACAAATTTACTAAGAAATTTTTAGTAACCTCTTGAATTTTTTTTTACAGTGCAGAGCCATTATATACTATAAGTAGAAAGTAACTAACAAGGAAGTTCTCCATACGGGCATTCTCAGAAAAATCTGAAAAAGTTACAGAATGTTTTATTTATGTTGGTACATATGCTGATAAAAAAAAGGTTCACAGGAATCTCTATATAGGCTATTTCTACGCGAACTTCTCAAGTCTGTCACGTACTATGATTTTTGGCTACCAATATTTTAAAACGGTAAAATGTGATCTATTTTATCGGGGACATCTCATGAATTAAATAAGGCGAAGCAAAATTTTTGAAAATAACAGTTTCCAATAAGCATGGTGGTTTTAAGCCGTGTGACAGACATGACAATTTCGCATGGAAATAGCCTATAGCGTCTGTAAAATAATAATGAAATTTACGTTTATTTAAAGATTTATCACAGGTCGGCACTGAAACAAAATTTCAAAAAGTACGCTTTTATGTCGAATACCCTTTAAAGAAAAAAAAATTCCATGCTGAATTTATTTAAATAAGTTTAATCTAAAGAAAGTCACCTTTTTTTATTTTGTTGTTTGTTTTACCTATAGTTTTTTTTTTTTTTTTTTTTTTTTTTTTTATAATGAAATGAGCTATCATATTTTACGATTTAAAATAAAATGTAAATTGATTTAAATTGTTTCAAGATCAACTATAGGTCTGAAAAAGTACTGTCGATTTAATTTTGTTTGTATGGAAACTAATTTTTTGTTATGGAGATTTATAGCGGCAGAATTCTTTATGTGACTTAAAAAAAAAAACCAGCAAAATTTGTTTAAAATTTTAAAAAATCTAGGATTTTAGGATAAAGCAATGGCAAAATTTTATCCAAATCGATAATAAAAAGAAAATGGGAAAGTTATTTATTACTCTATAGGATAAATTGATATCGCATAAAATGCAATAAACTTATACGTAAATAGAATTTACAACTAGGAAAACATAAAAAAAAGAAACAAATTAAATAACTAAAAAACAAATGAAAGCAGGCTGTAACTTAAAATATATATTTCATCTTCAAAACGAAGAAATTGTTATTCGAGTGATAAAGTTAAATAACTAAAGCAATAAACAACAAGTATGCGTAATTATAAATAATATCTGATACACTATTTCATTGATTAAATTTAAATTTGCTAAATATAGCGCATTCTAAAAGTTATTTTCAGATGCATTAAAAACATTTGCGTTTTAGAAAAGAAAAATCGCCAAATCCCATGTCGCTTTCGTATTTTTGCGCCAAATATTCGAACCTATTTATTTTTTACAGACATTCTACTAGAATTCTGCCACTAAATTTAACTGATCCTTTATTGCATAAGTGAGTAGTTTCACTATGTTTTTTATTTCAACACTAGCTTCCGCTCGCGGCTTCGCCCGCGTGGAATTCGGTTATATTGCGGTATACAGCACAACTATAAGAAAACTTCTCATTTCCACGGAAAAATGTAAGAAGCGCGATGTAACGCTGGATACGATTAGTTGTTAAACCAAAACTGAATGGTACACTATATTATATGTTTTCCCTTGTGGAGGAAAAACATGCAGATTTTGGGCACTGGAAACCCGGGAACACGCTACATAGAGCTGACCATGCTGACTTTGAGCTTGTTGCGATAAACGGACTTGAGTACGAATATCATTCTCAGAAGCCTTCAAAGAAGCTTGGCGAGCGGCTTGCTCCTCAAGTCTTTGCTGGCGCTGAGATGGTAGCTCAGCAGCTCTCGAAGCAGCCTGACGCTTTGCTTGTTCGCGCCTTCTTAATTCAGCATGGAGAGACGATTCTTGAGATCGGGCAATTTTCATTGCCCGAGCTTTAGATGAGGTGCTCGACAAATTACATTTACGTTTGCGAGGCATTGGGAAAATATGAGTAAACTATAAACCTAAACTAAACTAAAATCCCAAACTAAACTATAACAATCTAAACGACGAACAAAGCGACGTAATTACCTATCGAAAAAAACAATAACTTCTTTAGATATCTACCTAGAAAAAAAGCACTAAACTAACCTAACCTAACTATTATACAGCTACTGCACATCGTTACCACGTTTTAAAAACACCCAACGCCATCTATCGCATACCTCAAGAACTAAATAACGTAACTAATACTTATACCAATTAGTAATTCGTTGACTTATAGTTATTTCAGGATAAGTAGATGTAAAAAAACATTTTAGACGATAAAACAAATAGTACGTCATCCCTCGGGAATTCCTCATTTTCGAGGATTCATTATCGTATCATTTAGCTTCTAAATTTACATGTTCATATTCGTTTGCAATATATAAGTAGATGTAAAAAAACAGTTTAGACAATGAAACAAATTGTACGTCATCCCTCGGGAATTCCTCATTTTCGGGGATTCATTATCGTATCATTTAACTTCTAAATTTACATGTTTATATTCGTTTGCAATACTTTATCTTGTTTTAAACGACACACAGCGCCACCTCCAATCCATCCATCAAGCAAACTATATTTTTGTTTTCCCTCGGGAATATCAATTTTTTCCGGGATAAAAAGTGCCCTATTATTTAATCCGGACTTCTAACTTTACGTCTGCAAAATTTCAAAGCAATCGGTTCAGTAGTTACGGCGTGAAAGCGGAACAAACAAACAAACAAACCGTTTCCGATAAATATTTCCGATTTATAATATTAGTAAGGATGTTCCGAGTATGCCACGTAAGGAGACTATCCTTGTAAGTAATTGTTAAGATAAAATAATACTATTTAATAAGACATGTACTATGAATAGTACATCAAATCCAAAATTCTGACTGTAGTGTTGACTTCATCTTCTTATAAAGTAACAGTGGCGTTCGTAGCCATATTTTTTTAATGATGATAAAATTCTAAAAGTGAATAAATGCAGAGGACACAAATATAGCCGTGAGGGAATAAGACAAGATTCGTTTTAAGTTAAGTAAATGCTTTACTGAGTCCTTTTAAATAATGGGAGGGCCCCCTGGCAGAGAAGTCGTATTAGACTTATAGGAGGCCAGCAAGAGTCTGATACAAATCCGACACATTGGAACAAAGTTGAAGATCGCCAATGTACTTCGCCAAAATGATTACAATGCATGTAATTGGCGCATTCTCTGAAAAGTTGGTTTTGTATGAACTGTGTTATTTTGGCATAATTAACGCGCAATTTTTAATATGAGATGTTTGGAAACGGATTTTTAAGTGTAGACAATACAAAGAGCACATGTATTATACTGGAATTTCTTGATCGTGGTACAGCGAGCCAAACAAGGAAACGCTTACATTTTTGCACGGGGATCAAAAGCAAAAAAAGAGAAAGGGAGGCCATGTGCAATTTTATATATGGTCATGGAATGATATCGACATGAAATGAAACTGAAAATTATGACAGATGGCTTTCTAACGGCTAACTTAGGAGGGATCTCACATAAAGTGCAACAATAAAGATAGGGAATGTATTTTCATTGAAAAAGATAAATTGTCCTTATCTTTGATTACAATTACATTTATATTGGATAGATAAAATATTATATTAATTAAAAAAAAGGTTTTATTCGAGTTATTACCTGATGGGAAAGGTGACTAAAGGTATGGTAAGGGAAAACAGCCTAGTATATGATATAGATATCTTAATTACCTTTTTGTAGATATCTATTCATCGATTTATTTATATTTTTAAACATAATTTGAATGTAATAATGCAATCGATGTTACAATAGAAGCTTAAAATATGATAGAATATTAAAATAATTAAGTAAATTAAGAAATAAAAATAATAAAAACTAAGAATTTTTTTAAAAATAATTAAATTATGAAAAATAATTTTCAAATAAATAATCAATAATGTATAATTAAATGTACAACATGGTACATTTTTCTTGAACTTTTCAATGCAACTTGCTTTATAAAGGTACCCTACTAGTCCACAGGAATTCATAAAATACGGAAGTTTTATTTCAGATTTAGTCAGATTTAATTAATCCCTTGAACATCACCAGTGTATTATATATATATCACATAATTTTAATTCCCAAATTACGCATCGGCACCTCAATTTAGGAACTAAATTTTGCTTTGTATAATGTACGCGAAGAAAAGCTTTTACACACTTATCCTATTCGGTCCCTTTGTTCTTTTATTTATAAAAATGAAAGTGTAGCATTTTTTTACATTTTTACATCACTCCTTAATATCTAAATGTTTTTTTTGCGTTGAAAGCAAACGTATAAATGGCTGCATCTAAGGTGAATTCCTCAAAAATAAAGTTTTTTATAAATTTTGTCTTTGTTTGGCGCAGCATGTCCCTAAAGGGATTTTGCGCCATTAAACCCTATACAACCAACCAACCAACCAACCATAAAATAAATGTTATTTTTATCAGGGTTTGCAAAATGCCTAAAAATGCTCAAAAGATAGTGTGACGAAGAAAGTTATAAATTTTCGTAAATATGTAAATATTTAACTTAAATCTTTTTCAATATTTTATTGAGGATTCGTAGGTTATTTACTTGTTTGACCCGGGAGGTCGCGCGTGGGGTCTAAAAGACCCGGAGTGCGTATCGTTTTTTTACAATTGTAACCACTATTTTTTTTTTTTTTTTTTTTTTTTTTTTTTAAGTAATCTTCAACTTATTTTATCGCAAAATTTGTAAGAATTGTCTCCGTCTAAATAAAGTGACTGTTATAATTTGATTTTATTGGTGGCAAAGTTAAAACTATTCACATCCTGGATAAGCGCGAGTTCTCCCGGGTTAAATCTCTTAAATTTGTGATTGCGTTCATTTAAGTTAATGATTATTAAATTGAAGTTTTAAAGGGGTCTGTACTTTTGTATCTATAATTTTTAATCTAATTAAAAGCCTAAAAGATCAATTTTAGAAAAGATTTTTTTTTTTTTTTTTTTTTTTTTTTTTTTTTTTTTTTTTACAATGTCATTTTGTTTGAAAAACCCAATGAATATTCAACTATTTTTATTATTGTTTTATCTTAAGAACTGAAGGGGTTAAACATAAATTTCTTCATAAATCCTGGTGTTATTCAATCATTTTAACATTTTAGCAAGAGATGTGCTTTGTTTGTGAAAGGGCTCATTCATAAAAAATATTTTGAAAAACGTCTGTGATATCAATGATAATACCAAATTCTAGAATTTTTTCAGAAATAAATTTGTTCATCCTTCATGAAAAAAACCTGAGTTTAGTAATTTTTATGATAATTACATTTAAAATACATAAAGAATGGTGCAAAAATAAAAATGTGATTTTATACTTACATCTGAACAAAAGGTATTTTTATTTACATCTGTGATAATGTGGTGTTTTCGGATTTTAATATTACAGATTCGAGGGAGTCTACTGCATATTGTTTGTCTTTTTCCCTCAGTAAATAAAACAAGAAAATCTGTCATCAAAGGGAGCATGATGTAATTATTACGCACCATTTTTTTTATTACATTAAGACATTCGAAAGACTTTCTGGTTAAGATTTCTGTGGATGAGATACTTCCAAAGTTAGAATAAAAAAACACATGTTGAAAAACAAGTTAATACCTTACTCATATAGTGTTAGAAAAAGACTATACAATAAAAGTGATTAAATACTCAAAATAATGAAAAACAGATTCGGCGAAAATATGGCATCAAAGAAACCATTATGTAAAATCTTTTCTATTTTGTTTCTACATTATACATTATATTTCAGAGTTCCGTAATATTTCTAAAGCCTGGAATAAAAAAATAAAAAAAAAAATATCAAGTATATGAGGGGACCGAGTTAAAACCTGCTTTGTCTAATAAATAAATAAGACTGTAAAGAGAAACAGATTAAGTGTAAATATAGTAAAAAATAGAGCAAACTAAAAATGTGGCTTCAAAGAGAGTATTACAAAATCATTATCCAAACATTTCTATCTACCCAAGGCATTTTGAAGATTTTTTAGTTAAAATTTTCTAAATACTTTATTTACATATACTGCTAAAATGACATCACAGAGAGAAAGAGATTATAAATAAATATAATGACTATCAAATTCAACAATAACAAAAAAGTAGTTTGCATCAAAGGAAGCATTACTGATCTGTTTCAGCATTTTGTTTCTAGATTAAAGTTTACAATACCGATTTCTTTAGTTATGATAAAATGTAGAATTAAAAAAATGTTAAAATAAAACAACATCTCTTAGTAAATATTTTTTTTTCAATGTAAATATTAAATAAAGACATGAAATCTGGCATCAGTCGAAACTTGATATAATCGAGCATTTAACATTTACTTGATCGGACTTGACAGAGAAGATTTTAAAATTGATAATTTGTTTTTTAAGGAAAACAAGAGAAATGGATAGTTTGTTTTTACCTGGAGTACAATCGTGGAAAGAAAAAATAAACACCCTGTACTAAGTACTCAACAAATTACAGTAGAATCACGATTAAAAATAAAGTGACCTTAAAATGATGTATATAAAATTGTGTTAGGGAGCCATCTACATATTAAAGTAAATCCAAATTTCCTTTTTAAAAATTACAACACCCAATTTTAACAAGATACAGTCGAATCTCTATATAACGATATTGGGTCCTTTTTTTTTGACTACTACAGACCATAAATTAATTAATTAAAAAAAAGTTCATTCAATAAAATTGTTTTTTCATATAAACATTACTATATAAACAATCATTTCTACACTCAATTTCTTAATTAGTTCAAATATTTCATCTACTTTACTAATGAGTTAGCTGAGATCCGGACTAGACTACCTTCTATATGAATTTTGTTGTAATTTAAGATAATCAAAACAAAAGGAGATTTCATAAGGATAAATACTATTAGATAACACAAGTTAAGTTAAGAAATTACAGAAATAAGAAAGATTACCAAGATAAAATTTAAAACTAATAAAAAAAATACATATTCATTAAGTTTCTATACATATTAATGATTTCCAGTAAGTAATAATGATAACACAACAAAATTCTCAATCTGTCTAGATCTCAGATGTAGCATATAAGGATCTGTAGCAGTGAACCCAATATTTTGCCAATGTTGTTTTATGGGATATCAAACTCGAATAGATAACTTTAAAGCTCAAGACCTTTGTTAAAATTTCAAAAGATAGAAGAAAGACCCTGGAATCTCCCATCTATTTGTGGGGAGCAAAGAAAGAAAATTTTTTTTTTATAAGCAATAAGATTTCTACAATATAAACACAAGCATCCCATAATACAACAACGACATTGTGGCCAAAAAAGTATAGTGTTAGTACATCTATTTTAATTTCTCCATTTTTTTTTTTTTTTTTTTTTTTTTTTTTTTTTTTTTATAAGATAAGTTAATTCATTTTAAATCATGTGAACTTCTCAACAGTTTTGCTTTAAAAATTCTATTAATTAGCTAAATATCTTTACTCAGTTTAAGATAAAAGTATATTAATTAATCAGTGCTTATATGATTTCCAGCCTGATAAGTTACTTTAAAATTCTGAATAAAAAAAAGAAATGGTTGAAAACTATTTTTACTTTTAAACATTCAAAGAAACTACCTTAATTTCATGGTATTACAAAATTTAGTATAGTTATTTTGACACTATTGAGATTAAAATTCAAACAAACTAATATCAAGGTAGGATAAATAAAAAAAAAACTAAAGAACTATACTAAAGCATATCCTTTAAATACCTTCTCCTTTATTTAATCTCTATAAATAAAAGGAATTCCGAGGATAATTAATTAATTAATTAATTGAGGCACAGGTGAAAGCAAATCTTGGCAATGCGCCAACTCGGTCCAGAGGAAGCAAATCTTGGCAATGCGCCAACTCGGTCCAGAGGTATAAAAGCAAGATAGAAAAAAACGCGCAGGTCTGTGCATTCAAGTACAACCACCCATATGTATATGCTGAAAGTTTGTTCTGACGCTCACCCGACGCACGTGGAGTGCCGATGGTCCGGGAAGCGTACCATACACATAAATTATTAAATAAACCTTCAAATTAAGCCCGGCGAAGCGGGCTGGGTATGCTAGTTTAACATAATAAAAAAAAGGCATCTGAATTCACTAACACAAATTTTGTTGCAAACATATGGAAATATTAATTCATAACAAGAATATTCACTAGGATAAAAGTATTTTTAGAACAAATACAAAATACATTTCTTACCTACAGCTATTTCTACCATTCACCCATTTAGGGTATTTTCATATGTATTACTAACGTGGATCACAAATTTTCCTTGCACCAGAGCACTTTTTTATACTAATTTATGGCGTTTCTGTTGCCCAAATTAGACTTGGAGTAATCTTTGAAAAAGGTTTCTACTCTAACTTCCCTTCGTCTGAAACAGTACGCTGAGCTACGGTAACTTCATGAAGGCTTTGCGACATAATCGCCTATCATCCATCAGCGGCACGAATCGTTAGGCTGAGATTTTTCGGCTCTTGGGTATCCACCTTTTACCCTGAGAAGCATTTGAAACAACAAAAACAATCTTGGACGTTCACTGCCACATGCTAACAGTCATTTGCCGCCAAGGGCCATTTATTCCGCTGCTCTCGGTAAAGGCTTCCGTTAAGCGGGTATCTAAATAAGCCTTATGAGTGCGGGAGCTCGGGAAATCAACTGTACTTCTGGTATACTCAACTGCGACATATAAGATATTTCAAATTAAAACGAGGGGCTCCGATCCCTTTTTTCTAGACCAATAGTTCGGAAGGGACATATGTCTTCAGCAAACTCTCAGTTATATTTGGCAGGCAACACTTCTGCGACTTCCACTTAGCGTATCTCTGGGAGTAATGTCGAAAAAAAAAATCGTAGAATTCTTTTTGGCCTCCCCTCTCCCAGATTAAAAACAGGGGAGGGGGGGACAGAACTCTTGCATCTCTTCCACCAGATGCTCTCCGTCGACTCCTATCACCAGGACTGATCTTTTTTTCAAAAAACCAATTGCACGTAAGCCTCTAACATACGGGGGTACTTTTTCTGGGAACACGGACACATCCCCCACTTTCCCCAACCAAAAAGGTGACTTCCCGTTGGTCAGCGCGCAAATACCATATCCAAAGTCCATATAAGGACATGTTTCTATATCTCAATCACGTGACTTACATAAGGTTTTTCACAGGCAGGTGTTTTTCAGCTCCCGTTCCCATGAAATCTACAGCTGGGATCCAAGTATTGCACACAAAAGGAGTAACAGGCACGGGGATATTTTTATGGTCGAAAATGTATCTCGCTCTCTCTCTGAAATGACACTATACAAATTTTTATGGGTCATAAAAAAAGGAGTGTACTTTTAGCAATTTTACCCAGGGCTTAAAAAACTGTGTGTGTGGCCAATTATTATAGGGTACGCTATTTATTGTCTGACAACTCATAGCTTGGGAAGAACACACATCTTTAATCTTAACAAAAGGGCTTTTAGCAATTACTGCATTTCTCTGCCGAGCAGGGATTTTATGCGAGTCTTAAGGGGAGGGGGTGTGCTTTTCTTTCTAGCATTCACCAACGCTTACGAAGGCGTGGGAACGGAAAAAGGAATCACAGGAGTATTAAGGCATGTGCGTATCTAGAAAAAAAAAGGAAAGAGGTGTTTTGAATTTTGAATAATTAAAATTTTAAAGAGAAGCAGTAATCAAAAAAAAAAAACTGTAACAAGAGCTCCCCCTCGTTGAAAAAAAATAAACATTATTCGTTTTGGTCAAAAAACAAGAATTTTATTTTTTTAGCTAGAAGATCCCAGAAGGTAAGTCGAAGAAAAGTACAAAAAAATTGAATCCAAAGTGAATGGAAAAGTGAAATGACAAGTTAATGTAGTACCCCGGTTGACTAGTTGAATTAAGATTACCGACTAGAGCAGATCACACAACGACCCGAAAAGTTGATAACTTCACCCTAACTAAATCACCACAACAACTATGCACTCCGGAATGCAATGTTGAAGTTTGGGTATAACATTTGAAAGTTAAATGTATACTAGGGCCTAAGTTGCTATTGCAAAACCTACACTATTTACGTGGCATACCCACCTAGATTTTCAAGCTGGGCATACAGTTACGAATACCAATACTCTGGGATAATTCTACATGCTACCACCTCTGTAAATATTAAGCCTTTAAAAAAAGTTTCCCACAAGTCGAATGCAAGGAAGATTTGTCCAGTATAAAGAAAGGAATTTTTTGAAAATTTTTGAATCCTGTGAGCAGGACTGAGCCAAAGGGCCGAAACAACCAATTTCTGAAAAATCACTATAAATATATCATTGCAGCTGGAGGTATCACAGATATGTACACATATAAGTAGGATAATATGTTGTATACACATATACAATAAAAAGAACAATACCTTGCATTACATACATAGGGTATACACACACAAAAGAAGGTGAAATTAGCACTTACACTTGATTATATTCAGTGGGGACAATTACATAACGTGTGCACATAAAAAAAAACAATATAATGTATTTTACCTTTCAAACTGAAGTACACAAATGTATGGACATTTAGAACATAACACTATATTTGTATAGGTTATCTTGTGTAACTTCGAGTGATAATTGTATACCTTTGTTACCACTGATGAGGAACTAGTTTTTATACAGACAGTAACCAAAATACACAGTCCTTAAAATATCACAAATAACACCTAAAGTGAAATAATATTAACTCCACACGAGAGCTTGCCAATTTCTTTGACCAGGAATACGAGCTTTTTCAAAATACCCCATTTACACATATAAGGGGAAGGGTCGATTGTTAGAAAAATCAAACAACATAATAAAATAGATAACACAAACAATATATATATATATACAAAATGTACAAAAACTAGATAAATATATCTGTGGGGGTGTACATTGCTTGTATCAGAAATCCTCTATCTCCCAAATAGAGAAACAAATTTCCAAAAATACCCCAAAAAAAGGTAAAGTTAAAAAAAATTGCAAAAGTTCTTACTTTTTTTTTTTTTTTTTTTTTTTTTAAAGAATGAACTATATTTACACTAGTAACGATACTATATACAAAAAGGGTTGCACCTGGGTTTTACAGGCATTACATATATTGCTATCATGCCTACTTTCCCAAAATTTCCTGACCAGAAATTTTTCTAAGTTCCCAAAATTAGCGTTAAAATCCGCTAAAAATTAAAAAAAAGAATACAAACAGGAGGCGGAGCACTCAATTGGTCCTAATATATCGTAATATTACTAACACTCCCGAGAGAAAATAAGGTGCAGGCTAAAAATCCACAATAAACATTTGCGGATCAAAATCAAAACAAAGCACTATTAGGTTCACACACTACCTAAATTTGTTTATATTGGGCCTACAATTTGTTTAAAAATAAATACAATTACCTATATATATACAATCTTAAAAAAAATAAAGCTAAACAGCTCTAAAATCTATAATTAGGACGCGAATTCCTGTTTCTCAAAGAGTAATCAGCTCCCGGTACTGACCGCCACTTCTCTTGTTTTGATTTGATGCCGGATCGTTCTCGTGAACGACTCACACGGCCTGAATCACTAGACGCTCCTATTCGCATCATTTCCGCTTCGCGCCCAACGCTATCCGATAAGCCCGTCTTTCCTTGTGTTTCAACAAGCAACCTATCAACCTTTCCATCGATATGCTCGGATGGAGTTGAGTGTGATGGGGGAACGTCGCTGGCCATCTGTTTACTAGTTTCGTTTTCCCACCCGGGTCTAGTTTCGCTATTGCTTTGCTCGTGACGTCTGCTCGTAGCACGGGGACCTTGCGCATCAGGTTGGATGGATGCTGTACGTGGTAAGGGTGGCGGGAATCGATTTATGAACCGATTTCTTTTCTTACGTGCAGTAAAATCGAATTGAATATTCGATTCACTTGTTGCTGTTGACATTTGACTTTGGCTGTGGTTTTGGTCTGAATGAGTGTCTTCATACTGTTTATTTACACCTGAAATGCATCTATCTTTGAATAAGGTGAGGCGATCTACATGGACAACCTGGGTTTTTGAAGGATTAGCAATTAATGCAATTTTAAAATTGACATCACTGAGTTTTTCAATGATTGTAAAAGGTCCGTTGTTTAGTTTTGACAATTTTCTTGTATTACCAGCAGTTATAGATGGATTATACAGCCATACTCTATCTCCTATTTTTAAATCTTTAACGACCGCTGTTTTCTCTCTGTATTTTTCTTGTACTTCTGATACTTTAACCAAATTATCGTACACTTCGGCATATATTTTTTGGAGGGCGGGGATTAGCAATTCACAGAATGATGGGGCGTCATTATAACTAAATCTAGGTGACTGAGAAAATAGGTTATATGGTAAATTTAAATTCCTGCCATATAAAATTGCTGCGGGTGTTAATTTTGTTGAGGAGTGCACAGCGGAACGCATCGCTAACAGGGCAAATTTAAGTTTAGTATCCCAATCTGATTGGTTTTCATTTACTATGTGACTAAGGGCATTTTTTAACGTAGAATTCTGTCGCTCGATCTGCCCATTCGACGCCGGATGAAAGGCAGATGTTGTGATATGTTTAATGCCGAACATTTTGTAGACATGTTTGATCGATTCGGATATCAGATTTCTCCCATTGTCTGTTGCTATCACCGCAGGCGCGCCATAACGTGAAATGAAATCAGCAAGCGTATCTGCGATAACATCAGATGTGGTGGAATTAACTGCATAAGCCTCTGGCCACTTAGTAAAAGAGTCGATATACGTGACAATATAGGTGTTACCTGAGAATGTAACCGGTAGTGGGCCTATTAGATCTAAATGTACCTTGTTCATAGGAAACTCGGGTGTAGGCATCCGTTGAAGAGGTGCCTGCTGGTTAGGTTTGTACGCCCTCTTCTGTTGGCAACTAATACACGACTCTACTAGGTGCTTGATATCAGCTGACATTCCGGGCCAGTAAAAGTGCTCTCGGATGCGGTCAATCGTCTTTTTAAAACCTTGATGACAAGCCGCCAGAGAATCGTGTGTTAGAGCGAACACTTGCTCAATCATTTCCCTAGGGACTACCAATTTAATTGGGTTACTTATTATATTCGAATCTCTAGTGTCCTCACACACAAGAATGTCATCTCTAAAAAAAAATTTCATATATTTAGGTGCTATGTTTAAATTTTGGTCTAATTTTCTGGCTATTTCACAGCACTTTTTATCGAATTTCTGCAACTCACTAATTTTATCAGTTAAATTTGAATGCGGTACAAAAGTAGTTTCTTTTTCTACCTGTATACAAAAATTACTGCTGCTAATCTCAGGTGTTTCATCAGTTTTTGCAAATCGAGAGAGAAAGTCTGCTACACTATTGCACTTGCCTTTTATATATTTAATGGTAAAGTCAAAATCAGATAGAGTACATACCCATTTGGCTATACGTGAAGTGGGATCATGAATTTTTAACATAAAAGTAAGGGGGGCATGGTCTGTAAAAATGGTAAAATGGGTGTTAGCTAGGTAGCACTTAAAATGGCTAGTTGCCCAAACTAGAGCGAGAAGTTCTCTCTCAGTGGCAGAATACCTCGTTTCTGCACCTTTGAGTCGCCTACTAGCAAACGCCACTGGATGAATTTTATTCTCTTCATCCAACTGTGAGAGAACTGCACCCAATGCTTCTCCACTCGCATCAGTATAGACATAAAATTCTTTACTAAAATCAGGTAATAAGAGGCACGGTTTAGAAATTAGAGCCTTTTTTAAATCCTCAAATTCCTCTTGGGCTTCTTTCGTCCAGGCAAAATGCCCACTTTCCTTTGTTAAATCAATTAAATTTAATGCCCTTTTTGTGAAGTCAGGTATAAAACGCCTGTAAAATGAGAGGGTTCCAATAAATGACCTGACACCTTTACGTGTCGTAGGTGGTTGCAATTTTTCAATTACTTCAATATTTTTATTTACAGGGGATACTTGCCCGCTATGAATTTCAAAGCCTAGGTATTGGATTTTATTTGAAAGAAAAGTACATTTGCTGGGTTTAAGCTTTAGTTTATGCTGCCTTAATCTGTCAAAAACCAGTTTTAATTTTTCAAAGTGGGAGTCTACATCAGAAGAAGCAATGACAATGTCATCTATATATACTAAGATTCCGAGATTTCCTAAATCTCCAAAAATGGCATTCATTAGCCTTTGAAAACTGTTCCCTGAATTAGATAACCCAAAACAATTTCTATTCCACTCAAAAAGACCTTTATGCGTGATAATAGCAGTTTTATGCCTGTCTTCAGGTCGTATGACCTGTTGAAAAAAACCACTAGTCAAATCTAGTGTTGAAAAAAATTTAGCTCCACTTAAAGCATCCACAGAATCAGTAATGTTTGGGATAGGATATGCGTCTTTGACAAGATTTTTGTTTAGTTTACGAAAATCAACAGCTAGTCTATAAGAACCGTCTGCTTTTTCTACAAGTATAACCGGTGATGCGAATTCTGACATAGATGGGGAAATAATTTCAGCTTGCAGTAGAATATTAAGTTGATCTTCCATTTCTTGACGTAATTTATATGGAACTCTGTACGCTTTGGATTTTACAGGTTTATTAGAGGTTAAATTGACAACATGGGGTATGGTATTACAGCCTGGTAACTCTAGGACAGATGCTGCAAATACATCTTTATTTTGATCTAAAAATTCTTGCATTTTAGATTTTAGGGGAGGGTCTAAATGGCTTAAGTCAATATTAGAACTCCAAGTGAGATCAGCATGATCAAAGTCAGCTATTGGAGTAGTTAAATTCACATTACAACTTAAACTATTATCCGTAAGTGGTATATTCGACTTATCTATACATTTCTGGATTTTTGCAACATATGTATTTTTGCTTAGCTTTATAGTATGATTTGAAAAATTTGCAAGAGAAACAAAAAGGCCATGTTCCTGAGTACATATGGCTCTAGAAATAAGCAGACCTTGGCTTAAATTCTTCGCTAAAGGTTCTAGCATTAGAACATCATTTTCTGTTATGGAATTATTTTTATTGCACTTAACTTCAGCTATTAATTTTGAATTAGGGGGAATAGAAATCCTTTCGCATAAAAGAGCTAAAGTAGTAATTTCACTACTGTTGTTGTTATTATTGTCAAGATTGCTTTGTTCACCAGTCTGAGGTGTCCTATTTTGTAAATCACTTTTATTAGCATGGACTGTTTGACTCGTTGTTTGCTGTCTAAGGTCTAAAGGCTCATTAATTTCACATTCATTTGTACTCGAGTTACTGCGTGATGTATTTTGTAAACAAAAAACATGTGCAGTTTCATTAGCTGCCTCATTTGCTTTAATTGTCATGTTTAAAACTGCATTCACTTTCATACTGGGATATGTAGTACCCTGAACTGTCACATTTTTACTACTAAGATTCCCACATTTTTCTTTTAAACTTTCCTTACCCGTTTTGGTTACAATTTTCATAGGTGTGCCATTATTACAATACTCATCTCCCTGTTTATTAGCAGGAATGGGGACATTTGGCCTACATTTTGACTGTTCATTACAGATATCTGCTTGTTGACATTCTAAATCTGCACTATTCACTCTGATATCACTGGTATTATTTACAATATTTCTTTCTAGGGAATTTTTTAGTGGAGATAATTTTTTTGCATGACTCTCTACTACTTGTTTACATTGTGTTTCTACTGGAATACTTAAAACAACATTATTATTTTTACAATTTATAACAGCCTGATATTTACTTAAAAAGGGCATTCCCAAAATCACACTAAATTCATCGGCTAATTTACCCTGGACAATAAAGAACTCAGACTGACATAATAAATCATTAAATTTAAAGTTCAAAGAAACTTTTTGGCTTAGAATTACTCTTTCGCCAGTTACCGTTAAAATAGGAGTATTGCACTCGACAACTTCACAAAAATTTAAATTAATAAGTGCTGTACTACTTAAAATATTTATGGCTGACCCAGTATCACACAGTGCAGTAAGAGAAATATTATTTACATTTATCATAGCAGTAGGTAAATGGTAAGAATGGGGGGAGAACATACTAAAAATGATTGGGGGGTCTGGAGGCCTATATGGAGACGACTCGACCAAATCGAAACGAGCCGTTACACGTTTAAAGCATTACTGGATGTAGTAGGGTTACTGTGTTCATCCTGACGAGTCTCACCGCTCGCATTATCATCTCTATTTCTTCGGTTAGTCTCATACCCTTGATCAAAATTGCCCCTATGTCTCCTATATCCACCTCTATTATTATTTCCTCTATAATTCTCACTCTGATAGTTCCTGCCCCTGGAATTTTGTCCACGTCCCCTGGGATTTTGATGGAAGCCCCTTCCATAATCATTTCTGTACCTGTTTAGGGTACAATTTCTTGCATAGTGGCCTGGCAAACCACATTTGAAACAGTAAAAACTTCCAGTTTGGTTACTTTCACATCCCTGGTTAAAATTATTTTGGACTTCTTTGGATTTTATTTCAACTAGACTATCAATTTTAGCTGCGAGCAGATCAATTTGGGATTTTAAATTTTGAATCTGTCTGTTATGGGACTCATTATCACTTTTCTGAGAAAATACGGCAGCACATGGTACATTCTGGGGGTTCGGTATATTCTCACTACTTTCATAAGAGTTATAGAATGGATTTACGCTTTTATAAGCTTTTTCCTCAAGTAGGGCTATTTGGAGGACTTCCTCGGGAGTTTTTGGATTTCTAGCGATGACACCTTTTCTTATTTCAGGCGACAAATTGTTGAGTAGCACTGAGTGAAAGAGTGCTTTTCTGCTTTTTTCTACAACATCGTCTTGTATACCCTCTATGACGAGCGAGTTTAGTGACAGGTCGCATGCCCTGTCATAAAAGTCCTGTACTGTCATTGCTGGGGTTTGTTTAAAATTCATTAATTTGTTAAGCTGCACATCTGGGGTTATGTGCTGACTACATCTGTTTTTTAAAATACAAACTAACTCCTCAAAAGACTTAATTTTGTGAATTTTTAGCAGTCTAGCAGCTGCACCAGATAATCTAGATAGCAAAGCAAATTTCTTTTCCTCATCATCCCAGCCAAACATGTTGGCAAAACTGTCTAATTTTTCATAAAAATCCCCAAAAGAAACTGAATTACCCTCGCCACTGAATGGGGGAATATAATTGAGATTATCAATAAGGGCAGTTTTTCGCTGAATTTTCGCCATCTCTTTAGAGGGGTCGAGTGCCATTTTTGCGTTTTAAAGTGCACAAGATACGATACAAAATTTGAAAATAATAAAGATAAAAGAGGGAAAAAAAGGGAATAATAAAATTTTCACACACAAACTTTTACTACTTCTAAATATGGCATAAAATACCCATAAAATAGCAATGTATACCCCTATTACTCAAATTTACAATATACAACAAAATAATAAAAATAGAACAACAATACATATATTTATTTACTTTGAAACACACTTAATATAAACACTGTTTAGTAAAACTCAGGCTCTACAGTACTGTGCCAATTTATTGTGTATATAGCAAAAATCAGGCATTTCAACACGGCATCAACTTATTGTGTATACCGTAATAATTAGGCTCTGCCACACGGCATCAACTTATTGTGTATATTGCAATAATTAGGTTCAACAGCGCGGCACCAACTTATTGGGTCCTTTTTTTTTACTACTACAGACCATAAATTAATTAATTAAAAAAAAGTTCATTCAATAAAATTGTTTTTTCATATAAACATTACTATATAAACAATCATTTCTACACTCAATTTCTTAATTAGTTCAAATATTTCATCTACTTTACTAATGAGTTAGCTGAGATCCGGACTAGACTACCTTCTATATGAATTTTGTTGTAATTTAAGATAATCAAAACAAAAGGAGATTTCATAAGGATAAATACTATTAGATAACACAAGTTAAGTTAAGAAATTACAGAAATAAGAAAGATTACCAAGATAAAATTTAAAACTAATAAAAAAAATACATATTCATTAAGTTTCTATACATATTAATGATTTCCAGTAAGTAATAATGATAACACAACAAAATTCTCAATCTGTCTACACTCTAAAAAATAAATGTGTAAATTAGCTAATTTTACCCGAATATATGTGTAAATTTCTAAAATTACACACCTGTCGTAAAATTTACACATTTTTTTCTGAAATTTACCTGTTTATATGTGTATTTAGGATGTGAAAGTAAGTGTGTAATTTTTTATCAGTTGAAAAACTCAAACAAGTGTGTAAATGTCTAAAAATGCTTGGATTTACACTTATTTATGTGTTAGTCTAATTTAAACTTAATTATAAGTACACACATAAGTGAGTAATTTTTTACAAATGCATACTTGTCATAAAATTTACACCTTTTGAACAAAAAATTACCTTTTTTTATGTGTACCCAGCATGTGAAATCAAATGTGCAATTTGTTATCGCTTGATTAACTCATACAGATGTGTAAATGTAGAAAAGTACTTGCATTTACACGAATGAAAGTGTTAATCATAATTAAGGATCAACTGAATCAACGATTTTTAAGATCAAAACAGAAACTGAAACCGAATTTTGATACTCATCCTATTTTCGGCCGAAAACGAAAACGATAAAAAAAATTTAAGTGATTAATACATACAAAATGATACAAAATTAGGTCCGTTCGTAATTATGTATGTATATAAGACCGATTGTCGTTGTTCAGTCCATTCATTCGTCTGTCTGTCCGTCTGTCCGCATATAATAGAGCAAAAACTATCCAACCGAATCGTTTGAAATTTAAAATATAAAATTGTTCCATAATTTTGTCGAGTTTTTCAAATTTTATGAAAATCGGATGTATAGTTTGATTACAGGGATAATCAAAAGTATTACGTTACATTACCGTCAATGAAAAAAAAAAAGGTTTCAAGTTCATTTTAATGGTGTTACAGCATTCCAAACAGGAAAAAAATTATATACATTTGACGAAGCGTATTAAAATATACATTCGGTGCAATATATGGTGAAAAAACGTTTATTATTCATTTACAGAGCTACACAAAAGAATTCCGTCACATAATGATATATGGGAAAACATTGTTTTCTGCGTATTTCAATCATGTTAAATTAGTTCGTATATAATTAAGTTGATATACGTTGCTCAGTTTTATTGCAAGTTACTTCTTTAATAATGGAAAGCGCTAACAGTATTTACAAGCACTCACAAAAGATTTCGGATACTATACTGCACCAGAACTACTACTCTACGTTACAGATTTTTGCTAGAAGTGCACTTTTAGTTGTGATATGAGTTTTTAAGTGTAACCATATTTTTGCATATTACTTTGTGTATATAAATGCTGTAAATCATATACAGGGTAACACAAAAGAATCTGCAAGAGTTACAGAGTAAAAATGAAAATAGCAGTGGTTTTCGAATCAGTTACGCATTTTCACGGTATCCCATGATAAGTAATGATTCTAGGTTTGCGATCTTGATTGCGTCCTATTTAAGAAGAGGTCCTATTATTTTCGTGTTACTGAATTGGAGATATATAATCGTATCAAATTTTATATTCATGCATTTTAGCATAAGAATTTAACAGCTAATGTATTAAGCTCAGAATATTTATAAAATTAATTGTAGTACGAACGCAGCTCATTTGCCACGTTTGACGCGCAATTTCCAATTTGTTAATGATGCTACACGCTTTCGAATATAATACAATCTATATGTATCTAAGAAGTGTATGATAAAATATACGTTCTGCACAATCGGTGGTGCAAAGAATAATCATTATTAATTTCCAGGGCCACACACAAGTATTCCATTACATAATATTATAGGGGAGATACCGTTCGGGGTGCGTTATAATACGATTAAACTATTTCACATTTTATGTACGTTGTTGAGGTTTATTATAAGTTACTTCTTGTATAATACAAAGCAGGGATGTAGTGGAGGGTATACGCGGGTACACGCCGTATACCCTTTGGATTTTTTTAAGGAACTCGGTATACCCTCTGTTTCTCAAAAGAGCTACAGTGTATACACTCTAGGGTATACCCTCTGTTTTATGCATATACCCTTTGCTTTTTTTACGACTACACCGCTGACAGAAAGCAGATAGTATTTACAGGGACACACCGAAGATTTCGGCCACTATACTGTATCCGAAATACTGTATCCATTACAGCAAAAACTGAATATTTTTAGAACTTTGTCATAGCACGAACGCATCTCATTTGCTACGTTTAAAATGCAATTTCCAGTTTGTTATAAATTAATTATTGACATATAGAATCACATTTCTAACACACAAATATATATATATGCATGTGTATGTATAAGGTTCAAATAAAATGAAAACGTATTCCATGTATTAGTTCTTGAGATAGAGTGCCAACAAAATTTATATCACATAGAGACAGAGTCACAGACATACAAACAAACATTTTATAAAAACATTTTTAACCTTATAAAATGTGTAAAATCCATTAAAAACAAGAATTCGAAAATTTTCACGAATCTAGTATTTTTTTCTTGCAAAAATAGAGGAGTGTAAAAATGTTTCAGGTTCAGGTATATATGTCAGTTTATCTTTTACGGTGATTTTTTGTCAACGATCAGCTGTCGTTAACAAAACACACTTCTGCGACACTTATACTTCTGTGGTTTCAAAAAGGAAAAAAAAAAAAAATATTAAGCCTGCTGTTTTGAACGAACAGGTGATAAACTTGAAAGTTTAGTAATGTAAGCATTTTTTGCTTTATAATTTTTGCATGCGCATATGCCATGTGCAATAGGGAAAACTCGCAGACGATTTTTTAATTAAAGACAGTAAAGTTTATTTGTTGATCTTTGGAATACACAGAGAACGAGAACATTTTGTTTGTAAAAATAGCCGTTTATGTACGTATAGTCCGTCTAAGTTTAAAAATTTAAGCAAAAAATATTACAAGAGTATCGCAAAATTCTGTGTTTCATACAAAATACGTCCAAGAAAGTTTACAAATGCTGTTGGTATGTGTAAAATAGATTCATGCCACTGCTTTTGTAATTAATATTGGACTATTTGTTTTCTACAAATGATTCTATGGATTACCATCAAAAAATGAAGAAATATGTCGATGGAAAATAGGTATGAAAAATATTTTTTCTGTTTGCTTTTCTTTAAATTACAATGATTTTGTTGAAATAAATAAAAATCTATGAATAATCCATATGTTTGAAGGAATGAGACTGAAATGTCATAATTATATTGTCTATTTTTTTTTTTAAATTCTAGAAGCTTTTATTATTTTATTTTGTGAATGATTTTAATGAAAGGAATTTCAAAATATCTATACGATACACAGTATCAGAAAATATATGATTAACCCACGAAAAAAGAAATAAAAGATAAACAGTGCACAAAAATTACAATAATGCATACAACCACAGTTAAAATTCATTAGCTTTTATTCGATATATTTTTTAAATGTTTCGAGATTTTTACGAATTTAGATCTAATAAAACAAGTTTACAAACCAATTTCTAAATTTTATCGCATTCATTTGGATTTTACTTAGGGTGTTAACTATTTTAAAAAGTGGATTTAAGCTAGCGATTAAATCATTATTTTAATCAACAATTTGAAAATCAATTATTTAAATCAAAATTGATTTAAATCTAATTGTTCTAAATGACACAAACGTATTAAAATCTAAGATTAATGTAATTTGGAAAGTGTATTAAAATTAATGTAATTTGGAATACTGTATACAGTACACCAAAATCTGATAAAAAAGCTTTAAATAATTGTTTCTAATCTTAATTTCTGAGTCCTGTGAAACATTAAATACAATAACTTTGTTAAGGCATAAAAGATATTTCATTTAAATATTATATTTAAATCTAAATCTAATATAATTTGTGATGTCATAATTTCCTTTAAGTAATTAAATTGTTTATTCTTTTATATGAAATAAGCATTTAAAGTATGCTAAATTTAGGCTATATATATATATATATATATTAGTATGCACATACATTGTGTAAGGTATGATTTATGCTATTAACAGTAATCTTTGTTACTACAAATGCAAAATGAGCTACCAATAATATTTGTTAGTTATGTTGGTTATGCCATATTAAAATTACTTATTTGCTGTTTTTATTAATTCTGTTGATTACTGTTTCATTTTGGCTATTTGTTAAGGCTGCAACACTTTGCCCCTTTTGAAATTAACAAAATGCACCCTACCTTTTAAAAAATAGTGAAATATAGCCAGATCTTTTTTGAAATAAATCCCTCCATACCGCAGTACTTCTAAATATGTGCACCCAAGACTTAACAAAAATGATAGAACTTTATTTCTTGGAAAAAAGCAGGATATTATTAAAACATGTTATTTAATTGTATTTTTCAATTCGTGATTTATAGAAATATTGAAAATTAATGATTTTTATATTTATCATACTAAAAAATTATGTACTTATTTTTATTGCTACTAAGCACATTAGTAATATATTTTCTTATGTAATAGTGCCTTTTTTTTAGAACAAGCATTCTGCCCTTTTTCTTTTTAGAATAAATATTAAATACTGAATTATCGTTTATTAATTTAAGCATTACAATATGCATTATATACCTAATTAAAGATTGTAATCAATTTAAAATTAAATGCAGCAACTGATAATTTTAATAAATGTAAAATCATTATTTTTTAATATAGTTTTACATAATTATTGCAAAATATTAATGTATATAACTTTATAGTATTATATTAATTAATGAAATTACTAATTTACAGTTTTTATAATTTTTGTAGTTACTAAATAATAATTAAATTTTATTGATTAAAGTGCAAAAACATAGATTATGTTAGTAAATAAAAGTCTAATTTTTTAGAAACCTAGAATCTATTAATCTTAGAAACCTAGGCTAAACCTACATCTATTCAATATTTCAATGCTGGAAAAAAAAAATCCGATTCAAATAAAAAGAAATATGATTTAAATACAAAAATTCGATCTTTATTATTATTGCTTTTTAAATCATGATTTTTTTACACCCTATTTTTACGGAATTTTAAACTAATTTTTGTTGGCTGATCCGACGGGGGAACTGTCTGGTAGGCGGAGTGTTAAAATAAGTTTTGTTATTTATAACTATCCTCCATTCTTGTAAATAAAATATTACTGATAATATACCAAAGTGTGATTTTATTTTATGTATGGTCTGCAATTTTATACTTCATTCACATAAAAAAAAGTTATTAACTGTGTATTCCTACTTTGTTTTTAGCTGTGTCTGGTAAAAATAAGTACGGTTATATGGATTTCTAACAGACAATTATATGGAAAAAAATTATCACATTTCATTTAAAGCCACTATAGTAAATTCTTATAAATCCGCTTGTATTATTTTATGACGATATCAGAGTGATATTGGCCCTGGCAACATAGATTCTTGGAAAATTGTGCAAAAACTTTCATATAAGACCTGAAAAATGAGCTTTGTTTTCAAAAATGATAATCATAGATAGCAAGAGTTATTATTTTTAAATGTACAATTTTATAAATAAAAATGTAATTTTCGCAATGAATGATTAAAATTATTTTTTAATAACTAAATTTTTTAAAGTTTGAATTTTGCTTCAGTCAGATCATAATGTAAAGTGAATTACACCTTTTTATCTCCGTGTTACATAACTGCGATGTACACTAAAGTCAAAATGACCAGCGAGCATTAAGGGTGCATTCGAAAACATTTTTTTCACCTTCAACAGTTCGAAATTTTCTGATACAATTTCAGACTCACTTTTAAAAGTAAAAACACGAAACTTGCTGATGTGACTTTTAAAGAGATCTATAAGATGTCGTGTGATTTTATTTTTTGTTAAATTCATTAGAATTAGATTTATAAACTATTATTTCCCCAGTATGACTCTTTTTTTCGTTCCCAGATCTCCCGCTTCGGAAAATTCGGTTTAAAACGTTGACTTTAACAGCATTTTTTTGCAATATTTTCTGCATTTATCAAAAAATTGAAAAGCACGGGACTTAATATACTTTCTAAATAAGAGAATTTGCCAGTTTGATGCGCTTGAGAGAAAAAACGAATTTAAAAATAAATCAGAAAAAAGGCAATTTGTATTGAAATACACCCTTAATCGGGGGTCTTATTTATTACTGCTATCATCCATCATAGCATTTTTGCCACATATGTTCTTAAAATTCTCAACATACGACGATACTGAGTTTGATCACATGAGCAGTTTTAGATCATTATTGCTAAAATGAATTTTGAATTTTGATAGCCCAGAACAGATTTTTTTTCAAAGGTAAGTTCATTTATTTTACAATTTAACACTTGAAAATTATACCGATGACAAAAGACAGCTTTTCATAGATTTCAATTCATGGTTTTTCGTTTGTGATTTTTAAATTGAAGACTTTTTGTAAGCGTATTGCATTCAAAAACTACAAGAAAAATAAATAAAAACTCTAAAAAAAATGTTATTTGATGTCAGAAGAAATAGTTTTTTTAACCTAGTCCGAAAAATTCAAATGTTTACACCAAATCCAATTACAGACACAGAAGCAATTATAACTTTTTTTCAGATAAATTTTTATAAAATTAAAACGCGTCCCAAACAATGTTTCCTTCTTTACCATAATGTAATGTAATATTTTAGTATGGCCCTGTAAATTAATAAAAACTATTCTCTGTACTACAGATTATACAGAATTTATATTGTAGTATATACTTCATAGATGCAAGTCAATTTTATTATGTTCGAAAACGTGTAACATCATTAAAAGGCACTTGAAACTATTTTTATACATGGGCCGTTATGCAAGGGAACGCTTTTGACTGTCTCTATAATTGAATTATACATCTCATTTTCATAAAAATTGAAATGACTTGATAAAATTATGCAAGAGTTATGTATTTTAAATTTCAAACAATTCGGATTAAGAAGTTTTTGCGTTGTTATATGCGAACGGACAGATAGACAGACGGACGGATTGAATAACAACTATAGTTATTACGTATTTACATAATTACGATCGCGTACTTAGAAACAAGTCAAGCATACGAATTTGTTCTTCATGTAATTTTGTTTTGCTATTTTAAAAACTTTTTCGCAGTTTACACATCAAAGAATAAGGTAAATCTTTGTACACAAAAACCTATGTATTTTAAATATTACACAAAAATGTATTTTCCATGTTGCATAGACATATGTGTAAAAACAGAATATTACACAAAAATCTGTGCATTCTGTACATAACACAAAAACATGTGTATTTTGCATGTTACACAACATTGTAGGTATTTTCCTATTGCACAAAAATATATGTAAAAAAAGAGTATTACACATATGTATGTGTAAAAATAGTGCTCAGAAATATGTGTATTTCAGTGCAATTCACACATTAAAGTGTGTATTTCAAGAGTTATCAGATAACTTTTACACATTTGGACTTATCATCAAATTACACATTAAAATGTGTATTCTGAAATTTACATATTTGGCGCAATTTACACACAAATTTACACACATAGACATGTCGTTTTTGTATCATCGATTTACACATTTTTGTGTGTAAATTTACACATTTTTTTTTTAGAGTGTAGATCTCAGATGTAGCATATAAGGATCTGTAGCAGTGAACCCAATATTTCGCCAATGTTGTTTTATGGGATATCAAACTCGAATAGATAACTTTAAAGCTCAAGACCTTTGTTAAAATTTCAAAAGATAGAAGAAAGACCCTGGAATCTCCCATCTATTTGTGGGGAGCAAAGAAAGAAAAAAATTTTTTTTATAAGCAATAAGATTTCTACAATATAAACACAAGCATCCCATAATACAACAACGACATTGTGGCCAAAAAAGTATAGTGTTAGTACATCTATTTTAATTTCTCCATTTTTTTTTTTTTTTTTTTTTTTTTTTTTTTTTATAAGATAAGTTAATTCATTTTAAATCATGTGAACTTCTCAACAGTTTTGCTTTAAAAATTCTATTAATTAGCTAAATATCTTTACTCAGTTTAAGATAAAAGTATATTAATTAATCAGTGCTTATATGATTTCCAGCCTGATAAGTTACTTTAAAATTCTGAATAAAAAAAAGAAATGGTTGAAAACTATTTTTACTTTTAAACATTCAAAGAAACTACCTTAATTTCATGGTATTACAAAATTTAGTATAGTTATTTTGACACTATTGAGATTAAAATTCAAACAAACTAATATCAAGGTAGGATAAATAAAAAAAAAACTAAAGAACTATACTAAAGCATATCCTTTAAATACCTTCTCCTTTATTTAATTTAACATAATAAAAAAAAAGGCATCTGAATTCACTAACACAAATTTTGTTGCAAACATATGGAAATATTAATTCATAACAAGAATATTCACTAGGATAAAAGTATTTTTAGAACAAATACAAAATACATTTCTTACCTACAGCTATTTCTACCATTCACCCATTTAGGGTATTTTCATATGTATTACTAACGTGGATCACAAATTTTCCTTGCACCAGAGCACTTTTTTATACTAATTTATGGCGTTTCTGTTGCCCAAATTAGACTTGGAGTAATCTTTGAAAAAGGTTTCTACTCTAACTTCCCTTCGTCTGAAACAGTACGCTGAGCTACGGTAACTTCATGAAGGCTTTGCGACATAATCGCCTATCATCCATCAGCGGCACGAATCGTTAGGCTGAGATTTTTCGGCTCTTGGGTATCCACCTTTTACCCTGAGAAGTATTTGAAACAACAAAAACAATCTTGGACGTTCACTGCCACATGCTAACAGTCATTTGCCGCCAAGGGCCATTTATTCCGCTGCTCTCGGTAAAGGCTTCCGTTAAGCGGGTATCTAAATAAGCCTTATGAGTGCGGGAGCTCGGGAAATCAACTGTACTTCTGGTATACTCAACTGCGACATATAAGATATTTCAAATTAAAACGAGGGGCTCCGATCCCTTTTTTCTAGACCAATAGTTCGGAAGGGACATATTTCTTCAGCAAACTCTCAGTTATATTTGGCAGGCAACACTTCTGCGACTTCCACTTAGCGTATCTCTGGGAGTAATGTCAAAAAAAAAATCGTAGAATTCTTTTTGGCCTCCCCTCTCCCAGATTAAAAACAGGGGAGGGGGGGACAGAACTCTTGCATCTCTTCCACCAGATGCTCTCCGTCGACTCCTATCACCAGGACTGATCTTTTTTTCAAAAAACCAATTGCACGTAAGCCTCTAACATACGGGGGTACTTTTTCTGGGAACACGGACGCATCCCCCACTTTCCCCAACCAAAAAGGTGACTTCCCGTTGGTCAGCGCGCAAATACCATATCCAAAGTCCATATAAGGACATGTTTCTATATCTCAATCACGTGACTTACATGAGGTTTTTCACAGGCAGGTGTTTTTCAGCTCCCGTTCCCATGAAATCTACAGCTGGGATCCAAGTATTGCACACAAAAGGAGTAACAGGCACGGAGATATTTTTATGGTCGAAAATGTATCTCGCTCTCTCTCTGAAATGACACTATACAAATTTTTATGGGTCATAAAAAAAGGAGTGTACTTTTAGCAATTTTACCCAGGGCTTAAAAAACTGTGTGTGTGGCCAATTATTATAGGGTACGCTATTTATTGTCTGACAACTCATAGCTTGGGAAGCACACACATCTTTAATCTTAACAAAAGGGCTTTTAGCAATTACTGCATTTCTCTGCCGAGCAGGGATTTTATGCGAGTCTTAAGGGGAGGGGGTGTGCTTTTCTTTTTAGCATTCACCAACGCTTGCGAAGGCGTGGGAACGGAAAAAGGAATCACAGGAGTATTAAGGCCTGTGCGTATCTAGAAAAAAAAAGGAAAGAGGTGTTTTGAATTTTGAATAATTAAAATTTTAAAGAGAAGCAGTAATCAAAAAAAAAAAAAAACTGTAACAACGAAATCCATTGTTCCAGTAAAAAATTCGTTATGTAGAAAAAATTTTTGAATAGCGAAAGCCGTTAAAATTTTTTTAATGTGCAAATGTTGAACAAGTATTATTTTTTATACGTTTAATTAAAAATTTTAAGTGTTTAACTATAAATATTAACGTAATATCCTATTTCTTAATTATTTGAACAGTTTCATAAAAGAGAGAAAACATTTAATTAAAAGCTTAATAAAAATCATAGAAGAAAAAAGTACGTTAATTTTTTTTGCCATTGAAAACACAACATCTCAAATTTTCGGGGGCGATCTCATTGCTCCGGTAATGAACGTCCCCCAAGCCACCCTCTGAAATCAACACTGATTTCAATTACCACATTGATCCAGGTTTTATATGTGTAACAATTAAATTGACACTGTTTCTCGCAGGATGTTAAAAGATGTGTGGGAGGGGGGCTAGTAGAATGAATTCGTTGGATTTAAAGATCAAGGAGATTCAAGGTAGAGAAACAATATAAAAAACTCAGCCTTGAACGATAAATCAAAAATAAGTGATGGAAATTTGATTCCATGTGATTTTGAAGCTTTTTTAAAACTGAATAAATAAAGAACATTTTATGAAAAAATTCGTTAGATGGAGATAGATATTTCGCAATATAGGAATTTTTTTAAATGTAATCATGAAAAAAGGGGACCGTTCCTGCTAAAAATTCGTTATATAGAGAAATTCGATGTATGGAGTTTCGTTATAGCAAAACTCGACTGTATTTCAAATTTTTGGTTCAAACTATGTCTAGATGTTAAATTTTAAACCATCTGATTGATAATTTTTTCAATAATAAGCATTTAGAATTTATTTCTACGAATGCTAAATTATATTTTCATTGTAATATCTCCTGAAATAATATTCCTAATGTGCTTGGTTTTTATGTAACAATAATAATAAAGTATCCAAACATAAATACGTTGGATTTTCAATTTTTATGATTTTATGATATGAATTTAGAATTATGACATTAATATTTGAAAAAAATATTAGTTTTAACTACAAACTTTTTGATGGATTCAGATTTATTAAGTCCTGCTTTATGGAAGTCCAAAATTTCAAAGTTTTCTTCCTAGCAGTTATGATGCTTAAAAAACGGCAAAATGACTGTTTAAGGGGGCGTCTAATATAGAAGTGACTAGATAATTTGAAACTTTTTATGCTATCCTTTGATCATAGCAGCATTCAATGACTACTTGATTGGCGCCTAAGAAGTTTTGATCAAGAAGGTGTCTCTCTCAGTAAACAACCGCCTGACGAACTTCAATTTAGATACAGCCCCTAAAATATGCCCATTTTAAAATAATAAATTTCTCGGAAATGCGTTGTATGAATTCCATTAAAATTTGTTTTTGAGTTAATTGAATTGTGTAGTTTCAATTATACTGTCAGAATTGGATACTGATATTGAAAAGAAACAGTATTAATTTTGATATGTACATGGCCCCTAAGCAAATTTTATAAACATCACTTAAAAGTAGACTTTATTTCCAATCGCTTGGAAGCAGTAACTTTCTTGTGAGATATTATTTTACAGAGTTAGTAAGGGGATGTTTATTATTTTTTTTCTACGACTGTACATAATAAACAAAATAAGAAAATCGGCCATCAAAGAAAGCATGACGTATTTATTATGCACATTTTTCTCTTTACTTTAAAACATTCTTAAGACGTCTTAGTTAGGATTTTCGTGGGACAAATGGTTCGAAAGGTAGAATTTTTAAAAAAATGCATATGTGCGAAGAGAATTTAGTACTTTATTCATATATTACTAAAGGAAAAAAATAAAGTAAAAGAGATTAACAATAAATACAATGACTAACAAAGACTACAAACATATGACATCAAAAGAAGCGTTACGTAATGTGGTTCTCCATTTTCTTTCTATATTACAGATTATATTTCTGACTTCCTTAATTTTTTCTAAAACCTGAACTAAAAAAGAAAAACAAAATCTAATACATGGGGGGAGTGACAAGTGATTACACGCTTTGTTTAATAACTGAGTAAGACTATAATAATAAACAGAGTAAATATAAGTATAACAAATAGTAAAACAAACTAAAAATATGGCATCAAAGGAAGAATTACGTGATGTGAATCTCCATTTTGAATCTGCATTACAGATTATATTTCTGAGTTCCTTAAGTTTTCTAAAACCAGAAAAAATCATATATAGAGAGGGAGGCGAGTTGAAACCTGCTTTGTCTTATAACTAAGTAACCCTGTAAAGGAAAATAGATTAAACGTAAATATAGTAAATAATAAAGCAAACTAAAAATACGATATCAAAGAGAGTATGGCATAAACATTATTGAAACATTTCTGCCTACGTAAAGTCGTTTTTAAGACTCTCTAATTAAGATTTTCTTTGATGTGGTGCTTCTTCTAAAAAAATGAATATATACGAGAGGTAGAGTTAATACTTTATTTACATATAGTGCTAAAATAACAGTATGGACTGAAAGAGATTATAAATAAGTATGATGAAGAAAAAAGTGATTGAAAATTACGGCATCAAACGAAACATTCAATAAAGACTGTTTCTCCACTTTTTTTCTAGAATACAGAAGAATGCAGATAACAATATTAACTTTTTTAGTTATTGTAAAAAATGGAATAAAAAAGGGCAAAAAAATCTAGCAGATGGAAAGGGAAAGGTTCATACCTGCTTTCCATACTCAATAAATATACTATAAAGTAAAGCAGATTAAGAATAAATGTAATAAAAACAAGTTGGAAATTACATGTCAAATAAAGCTAATGAGGTTCGTTCGTACTACAACGAAGTTTTAAAGATATTCAGATTTTGGTGTAACATTATACAGTACTTCGGATACTATATAAATATCAAAAATCTTTTGTATGTCCCTGTAAATATTATCTGTATTCTTTAGTAATCCTCAGAAACGTATATAATCATAAAATATGAATCAATGTGAATCAATCATAAAATGTGATCAATTTCATAAAATGTGAAATAGTTTAATATAACTAAAACGCGCCCTAAACAATTTTTTTCTATATCAATATGTAATGGAATACTTTTGTGTAATCCTGTATATTAATAAAAAATATTCGTTGCATCGCAGATTGTACAGAATTTATATTTTAGTATATACTTTATAGATGCATATCAATTCGATTATGTTCGAAAGAATGTAACATCATTAAAATGCACTTGAAACTATATTTTCCCATTGGCAATATTGTAATGGCATACTTTTGATTGTCCCTGTAATTTAAGTATGCATCCTATTTTCATAAAATTTGAAATGACTCGGCAAAATTATGCAATAATTATGTATTTTAAATTTCAAACGATTCGATTGGGTAGTTTTTGCGTTGTTATATGCGCACAAATAGATGGACGGACCTACCGAAGGTAATAGGTGCTACGTATTTATATAATTACGAACGCACCT
Organism: Maratus speculifer; assembly: GCA_964019185.1. Taxonomy (NCBI): domain Eukaryota; kingdom Metazoa; phylum Arthropoda; class Arachnida; order Araneae; family Salticidae; genus Maratus; species Maratus speculifer. The sequence continues at coordinate 247,537,626 of OZ025302.1, read as the reverse complement.
AAAAATACTAAGCTAATAATGTGGCATCAAACGGAGTGTGACGTGACCGCTTACCCTCCATTTGGTCTCGATATTGCTGAATATATTTCTGACGCTCTGAGCAATCGTAAAATGTAGAATAAATCACAAAAATGTGAGTGGAAGGAGTAAGTTAATGCACGCTTCTACTAGTAAACTCTACAACTACTTCTAATATAGAAAGGTTACTGTTGGGATTCAACCGTAAAAAACTCTTAACTAAATTGAATCAATAAAACTTAAATATTTAAATATCTATAAACTATAAAAATTCTGGTCAATAACATTTAAAATTGCTAAAGTAATTAAATTTCTACCTTAAACCTTAATAATGGTAGAAGAGCCTGAAACATGCTTCACATCTCTTTATTCATAACTTTTCTGGAACACAAAAAAAAAAAAAAACTGAACTGTTGACAAATATTGATACAACAAACTTTCAACGAAATAAATAATTATAATGATGCACATGACTGATACATGGAGAAAACAAGAAAGATTAAAACAGTAATTTCTTAACATCCTCCCACCTTGAATTCTGGGGAAGGAACAGCTCAACAAATCAAAGTTACAAGTTCATTTTTTCAGTATCTTAATAATTCATTCATATCTGGTTTTACGAGTTTCTTTTACAGGTTTCCTATAATCGTCACCGTCTTCTCTAAACAGGACAGTCATCCCTGTCATTTCTGCTAGTGCACTTGGCTTTTCTAAATGTCCGAAATATTGATACTTTTATTGAAAAAGTTAAATTACTTTTTACTTTATTTGACAAAATTGATAATTTATATTCTAAAATTGATTAACTGATCACTAACTTTCTTCAGATTACAATGACACTTCTGTTTACTCGTTATGTCTGAATAATACCTTGTGGAAAATATTTTATTTTGTTTTCATTTCCCATTGTGTTTTCAGATTGGCTGGCGCTTTTTCTCTCATTAGCTATCAAAACTTATCCGTGAAATACTTTCTCCTCCTATCACGGTCTCTAATAGGCGTGGTTTTGGGCTGTTCTTTTTAGCACTTTCCAACAAAGTTGAAACGTGCTTACGCATTCGGTTTGTCTGTCCGTCTGGCAGGATGGCCGTCTATCCGCGCTCTAACTCCGTAAACATACTCGGAATGCTATGAAATTTTTATACGTTATTGAGGTTTACAATACCACGAACCCTATTGAAAATGAAGTATCTACCATGATTAGTTTATCTACAGAGAGAATCAAAAGTTTCCCATTACATTACGGCCTATGGGGAAAAATCGTTAATATACTCGGATTGCCATGGAATTTTAGGACGTTATTAACGTTTACCCTAGCGCGAACCCTATTGAAAATGAAATTTCTACCATGATTAGTTTATCTACAGGGCGAATCAAAAGTTTTCCATTACATTAAGGCCCATGGGGAAAAATCGTTAATATACTCAGATTGCCATGAAATTTTAGGACGTTATTGACGTTTACCCTAGCATAATCCCTATCGAAAATGAAGTTTTTACCATGATTAGTTTATCTACAGGGCGAATCAAAAGTTTCCCATTACATTACGGCCTATAGGGAAAAATCGTTTCAAAGGAATTTTAAAGATGTTATACCCTGCCAAACATATTAAAATATGCATTCTATTAAATATAAGGTGAAAATGTAGCTATTATTCATTTACAAGGCCACACAAAAGAATTCCATTAGATAATGGTAAAATGGGGAATTGTGTGTGACATATTTTAAATATATTAAGCTGTTTCATGTATAATAAAATTGATATATGTCACTGAAGCTTAATATAAATTATACGCTACTATCTTGCATAATATGAAGTACATAGCATTTACAGGGCCACACAAAAAAATTCAAATAGTACATTCTTTCCGAAGTACCATATATGTGTCCGATGACGGCTGTTGGAGGGATGATATGCGCGTTTATATTTCGCTAAATATATGCACATTATGTGGTGTGTATAAATGTTATAGTTGATATACAGGGCTACCCAAAAGAGCTCACCAGCGTTACTGAATATGAGCGTAAATTATTTTCACGTGGTTCTTAAATAAGCTATGCATTTTTACGCTGAGCTTCATTCAATTTTCTGAGAAATGTTTGTAGAATATAGATAAAAGGATATACAGGCAAGAATACGGTACATAGACGCCTATGAATGATAATTTATGAGAATGTGATTTCAGTTGTTTTAAAAGTGTTTTAGTTTACAATAAATTTTAGCCTAATGCTGACGTGTAATAAAGGTACAATGTAAACTACAGGGCTGAACAAAAGTATTCAAGTGTGTTTCCATCTAATAGTATGAATTGCTAAAAAGAAATTTCAAACTACTAGGTATTTCCTTGCTAAACTAAATTTTCCCATTATATCAACTGACATATGAAATACAGGGCTGTTCAAAAGTACTGGAATACATATTTGGGTATATTTGGCTATACACTATTATTTACCTAAATAATAAGGTTTTGTTAAAGATTTCATTAAGTGTTGGAAAGTGCTTCATAATCTATGCTTAACGCAGGATTTTTCTTACTTGTTTCAGTAATATTTTCGAATTGGTCGCGATTTTCATTATTCATGTCAGTAATTGAATCTTTAGGATTCTACAGTTTTTCCTTTAAAGTTTGCTGCATTTTTGGATTTTTTTTTAGCGAATATTATTACAACTTTGTACTTACTGATGGACTTTTAAAACATTTATACTCATCAATTTTTATATTGTATGATGCTTGAAATGAGCCTTTTTAGGTGCGTTCGTAATTATGTAAATACGTAGCACCTATAGTTGTCGTTCAGTCCGTCCGGCTGTCCGTTTGTCTGTCTGCCCGTCTGTCTGTCTGACCGCATGTAACAACGCAAAAACTACCCAACCAAATCTTTTGAAATTTAAAATATATAATTATTACATAATTTTGTCAAGTCATTTCATTTTTTTAAAAAATAGGATGTATAGATCAAATACAGGGACAATCAAAAGTACTCCGTTACATTACGGTCAATGGAAAAAAAAGTTTCAAATGCATTTTAATAATATTACACTCATTCAAACATAATAATATTGATATGCATCATAAAGTACATATTATAATATAGATTTTGTATAATCTGTTGTGCAAAGAACTTTTGTTATTGATTTGCAAGGCCACACAGAAGTATTCCATTACATAATGAGTATAGAGAGAACATTGTTTGTTCGCATTTTAATTGTAATTAACTATTTACAATTTTATGAGATTGATATATGAGAGTGTTATTTTTAAAACTTCAATATCGTACGAACGCACCTCATTTGCTACGCTTCACGTGCAATTCTAACTTGTTTATTCAGTAGAAGGACATGTTTACTTTTCTAAGCATTGGTATTTATGAAGTTTTTTCTTTTGAATTTATTTTTATACATTCATTGCTTTTGCTGTAGGTGAGAGGTACTTGGCCTCAAGTATTGTAATAAGTTTTTCCTTACAAGTGTCCATTATTCTTTGCACTGAAGACATTTACGCTGAAAGCTACGAAACTAGTCTCCTTAATATATTTTACATATTCTAGCGTTTTCAACATTGTTTTAAAATACATTTATGTACATTTAAAAACAATGTTTAGCACCTTACTGCTACAATAAAAACTAGTCGTTGGGGGCCACCGTAATACTTACCCATCATGGATATGTATATGAAAATAAAACATGTGAAAACTATTCATACAATGCATTGCAATTCATAAACAAAATTTAAAGATTGTTAATATACATAGTAATGCTCTATTAAAGAACTGCTGATTACCAATTTCGACAAATTATATAAAACGCCAAACTACTATAGTAGTACCGAACTGCGTAAAAGAAACATCCTTATAACTCCAAAAATAATAATTCTATTAACTAACAATTAACTGCGTCGGATTAAGCGTCTCATTTCCAATTAAAATTTACCTCTGAATTGAAATTTGAATGAAATACAGGGTCATGAAAAATCGAAGAATGTGGAAAACAGGATTACGAATATTTCGGGAACTAATGATCCGATCGACTTTATTTTATATGCAAAATGTGTGTTATTTTATTGCCTTTTACGTCCATTTCTTAAATAAAAAAATTTGAAAATTTTTATATACCTTTCATCAGAACGAATTTTTCGAAAGTCCGAAAAAAATAGTTCCGGATAATCGAGGTTGCTGATATTAAATAGGCTTCGTCCCATTTTTACATACTAAATACATACAAAATTTCAAGTCTCTATCTCAATTTGTTCGGGAGATAGAGCGTTTACAGACAGACAGACTGACAGACAGACAGACAGACGGACGGACGGACGGCAAATTTTTTTTTCTAAAAATATGTTTTTCGGAATCTCCACTATCTAAAACGTGTAAATCCGTCAAAAAAAAAATTTCGATTTTCAAAACGATTGCAAGACTTACCCTATACTACGTATGATGGGTAAGTAATATTAATTATAATTCATGCTGGAGCTATAAGATATGTTGTCTAAATGTACGATTACGATATTAGTCTCGAAATAGTGATAGGAAAAATAAAATTTTTCCTATTGAATGTGATTTTCGTATCTCTCTGTAAACGAGTTTCCGTTCGTTTTCCTTTGGTTGAGATATTTTAAGGTCAAATCAGCTGTTCATAAGACATTCAATTTCTATTTTCGTGTTTGATTAAATAAGATCAGTTAAACATTTAAAAATAAGCTAAAATGAAATGAATTTGTTAACAAAGTCTTTGCTTCACAAAGTTAAGAAAAGATTGACATAATACAATATGGACATTTTAAATATATGGTTTTAAATAACTTTCACTAAAGTTGTATTTCCGTTTTTAACATTCGCATGAAAATACTTTTGTTTTAAGAAAGGAAATATTATGATTTGAGGTGTCTTGGTAATTGCAACATTAATTCAGAAGATCATCTCCAAATATTATGTGAATATCTCATACAGATGTAATTTTAAATTTAGGTAAATATTTTCTGTTTTTAGCAGAAATATATATACACATGAAAACAACTAAAATCACTAAAACAAATGGGTAAGTTTGATCGCAAATCGCACTGAGTGTTTCGTTTAATATTTTTTCAGAAAAACTTATCCTTTAATTTATAAATCAAAATTTTTAGTTTATAATTATTAAATTCTTACATACTTGGTAGCACCAACAAATTTAATTTAAAAATAATTATAAAAGGAAGTTTTATTTTTATCAAGTTAAAGCTGTTCAAATTAAATTATCTATTTATCTATTTATATAATAATAGCCAAACGTATCTGCGCGTAAAGCATTTACCATTTTGCGAATGGCAATACTTTGAAATTTGAAATGAAATTTCCGTTGTGCTTATTTTGCTACTGCAATTTTTTAAACTTCTAAGCATTGCACATTACATTTTTACATGGTCGTATAGAAAAAAAATGCATTTTTTGATGCAATGTGTTTGAAAATTGTTTTTGATATATTAATTTCTTTGTAGTTTTTAATACAATTTTGATAATCGGGACAACAGAAGTACACTTTTTCAACTAAAAATAAAGGGAAAATAATTTTTGTACCAATTTAAACTTATGTGCAACAATTAGAAGAAAAAAATATGAGCTGATGATATTAAAAAATTAATTATTTAATTAAAATAATGGTCTTTTTGAAAATTTTATGATTTGTTGTGTGGCATGAGTTAGTCAGCTGTAAGCACACAAAATTTGAACTGTCTAACTTATGAAGTTTTTGTGTATGGACTCCGTAACAGATAGACAGAGGACAGAGACGAATAGGGTTTCGTCATATGTATGAAGTCCTAAATAGAAAATATTTATGTGGAATAGGTAGGAATGACTTCTCAACATTTGTGACATTTGAAATACAACCGACCAACAACAGACTTTACCGTAGCAGAATATATAAGTTAATTTCCAAGATGCAAAAATTATATGCCTCTTAAAGAAGTATCATGAATTAATAATTATACAAGAATCAATGGAAATTATTACAAAAGAAAGTGCTGTTTGGAATGACATTTTATCCTACAACATATCCATTTCGATCAGTTCGCCTAAAGAATAATGAAAACTAATTTTCCACTTTCTTCTATATTCATATATATATATATATATATATATATATTTTTTTTTTTTTTTTTTTTTTTGTAACTTTTCCGGATTTAAAAAATTGACTTTCACTTTCACTTTTGGCACCAACTCTGCGACTTTTTAAATATAAGATGTTAAAAACAGTGTTTTTTTAATGTTCATAGATGAAATTATTAGGAATTAATGTAGTTTAATATTTTTTATATATTTTTGTCATCTTTTAAGTAGTTTTTACATAGTGTAATTTTAAGTTTACCTTTTGAAACTTAATTTGGCAATTTTTATTTATTTCCTTATTCTAAAAATTTTTTCCCCTGACACTCCTTTGATTGATTGATTTTTTTTCTCGATATGTTAAAATAACGGAAGAAGAATTTATGTAGTAATAAAAAGCTATAGACGAGTGGTTTAAGAGAAATTCAATACTAGAATTCTCAACGAGTTTTTTTTTCACTGCAAAATGCAATGAAAAGAAAAAAAGTGGCAAAATAAAAACTTTCAAGACAAAACCCATATTTATTAGACGTTTGCTCTGGATACGGGTCGAATTCGCTATTACTCGACTCTCATGGTGGAAATAAAAATTATAGCTTTATCTATCATAAACTTTCTCTCTTGCTCACCAATCAAAAAAGGATCTCAAAAGATAGGTAAGAGCAGAAGGGGTGATGTAGGGTAGAAAATAAAACTTTTTTGTCGAAACAGGTCTATATTTTCCCTAAAAATTTGGTATTAAACTTGACTTTCAAAGAAGCGTTTGATTGTTTTTGTATCCATTTTTTGTTTTCTATTTTAGGATTCAGTACGTGAAAAGTGAAAACAAAACATTATCAGATCACTCGTGTATCTGTCTGTCTCTCCGTTTTTGAAAGCCTTTTTACTCGTGAAGTATAGAACATGGAAAGTTCAAAATTGGCAGAAGTCATAAACGCTATTGCCCCACGTATTTATACCTTACTAATCCTCCAAAAATATATTTAAGTAAAGTCTAGAAATGTTAATTAAATTATTTGAAAAAAAAAACTGTTTTTTCTATATCGTATAAAAGTGCAGGAGGTACTTATCGTTGGAGAAGTACAGAAATATTGTGAATAATGATTTTCGAAAAACATTATCAGTAACTACCCGAAATATTAACCCTTGAAGACATGGGTAGTTTGGACATACATAAAGACACGGACGGAATAACCTATGCTCCGTCGGGTTTTAAAGCCTAAATAACAACTTTTAATGATATATTTGTTTAATGCAATGGCTAGTTATTGATTAATATATTTATTATACGGAACTCTCCATATGCGGGTAATAATTGCACTTGATTTGGTTTTTTGACTGATTTATTTTATTTCCTAAAATCTACATTATTGGAGCAGGAACCTTGTTACTATAAAAAAGTTAAAGATAGGCGGTTTAAGAGAAACTTAATACTAGAATTGTTATCGACTTCTTCATTTAAGAGTATAACAAAAAGCGATACAAAAGAGACAAAACAAAACAATATATATCGGACGTTTGCTCTGGATACAGGTCGATATCGTTATGACTCCACTCTTACAGGAAAAAGAAAATCAATAGCTCCATCTATCATAAATCTCTTCTGTCGTTCACCAATCAAAAGATGATCTCAAAAGCTAGAAAAGAATTGTAAAACTTATTTTTCGAAACTGGTCTTTACTTTGCCTAATACTTTGGTGTCTGACTTTGGCATTCAAAGAAACGTTTGATTGCATTTGTATCAATTTTTGTATTCTATTTTAGGATTTCATACTTAGAAAATGAAAACAAGAATATTATCAGTTCACTCGTGTGTCTGTCTGTCCATTGTTCAAATTCTTTTTTCTCGTGAACTATAGAACATGGAAAGTTCAAATTTTGCAGAAGTCATAAAGACTATTGATCCACATATTTGAACTCTATTAACCCTCCAAAAATATATTTAAGTAAAATGTAGAAAAGTTAATTAAATTATTTGAAAAAAAAAAAAAACTCGAATGAACTTCGAATGATTTTTGAAAAGTATTATAGGTAACGAACCGAGATATTAATCCTTAAATACATTATTAGTTTGGACATGCATAAAGACACGGGCGATATAACCTATGCTCCATTCTCTTTTAAAACCTAGATAAAAACTTTTAATCGTATATATATTTAATGCAATGCCTAGTTACTAATTCATATATTTATTATACGGAGCTCTCTCTATGCGGGTAACAATTGCACATGATTTCGTTAATAGATTGGTTTCTTTTATTTCTTTAATAATATATAATCGGAGCAGGAAATTTGGTAACCACAAAAAACTTAAAGATAGACGGTTTAAGAGAAACTTTCGGGTCTGGTATACTATTAATAGTACATGTCTTTTAAGGGAATATCACTTTGTTTTAAGAAATATTTTGTTACTGTTTACCTGTAGTAATGTTAGTTTCTGTCTATGCATTTATTATATGACTTCCTTTATGTTTAGACATTTAGTAATAACAATAATAATAATTATTTTTTTAATTCTCTTTGCGCCGTTTGCCATTCTTTTATTTTAAACATATATTTAAAATTTTAAATGAATTTTAAAGTCATGTTTGATAAAGTGTAAAAAGTATTAGAAAGTTGTAACATAAATTTAATCTTGCTGTATTGCAATATTTTCTAAATATCTCCAGAAACTCTTCCTGAGCCTATTTCCATAGGAATATGAATTGAATAGCATGCAAAACGACACATTCATTATCTTTCACAAAATGAAATATTCGCTAAACACTAATTCATCTACTTGGATTGTTAGTGTTAATATTATTAACATAAAAGTAATTTTCTCTAAAAATTAAAAAAAAAAAAATTCGGACCCGAAAGGGTAAATATTAGAATTATCATCAATTTTTTCATTTAAGTGTTTAATAAAAAGGCATACAAAAAAGACAAAAGAAAAATTTTCTAAACAAAATCCATGTATATCGGATGTTTTCTATCGATAAGAGTCCATTTCGTTATGACTTAATTCTTACGGTGGAAAAAAAAAAATATAGCTTCATGTATCATCTTTTCTCTCCCTCACCAATCAAAAAAGATCTCAAAAACTAGCAAAGAATGTAAGAGAGGTGATGTAGGGTAGACAAATAATAATTATTTGTCGGAAATAGTCTTTATTTCTTCAAATAATTTGATATCAGACATATTTTTTGAAGAAACGTTTAGATTGTATTTGTATCAATTTTTTGTTTTCTATTTAAGGCTTCCGTACTTCAAAAGGTGAAAATAAAAATAATATAAGATCACTCGTGTGTATGCATGTCTGTCCGATTGTCAGAGACTTTTTTCTCGTGAACTATAGAATGTGGAAAGTTCAAATTTGGATAAACTCATAAAGGCTATTGACCGACAGTTTATACCTTATTAACCGTCCAAAAATATATTTCGGTAAAATATAGAAGGGTTATTAAATTATTTGAAAAAAAAACCTCTTCTTTCCATATCGTATGAAAGAGCTGGAGGTACCTATCGTCGCAGAAGTACAAAAATATTGTGGATAATTATTTTTGAAAAACATTATGGGTAACCAGCCAAGATATTAACTCTTAATGACATGGGTAGTTTGGACATACATAAAGACACGAACGGAACAGCATTTGCTCCATTGGCTTATGAAGCCTAAATAAGAAGTATTAAAAATACATTTTTAATGCAATGACTAGTTATTAATTAATATATTTGTAGTTGATATTTATACTGTTGATTTGGTTTACGGATTGGTTTATTTTATTTACTAAAAGGTATATTATCGGAACAGGAACTTAGGTTATTATAAAAAGTTAAAGGTAAGCGGTTTAAGAGAAACTTCATACTAAAATTTTCATCGACTGTTTCATTTAAGAGTATAACAAAAAGAGATACAAAACAAAAAAATTCTAAATAAAACTCATTTATACCGGACGTTTGCTCTGGATTCTGATCAATTTCTTTATTGCTCCTCTCTGCGGTGGAAAGAAAAACAATAGCTCCATCTATCATAAATCTCTTCTCTTGCTCAACAATAAACAAGTTGGAAATTGCACGAGAAGCGTAGCAAATGAGGTGCGTTCCTACGGTAACGAAGTTTTAAAAATATCACTTTCATATATCAATCTCATAAAATTGTAAATAATTACAATTAAAATGCGCATTATGCAATTGAATACTTTTGTGTGGCCTTTTAAATCAATAACAAATATTCTTGGCAACACAGATTATGCAAAATGTAAGTTATAATGTGTACTTTATAGATGCATATAAATTTTATTACGCTCGAATGAGTATAACACCATTAAAATGCATTTGAAACATTTTTCCCCAATTAACCGTAATGTAACGGAACACGTTTGATTGTCCCTGTAGTTGAACTATGCATCCGATTTTGATAAAATTTGAAATAACTCGACAAAATTATATAATAATTATGTATTTAAAATTTCAAATGATAAAAATGCATTTGAAACTTTTTTCCCCATTGACCGTAATGTAACGGATTATTGATGGATTCGTTAAAGAATCATTTATCTTGATAAAAAAAAAATTTCAAGCACAGGACATATTTAGCTTGCCAACTGCCATTGTTCAAGATAATCTAATTGAGAATAATAAAGAATATGATTATGCACCAAAATTATTTAAAAAATAAAAATGTTTCCATATAAATGTTATTTTTATTGATTTTAACTAAAAATATGCTTAAAATGACGATTTTGTTCAAAATAAGTACTACCTAACCTCTTTTATTTCTAAAACAACATAAGTTAGGAGCAGTTTTTCTGTTATTATTTTTTTTATTAATCATAAATTATAAAGTTTATTCTATATTTAACTGAACACTGAAATCTAAATGATATAATCAACTCAAAAATTCCATAAAAAATTGTTTACAAGAGAATAATATGTAATAATTAATTTATTATAAGTTCTGAATCTGAGATATACGTCGTTTTTAAAATGACCCTCTCAATTCTATGCTTGCAGAAATACACATAAATGTCGAGCGGGATCCAAATAGCAATTTAACATAGTGACAGGACATTTTCGGCACTTTCTGTTACATAAGTGATCACAAATATTATTTTAATATTAGATTTATCATTAGCTCTTAATTGCCTTCCAGACTAAATTTTTACTAAATATGAAATCAAATTTATACTTACATACTTAGAAGTTCAAGGGTAATATTTAAGATTTAAAGTAAGTATAAGACAACACGATTAATATATTAAAAATCCGGTCACTTAACATGAGTGATTATAGTACGTATGCAAATCAATTATACTGCTTATGTTGGAATTGGTGAAAAAGAATACAGTAGAATTTTAAAATACAAAATATATGTTTAATTTTCATTTTTTCAACACCTCGTTGATTGGTTTATTTCATTTCCTAAAAGTTAAAATAACGGAACAAAAATTTTGGTTACTATAAATAAAGCTATAGATAGGCGGTTAAAGAGAAATTCAGTATTAGAATACATTTCTCATCGATTTTTTCATTGAAAAATTTAATAAAAGGCGATACAAAAGAGACAAAACAAAGTTTTTCTAAGCAAAACCTATAAATATCAGACGTTTGCTCAGGATATCGGTCGATTTCGTTACTATTTTTTTTTTTTTTTTTTTTTTTTTTTTTTTACAGGGGAATAAAAAACAATATAGGCCCATCTATCATAAATCTCTTCTCTCGCTCAAAAATTAAATTTAAAAAAAAAAAATGTCAAAAGCTAAGAAGGAATAGTAGTCTAATACTTAGCATTACAGAATTATAAAAATATTGTATATAATAGTTTTCGAAAAAAAACCCCAGTAATTAGATAAGATATTAACTACTTAACTGGGGTTTTTTTTTCATACAATAAATTGAAAATATGGGTTAACGCCACACTTTTTAAGATAAAATATTTGTAAAATTTAGTCAAAAATTTTCTGTTATTAAAAGGTGCGAAATAGTAATTAAAAAAATTTGTGTCAAATAGCTTTAAGTGATGGATCAAGCACAGTCTTCTTGCCCGTACGACGTACGGGCAAATCGGTTGCGTAGTTAACCCTTAAAGACACGGTTACTTTGGACATACACAAAGACACGGGTGGTGCGCATATATTATGCGCCATTTTTAAAAAGCTTAGATAACAACTTTTAATGGTATATTTGTTTAATGCAATGATTAGTAACTAATTCATATATTTACTATAGGGAATTCATTGTATGCGGGTAATAACGACAAATAATTTGGTTTATTTTATTTCCAAAAATCTATATTATCAGAGTTGGAACTTTGGTTACTATAAAATTGTTAAAGATAAGCGGTTTAAGAGAAACTTAATACTAAAATTCTCATCGACTTTTTCATTTACGAGTGTAATAAAAAGAAATACAAAAAAGACAAAATAAAAACTTTCTACACAAAACCTATAAATATCGGACGTTTGCTCTGGATACAGGTCGATTTCGTTATTAATTCACTCTTACGGGGGAAAGAAAAACAATAGCTCCATCTATCATAAATCTCTTCTTTCGCTCACCAATAATTAAAAAAAAAGATCTCAAAAACTAGGTAACAACTAGTCGTTGGAGGCCACCGTAATACTTACCCATCATACATATGAATAATATAAAATATGAAAATGAAATCTGTGTAACTTATTTATAAAATGCATTGCAATTCAAAAAAAAAAAAAAAAAAAAAAAAAAAAAAAAAAAAAATTAATGTTTTTAATATACATAGTAATGATTATGTAATATGTAATATAAATATGTAATATAAATTAATAGTTTTAATATACATAGTAATGATTTATTAATGAATTGCTGATGAGCCAATTTTGACAGATTATATAAAACGCCAAAATATCAAGTAATACCGGATTGCGTAAAAGAAACATCCTTATAACTCCAAAAATAATAATCAGATTAACTAACAATTTACTGCGCCGGATGAAGCGTTTGATTTTCAATTAAAATATATCTTTGAATTCAAATTTGAATGAAATACAGGGTCATGGAAATTCAAAGAATATAAAAAACAGGATTACATGTATCTCAGCAACTATTAATCCGATCGACTTCATTCTTTATGCAAATTTTGTGTTATTTTATTTCCTTTTATAGCCACTCCTTAAAATAAAAAATTTCGAAAATTTTTACATACGTTTCATCAGAATAAATTTTTCGAGAGTCCGAAAAAAATAGTTCCGGATAATCGAGGTTACTGATAATAAATAGGCTTCGTTCCATTCTTACATACTAAGTTCATACAAAATTTCAAGTCTCTATCTCAATTTGTTCGGGAGATAGAGCGGTTACAGAGAGACAGACAGACACACAGACAGACACACAGACGGACGGACGGCAAATTTTTTTTTCTAAAAATATGTTTTTCGGAATCTCCAGTATCTGAAACGTGTTAATCCATCAAAATTTTTTTTTCGATTTTCAAAACGATTGCAAGACTTACCCTATACTACGTATGATGGGTAAGTAATAGAAGGGGTGGTGTGGGATACACTCTAAAAAAAAAAAATGTGTAAATTTACACACAAAAATGTGTAAATCGATGATGCAAAAACGACATGTCTATATGTGTAAATTTGTGTGTAAATTGCGTCAAATGTGTAAATTTCAGAATACACATTTTAATGTGTAATTTGATGATAAGTCCAACTGTGTAAAAGTTATCTGATAACTCTTGAAATACACACTTTAATGTGTGAATTGCACTGAAATACACATATTTCTGAGCACTATTTTTACACATACATATGTGTAATATTCTTTTTTTACATATATTTTTGTGCAATAGGAAAATACCTACAATGTTGTGTAATATGCAAAATACACATGTTTTTGTGTTATGTACAGAATGCACAGATTTTTGTGTAATATTCTGTTTTTACACATATGTCTACATAACATGGAAAACACATTTTTGTGTAATATTTAAAATAGACAGGTTTTTGGGTACAAAGATTTACCTTATTGTTTGATGTGTAAACTGCGAAAAAGTTTTTAAAATAGCAAAACAAAATTACGTGAAGTACAAATTCGTATATGCTTGACTTGTTTCTAAGTACGCGATCGTAATTATGTAAATACGTAATAACTATAGTTGTCATTCAATCCGTCCGTCTGTCTATCTGTCCGTTCGCATATAAATACGCAAAAACTACTTATCCGAATTGTTTGAAATTTAAAATACATAACTCTTGCATAATTTTATCAAGTCATTTTAATTTTTATGAAAATGAGATGAATAATTCAATTATAGAGACAGTGAAAAGCGTTCCCTTGCATAACGGCCAATGTATAAAAATAGTTTCAAGTGCCTTTTAATAATGTTACACGTTTTCGAACATAATAAAATTGACATGCATATATGAAGTATATACTACAATATAAATTCTGTATAATCTGTAGTGCAGAGAATCGTTTTAATTAATTTACAGGGCCATACTAAAATATTCCATTACATTATTGTAAAGAAGGAAACATTGTTTTGGGACGCGTTTTAATTATATTAAAATATTTCACATTTTATGAAATTGATGCTTATGTTGCTGAGATTCGTTAAAGATTACTTATTTTATAATAGAAAGCAGATATATAGTGTTTACAAAGACAAAGAAAACATTTCGGATACTTAAACAGTATCCGAAGTACTATCTACTATTACACTAAGATCTGAATATTTTTTTAACTTCTTTATAGTACGAAATGCACCTGATTTGCTTTGTTTAACGCGCATTTTCCAACTTGTTTCTTTCTAACAGATTTGTAATCTTAAAACAAGAATTATTTACGCTCAATCAAGAAACAGGGTCGTCTCAAATTGTAATCTATTATCTTTCTGTTATTATAATCTATTTTCTTTATTTTTCTTAATCTGTTTTCTTTCTGAAATTATAATATATTATCTCCTTCTGTTTGCATATATACAACGTGATGACAGAAAGGATTAATTCATTTTACATAAGGGTTTGCAAGCAGTAAAAGAAAACTTAAAAAATATTTTTTGATTATTAAAAAAATAACTTTAATAATAGGTTGTAGATATTACATTCTTATTTATGAAATTATACATTTAAATCAATAATAACTCTTGATACATGATTTTTAAAAACGGTCATTAATTGTTTATATCTTACAGAACTGAATTCTGTACTCTATTTTGCCTATAATGTGAAATTTTTATGTTCTTTTTTTTTTTTTTTTTTTTTTTTTTTAAATGTAATTTTTGGCTGGATTTTGTTGCCAAAGCCACTATAACACTGATACTATCATAAATAGTACAAGGGATTAGAATTATTACTATGCGATTTTTAGAATAAAATGAGGTGAAAAATTTATTTTTAGCAGTGTATTAAAAATACAGGTTATTTTTTATAAGACACAATAAAAAAAGAATAAGGAATGTGAATCCAGTAATGGAACCTCACAAAAGTAATAGATTTTATGACAATAATTAGAGCCAGAATTTAATGAAGGCATGCTATTAAAAAATATATTTGCTTCAAATAAATTTAACAAATTAGCATAGCAATAATTAATGAAATATTTTGAGAATTGTTCACTGTTTAAATAAATCATTGTAACTATCACAATATCAAAATTTTAATTATTTTAGATACATTGTTTAAAATTCTAAATGTCAGGGAATTACAGTTATCAAATTATTTATATATTGGAAGGTTTAGATGGATAAAAGAAAATATGAAATTTTTTATTATTTTAGCACAAATTCGTTTACTTCCCTCTATTTTTAACAAATAACACGTTGAGCGCCACTCAGTCTCCGGTGACAGATGTGGCACAATAGATGCAGTTAATTTTTCAGAATACAACTGATTTTTAACAATTTCTGTAACTTAATTGTTTTTATTTAAATGGGAATTATTAGATTTAATTGAGCGCCCCCCGACCTCAGTAACACACGCTTCTTAAATTCTTAAAAATAAATGAAATTTTGCAAATAGTCATAAGTATATAAAATTCAAAATTTTCTTTCTTACGAAACATGAACACATGCAAATTTTGCAAGGAAATAAAAATGACAGTATTAGTTTTTTAAATGAAGACAACTCTTAGCAAATTCATTCAAATTTTCCTGAAAATCGATGGAACTTTGAAATATTATTTTCTGTGTCTTGATTAGGAGCATAAAAAATAATTTAGATTTTAAATCATGTAGAGAGGAGTTAATGAAATACATATACATAAATTAAATTGTTAATAAGTATTTTTTATTAACCAAAAATATTGAAGCTTGTCCATTACCTTCCCATCTAGCCTATATATACCTCATATGCATGTTGTACATATCATATATTTCATATTCATACATTTTATAATGCGATATGATTCATATATGAGTTAAATCTCTGTTTAAAGTAGAAACTATTGGGATGTGATAATACATGTATAGTAATTATGTTAACTATTGGTTAAATTACTTTTAAAACCCAAAACTTTTAAAATTTAAAGAAACATAATTTTAACCGCATAGTTTTAAAAAGGAAAAAAAAATCTGATTTAAATACCATTTAAATGAATAAATCGTTGGCATGCGGCCTTTTATTTCAACAAAATGAAAATTAAATTTAGTAAAGTTTATTGAATTGATAAAAGCTAAATGAATGTTAGTCATTGCTTTTATAAAATGTTTATGTGAAATTAACTAAAACTAAAAATATTAGCTAAAAGAGAAAGCTGAGAAAATACTTTTTCCTTACCTATTTCTTATGATCTTCCCCTGTGTTAAACTGGGATAATCCAAATAGAAATACGTAGATTCTTTCGTAGAATTATGTCCGAATACAGTACAATGACATTAATGAGCTCTTTTTTAACTACATTACTGACACTGTACCTTTTCGGACTGTCATGTAAAGTATCCTTTGGCCGCATTCTTGTAACATTTTCCTAAAAGTTTTAAAATTCATGCGAACTATATACGTTTATGAAAGAACAATATATACGAGCAAACAAAACGTTCTTTATTCCAAAGACTAACTGTTTTGATCGTCTGCAAGTGAATTTATTGCCGAACAGCGCAGATGTGAAACGCAGATGTTGTTTTCCGTTTATTTATACAAGGGTAGATTTAGAAGTTAAACGCACGTTATTTTCATAAAAGTGGCTCTAATTAAAATTTTCGGTTTAAATTTTTTTTAATGCATTTCACTTTTGTTTTTATTCAATTTCAAAAAGTTTCCTGTTAAAATGAATTGTAGAGTTTCTTTTTTATAAATTATTATATTATATTAGTCATAATTTGGGTTATGAATTAAAATATTGCCTTAATACATGTATCAATTACAGAGCAATCCAACTATTAACGCAAGTTAGAATACGGACAAACAAACCGTATTCTTAAGCATTTTCAACAATGTTGTAAAGTATTAAAACGACTAATAGGTTGAAATTTGACTTTTAGAATTTTATACCCAAAAGAAGATAGCAAATTTTAATTCTTTTGTACAGCCCTGTATTTTGTCTACTATTTTTGCATAAGGTTATGCCACTATTTAGCTATGATTTAATTAAAACAAAAACACGTTTAAATCTAGTGAACTTACATTTCCAGAGGATATCTTACATAGGCAGCCATGTATCAAATTCTTTCGGTGGTCCTGTATATCATTTTTCTCCATATATATCTTAGCTTATTAAATGCAATTCTGTGTAAAAATGTAGAATTTATTTTAAAACCACCTTTAAGCTACTTCCGTTCATGTACTGTAATCTGTGCACTTTCTGCTGTGTTACCCTGTACAAGATCTACAGCATTTGTACACAGAACGCAATATGCAAAAATCAATTTTAAAACTCATATCTCAATTAACAATAAAGAAAAATTATGCGTTAAGGATAGATTACGAAACACTTTCCAACACTTCCTGAAATCTTTAACAAAACTTCATTATTTAGGAAAATAACGTGTTAATGTCCATAGCCAAATATGTATTTCAATACTTTTGAACAGCCCTGTATTTAATCTTTCTGTTGATGTAAATACTATATAATAAGAAAATTTAGTTAAGCAAGAAAACGCTAAACTTTCGTTAAATTTATTTATTAGCAATTCATACTAATGGATAAAAACGTACTTGAATACTTTTGATCAACCCTGTAGTTTACCTAGTACCTATATTACAGTCCAATATTTACCTAAAATCTATTTTAAACTAAAACACTCTTAAATGTCATTTCCAGAAGTTATCATCGAATTGTGACCACGTATCCAGTACTTTACATGACCCTATATATCATTTTATCTATATTCTACAAACATTTCTGAGTAAGCGGTTCAACATAAAAATGTATAACTTATTTAAAAACCACCTTTTAATAAATTACGCTCGTATTCAGTAACCTTTACGAGTTCCTTTGTGTAACCTTGTATACAAACTATAGAATTTATACACACTATGTTATGTGCATATATTTAGGGAAACTTAAAAACGCATATCATAATTAAAAATGCATTTCATCCATCCATCAACCATCATCGATAATACACAGTACTTCAAATAGAATATACTATTTGAAATCTTTTGTATCTCCCTGTAAATGCTATGCACTTCATATTATGACTCAGCGTATCAGTATATCAATTTTATTGTACACGAAGTCGTTTAACATTATTAAAATATCTCTCAAATAATCCCCCGCCCTTTTGTTCTTGCATAATGGAATTCTTTCATGTGGCCCTGTAAATGAATAATAACTATCATTTATACTGCATTTTTTTAAATACATATTTTAACGTACTTTGCAAATGCATATAAATTTAAATATGTTTGGCAGGGTGTTACACCTTTAAAACTCATTCGAAACTATTTTTTCCCATAGGCCGTAATGTAATGGTAAATTTGAAATATCCCTGTAAATAAATGAATCATGATAGAAACTTCATTTTCAGTAGGGTTTGTGTTAACGTGAACATCAATAACATCTAAAATTTTCATGGAAATTTGAGTATATTTAGGAGAGTTAGAGCGCGGACAGATGGACAGACAAAAAGAATGCATAAACATTTTTCAGTTTTGTCGGAAAGTCTTCTAATACATTTTGAAACTGTCTTTTAAAATTTACATATTTATAATTATGTAAAACACTCCAATTCGCGTAAATACACGTAATATTTAACATTTACACACTTCTGTGTGTCTATTAACTGATAAAAACTTACGTACTCATTCTAATAAACAAAATACACATAAAAACAGGCAATTTT
Organism: Maratus speculifer; assembly: GCA_964019185.1. Classification (NCBI taxonomy): domain Eukaryota; kingdom Metazoa; phylum Arthropoda; class Arachnida; order Araneae; family Salticidae; genus Maratus; species Maratus speculifer. The sequence continues at coordinate 247,518,278 of OZ025302.1, read as the reverse complement.
TTGTACGAAATGTGTAAATTTTAAAACAAGTGGGTGATTTCAGAAATTTACACACTTCTCTGAGTAAACATTATTATGCTTAAATTAGAATAACACTTCAATTCGTGTAAATTCAGGCATTTTTCGGAATTTACACACTTGTCTGAGTTTATCAAGTGATAACAAATTACACACTTACTTTCAGACGCTAAATACACACAAAAACAGGTAAATTTCCGAAAAAAATGTGTAATTTTTATTACAGGTGTGTAATTTTACAAAATTACACATATATGTGTGTAAAATTAGCCAATTTACACATTTATATTTTACAGTGTAGAAAATAAACTTATTTGCCGAACCAAGTCTTTATTTTCTCTAATCCTTTGATATCTGACGTGTCTTTCAAAGAAATATTTGATTGTATTGTTCTCTATATTCTTTTTTGCTTTTTTCCCCTTGTGCATATTAGTATCTCTTAGTTTATAGTGACGGTTGATTGATATTTTTTGCTAGATTATAAAATTGACATTGTGTGATAGAAAGTAAAAGATTTACACTTAGCGCCATTGCGCCAAATCACAAAATGTTTCATTTGGCGACTAAATGAACATATAAACTGGCCAAGTTGCAAGTGCTCCAGGCTTTTTCACCATTTTCTGTACATAAGTGATCACAAATATTATTTTAATATTACATATCTTATCAGCCCCTATTTGTCCTGCAGATTACATTTTAACTAAATATGAAGTGAAATATGTTCTTTACGTAGAAGTTCAAAAACAATGCTTCAAGAATGTATGTATCTATAAAGGAAAACGTATAAAATCATAAAAATCTGGTGATTTAATTTGCGTGATTATACGTACACAAATTAACTATACAAACTACTTGTGTTGGAATTGGTAAAAAAAAAAAAAAAAAAAAAAAAAAAAAAAAAAACAGTGGTTTTGTAAAGTACAAAATATATTTTTTTTTTCAACGAACTGCCTTGTTGATTGGTTTATTTTATTTTGTAAAATTTAAAATTATGAAACGGGGATTTTGGTTACTGTTAAAAAAGCTATAGATAGACGATTAAAGAGACATTCAATACTAGAATACAATTATCATCGAGATTTTCATTGAAAAATATAATAAAAGGCGATACAGAAGAGACAAAACACAATTTTTCTAAACAAAACCTATAAATATCGGACGTTTGCTCTGGATATGGGTCGATTTCGTTATTACATTTTTTTCTTACAGGGGAAAGAAAAACAATTGCTTCATCTATCATAAATCTCTTCTTTCGCTCATTAATGAAAACAAGTTGGAAATTGCACGTGAAGGGTAGCAAATGAGGTGCGTTCGCACGATAACGAAGTTTTAAAATTTTCAGATCCTGCTGATATAGTAGACTGTACTTCGGATACAATATAGTGGTCGAAACCTTTGTGTTCCTGTAAAATATACAGGAAGTAATTTTTATTACACCTCAGCAACGTATATCATATTCATAAAATATGAAATAGTTTAATATAATTAAAACACGCTCCAAACAATGTTTCCCGGTATAGCATTATGTAATGGAATACTTTTGTGTAGCCCTGTAATTTAATAATACCTATTCTTTGCATAAAAGATTGTACAGAATGTATATTTTAGTACATATATATATATATATACTTCATAGGTTTATGTCAATTTTATTATGTTCTAATGAATGTAACACAATTAAAATGCATTTTAAACTTTTTTCCCCATTGACAGTAATGTAAAGGAATACTTTTGATTGTTCCTGTAATTGATCTATGCATCCGATTTTCATAAAATTTGAAATGACTCGACAAAATTATGTAATAATTATACGCTTTAAATTTCAAATGATTAAAATGCATTTGAAACTTTTTTTCCCATTGACCGTAATGTAACGGAATCCTTTTGATTGTCCCTGTAATTGATCTATTCATCCGATTTTCATAAAACTTGAAATGAGTCGACAAAATTATGTAATAATTATGTATTTTAAATTTCAAACGATTCGGTTGGGTAGTTTTTGCGTTGTTATATGCGGACGGACGGACTGAACGACAACTATAGGTGCTACGTATTTACAAAATTACGAATGCACCAAAAAAGATCTGAAAAACTAGGAAAGAATAGAAGGGGTGGTGTAGGACAGAAAGTAAAACTCATTTGCCGAAATAAGTCTTCACTTTTCCTAATCCTTTGCTAACATAAACGTGTCTTTTAAAGAAATGCTTCATTGTATTGGTCTCAATGTTGTTTCCTATGTTTTCTTTATTTTTCCCCTGTGCTTATTAATGTTTCTTATATTTTAATAACAAAAGTGGCAGACCATTTTCAGTATTTTCTGTTACATAAGTGATCACAAATATTATTTTAATACTAGATTTATTATTAGCTCCTAATTGCCCTACAAATTAATTTTTACTCAATATGAACTCAAACATATTCTGTGCATACTAGAAATTCAAAAACGATGCGTCAAGAATTTAAGTATGCATAAGAAAAAACTTATAAATTCATAAGAATCGGGTCACTTACCAATGATTATACGTGCACAAACCAACTATACAAACTACTTGTGTTGGAATTGGTAAAATAAATAAATAAATAAATAATAAACAGTAGTGTTGTAAAATACAAAAAAATGTATATATTTTTTTTTTCCAAGCCTCGCCTCCTAGATTGATATATATTATTTTCGTAAAACTTAAAATAACGGAGCAGGAATTTTCGTTACTGTAAAAAAGTCTTACTATTAGCTGTTAAAGAGAAATCCAATACCAGAATGCAATTCTCATCGACTTTTCATTGAAAAATATAATAAAAGACAATACAAAAGGGACAAAACGAAAACTTTCTAAACAAAACCTATATATATCGGAAGTTTGCTTTTGATGCAGGTCGATTTCGTTATTACTCCTCTCTTACGGGGAAAAGAAAAACAATAGCTCCATCTATCATAAATCTCTTCTTTCGTTCACCAATCAAAAAAAGATCTCAAAAGCTAACAAAGAATAGAAGGGTTGGTGTGGGATAGAAAGTAAAGATTATTTGCCGAAGCAAGTCTTTATTTTTACCACGCTTTTATTAACTTCACCTGTATGTTTGTGAGTCTGTGAGTTTGTAACTCTCCTTCTTTTATGTATGTTCACCGATTACTCCGAAACCATGCAACCGATTAACTTGGTTTTGGTGTTAAATGAAAGATGATGCTCTCGAATTGATACCACTTCAGTTTCATCGAAATTGGTTCGGTGATTTTTTAGTAATTACGCAAAAGCTAATAAAATTAGTGATTTTTCGCTAATTAAAAGTGTTGAATACGTTCACTGAATGGAGTGTAGACAGCATGGCCGAGCGGTCTAAGGCGCCGGTTTGAAGCTCTGTTTTTCGAAAGAGTTTATGGGTTCGAACCCCACTCCTGACATTATTTACATCTATGTAAAACTTAAAAAAAATTTCTGTATTACAATTTTTATTTTTAACCGGCTTCAGAAAAGGAAGAGGAAGTTTTCAATTCGACGCGTATGTATTTTTTTTCTATGTATGTTCACCAATTACTCTGAAACTATCCAACCGATTAATTTGGTTTTTTTACTAAATATAAACATAGTTTAAAAAAACTAAAAACCACGCTTTTAAAGTAATCAAACTAAAAAGTGAAAAATAAATATAGTTTAAAAAACTAAAAAACACGCTTTTTAAGTATATCAAACTAAAAAGTGAAAATTTTTTCGTGGTATAAGCTGAAAACGAAAATAGATGAAAAATACTATATTACTATAAAATCATTGTTATTATAAGAATCAATTAATAAGCAATAAATAAAATTATCGTGGAAAAAAAGCGTGGGGTATCAATTCGAGAGCATCATCTTTCATTTAACACCAAAACCAAGTTAATCGGTTGCATGGTTTCGGAGTAATCGGTGAACATACATAAAAGAAGGATCTACCATGCTCCATCTATCAGTTCTTTAGAAGCACCCCACGCTTTTTTTTCCACGATAATTTTATTTATTGCTTATTAATTGATTTCTATAATAGCAATGATTTTATAGTAATATAGTATTTTTCATCTATTTTCGTTTTCAGCTTATAGTACGAATTATTTTTCACTTTTTAGTTTGATATACTTAAAAAGCGTGTTTTTTAGTTTTTTTTAAACTATATTTATTCCTAACCCTTTGCTACCTTACGTGTCTTTCAAAGAAATATTTAATTGTATTGCCTTCAATATCGTTTTCTGTTTATTTTTTTCCTTTGTGTACATTCGAATTTCCTATTTTTTAATGATGGGTGATTGAAATTTTTGTTGTCCAATTATAAATTTGGCATTGTTTGATAGAAAGTAAAACACTTACACTGGCCGCTCGCAATTGCGCCAAATTTCGACAAAATGCTTGATTTGGTGAGTAAATGGGCATAAGGTCAATAACATAAAAGGTCAAGAACAATACATCAAGAACTTAAATAAGACAGAACGTTTAAAGTCATAAGAGTCCGGTCACTTAACATAAGTAATTATAGGTACTAATATAAATTATACAAACTGCTTGCGTTGCAACTGCTAAAAAATATAATAGTTTTGTAAAATACAATATATATTTTTTTCAACATTTCCTTGATTGGTTTATTTTATTTTCGTCCATTTAAAATAACGAAGCAGGAATTTCTATTATTATAAAAAAAGCTATAGATACACGGTTAAAGAGAAATTAAATTCTAGAATGCAATTCTCATCGATTTTTTCATTGAAAAATATAATAAAAGGAGATACAAAAGACACAAAGCAAAAACTTTCTAAACAAAACTATATATCGGACGTTCGTTTTTGATGCAGGTCGATTTCGTTATTACTCCTCTCTTACGGGGGAAAGAAAAACAATAGCTCCATCTATCATAAATCTCTTCTTTTGCTCACCAATCAAAAAAAGGTCTCAAAAATTAGGAAAGAATAGAAGGGGTGGTGTGGGATAGGAAGTAAAACTTATTTGCTGAAGCAATTCTTTATTTTTCCTAATCCTTTGTTACCTTACATTTCTTTCAAAGAAATGTTTGATTGAATTGGTTTCAATATCGTTTTCTATTTTTAAGCTATTGCATAGCTTTTATTGCGGGCTTTGAGCGCGGCGACCAAATCTAGAAATTCCGTAACGAGAAAAAAAAAAAAAACCTAACACTCCGGCTAACGTCGTTTCAGTTCAGCAGACTTCGGCAGGCTTCTCATTTACTCAATAAAAGAAAAAAAATTTGTTTTCTTATCAGTCATCACGCTCAAAAAGTGTAACTTGAATTAATATCAAAGAAAAAGAAAAAACTTGAATTAATATCAAAGACAAAAAAACTGCATAAATAAAAAATAAATAAATAAATATAATTGCACAAGTTGATAAAAAATGCTATGCAATAGCTTTACCGCGACAGTCCCGAGTGCCACACGTATTTTTCTTTATATTTTTCTTTGTACACATTAGAATTTTTTATTCTATAATGATGGATGTTTGAATTTTTTGTTGTATAATTATAAATTCGACATTGTTCGATAAAAAGCAAAAGACCGCTCGCCATTGCGCCAAACGGTGACACAATGCTTGATTTGGATAGTAAATGAGTATACTAAAAGGTCAAGAACAATGCATCAAAAATTTAAATAAGATAAAACGTTTAAAATCATAAGAATCCTGATACTTATCATAAATGATCATACATACACATATCAACTAAACAAACTACTTGCGTTGGAATTGATAAAAAACATATAATGGTTTTCTAAAATATAAAATTTGTTTAATTTTTATTTTCAACATCTTTTTATTGGTTTATTTTATTTTCGTAATATTAAAAACAACGGAGCAGTAATTTTGGTTACTATAAAAAAAATCTGTAAATAGCTGGTTAAAGAGAAACTTAATACTGGAACACAATTCTCAACGATATTTTCATTGGAAAATATAATAAACGGCGATACAAAAGAGACTAAGCAAAAACTTTCAAAACAAACTCTATATATCGAACGTTTGCTCTGGATACATTTCATATCATTATTACTCTATTCTTAATGTGGAAAGTAAAACAATATTTCCATATATCATAAATCTCTTTTTTCCTCACCAATCATATAAAAGATCTCAAAATTAAGAAAGAAGCAGTGTAATACCTATTGCCGCAGAGTTACAGAAATGTTGTAGGGTAATATCAGCAGTAATTGGCAGGCACCAGTGATTGGCACATCCTACAAAAATGTCCTAAAATAAGATTTATATCCAGTCTTTTAAAAATGCAAGACCATATACCAGTTATATGCTCATTTACTTTACAGATTATAACTTTGATTTATGCTACTAGATGACAATAGTGTCTAGGAAAGAGAAACAATTATGGCTTGTATCAAATTAGCCATTTTTGTTGCAAATGCTTCTTTTCTGGCTTAAGAAAGGCATGCATTTCAATTTACTATTATCTGATTTATAGTATATTTTAAATTTTAATTGCCAACAGTTTTGTTTAGTTGAAAAGAGTTACGTTAATTGTTTAAAAGTCTAAGTGCCGATTACTGGTGATTACAGCAAATTTTTATAAATATATTTTTATAAAAATACTTTTTCAAATATTTTTGCTTTTGGTGGGCAAAATAGATGCACAGATATGCACTCTTTGATTTAAAAATATTTGCAAGTAAATATTTTATTTCTTGGTAATGAAAATAGAAGTAAGTTTAAAGACAAATCCTTAATGTGCCAATTACTGGGGATGTTACTCTATATAACGATTGTCGAAAAAGAAATTATCAGTAATTATATAAGATATTAACCATTAAAGACACGGGTGCTTTGGACATATTTGGACGGCACACATACCGTATGCGCCATCTTTACAAAGATAGATAACAACTTTTAATGGTGCATTTGTATAATGCAATGTTTAATTAATATTTCATACATTTATTATACGGAATTTTCAGTATGCGTGTAATAAAGACAGTTAATTTGTTTACTGACTGACTTTTTTTATCTCCCAAAACCTGCATTATCGGAGCAAAAATATTGGTTACTACAAAAAAGTTAAAGATAAGTGGTTTAAGAGAAACTTAATACAAGAATTCTCATCGGTTTTCTAATTTAAGACTATAATAAAAAGAAATCCAAAAGAGACAAAATAAAAAATTTCTACACAAAACTTATATACATCGGACGTTGCTTTGGATACAGGTAGATTTCGGTATTATATCACTCTTACGGGGAAAAGAAATATAATTGGTTCATATAATCACAAATCTCTTCTTTCGCTCACCAATAAGAAAAAATCTCAAAAGTTAAGAAAGAATAGAAGTCTAATACCTATTATTGTAGAATTACAAAAATATTGTGCATAATGGTTTTTGAAAAAAAAAAAATGTTAGTAATTAGATATTAACATTTAAAGTCACGAGTAGTTTGGACATCTTTAAAAAAATCTTAGGTAGCAATATTTAATGATATATTTGTTTAATGCAGTGATTAGTTTATTCTACGGAATTAAAGATTGTATCGGTATGTATAATATAGATTTATTATGCGGAACTCTCTGTATGCGGGTAATAATGACAATTGATATGTTTATTGACTAGTTTATTTTATTTCCAAAAAGCTATACTTTTAGAGCAGAAACTTAAATTATTATAAAAAATAACAGATGTAAATTTTTCCATGTGAATGAAAAAAGTCCGGGTCAGGATTTGAACCAGGGATGTATTAGTTAATGCCGTCAAAGCTCTTCCAACTAAGTCATCCCGAACGAATACTGGTTATCGTCCGGGATATCCGGATAACCAGTATTCGTCCGGCTTTTTTTTTAATCCTTATAATCATGTTATAAATTAATCTATTACTATAAAAAAGTTAAAAATATGAGTCAAAATAGCAAATAAAGCTTTTGCGCAAAAATATTTAAAGATAGAAAAACAACGACTATAAATGAACAAATAATGTATAAAAAGGTAGCAAACAGTGTTTTAAATCTACTATCGAGATTCTTCATCAGTGCAAAACTCACCGAGCTAGAAAGTTGCTCAGTTTTGCTTTTTCTAGCTCGCTGAGTTTTGCACTGATGAAGAATCTCCATAGTAGATTCGAAACAGCTGTTTGCTACCTTTTTATACATTATTTATGCATTTATAATCGTTGGTTTTCTATATTTAAATAAAATGGGCGGTTTAAGAGAAACTTAAGGGAGTATTTCGATTCAAACTGCTTATTTTCCAATTTATTTTTGAATTAAATTTTGCTCTCAAACGCATCAAACTCGCAGATTCTCTTATTTGGAAAGTACACAAGGTGCCATGATTGTCAATTACTTAATAAATGCAGAAAATATTGCAAAAAAAAACAATCAAAAACGGCATTTTGAACCAATTTTTCCGAAGCGGGAGATCTGAGAACGAATAAAAGGGTCATACTGAGAAGATAATTGTTTATAAATCAAATTCTAATGAAGTGAGCGTAAAGTGACATCACACGGCACTTTATACGTCTCTTCAAAAATCACCTCAGCAAGTTTCATGTTTCCAATTTTAAAAGTGTGTCTGAAATTGTATCAGTCAATTTCGAGCTGTTGAAGCTGGAAAAGAGTTTTTCCGTATACACCCTTAATACTAGAATTCTCATCGATTTTTCCATTGAAAAATATAATAAAAGGCAATACAAAAGTATCAAAACAAAACCTATATACTGCTCTGGAAGCAGGTCGATTTTGTTATGACTCCACTTTTACGGGTAAAAGAAAAACAAAAACTTCATCTATTTATTCTTTTGCTCACCAATTAAAAAAAATGAACTGCTAGAAAAAAATAGAAGGGGTGGTGTGGATAAAAAGTAAAACTTATTTGCCGATACAAGTCTTTATTTTCACCAAATAATTTTATACTCGACATTTCTCTCAAAGAAACAATTGATTGTATGTGTATCAATGTTTTAATACAGTTTACTATTTAAACTATTGAATTTTGTTCATGATTTGAAAATGTAACTTCCAGATGATATGAAATTTAATGTATAAGCCTAGTTTGAACCGAAAATTAAAAATATCGTATCAAAATTGGATGTTGCTTTTGTAAAACACAAAATCTGGGCTGATTTTTATATATAGATGTACCACTAGGCAAACTGTATGTATTTTACGGTTAATTTGATAAATTCGGTAATTATTAATAACTACGTCTTTTGATAAACTTTATAAATGTTGTATGTTAATCAAATTTATCGGTTTACCGATGAAGTTCAGTCAATTTGATTAATTAATTTTCTTAACGAATACATACTTTTCAAAAATATGAAGTATCATAACTGTTTGAATCTAATAACATAAATAATTGTTAAGAGACAATAATACTTAATCAAAAGAAATGTTCTATTAATAATACGCAAAAGACTAAACAGTTTAAAATAATTATTTTAATCATTACTGAATGAATTAGGAAAAAAATTAAACACTGAAATATTCAAAGAATAAATTATACGGCTTTGAAATGCATACTTTAGCAACGAAAATTTAGGAAAAACGTATACAAAATAAAAAATCTCAAGCTAAATGACTTGAAATTTATTATATTTACCAAACTTGATTGGTTATTATAAATAATTGGATAAATTTTCATAAATTTATCAAATTAAACGGATTATAGATATGTTTATAAGTATGTAGCACCTATTGTCTTCGATTAGTCTATCCGTGTAACTGCATATAACAACGCAAAATCCGAATCGTTTGAAATTTAAAATATATAAATATTACATAATTTTGTTGAAAATTTTCAATTTTTATGAAAATCGGATGTATTGTTTAATCACAGGGACAATCATAAATATTCCGTTACATTATGATCAATGGAAAAGTATAGTTTCATGTGCATTTTAATGATGTTACACTATTTCGAACATAATAAAATTGATATGCTTCTTTTAAGTATATACTGAAACGTACATTCTGTACAATCTGTTGTGCAAAGAATTTTTTTATTAATTTACAGGACCACACAAAAGTATTTCATTTCATAATGGTATAGAAGAAAATATAGTTTAGGTTATGTTTTAAATTATATTAAACTATTTCACATTTTATGAAATTGATATACGTCACTGAGATTTACTTCAAATTATATTCTGTACAATAGAAATAAGATAGTATTTACAGGGACACACAAAGCATCTCGGCTACTATACTCTATCCAAAGGACTGTATACTATTGGATGAAAATCTGAAAAATTTTGAAACTTCGAAAATATGAGCGCACCTCGTTTTCTACGCTTGACGTGCAATTTTCTACACGTTTTCATATCATTTGGTTATTATTAATAGTAATTGATTAATCAAATTGGGCTTAACATGTACATTACATATGAATATTCAAACATCGATACATAAAATAATTTTGCATGCTATTTCTCGGATTTCGGTTAAAAGAATTCAGCTCTATCTGAATAATGTTTAGTCAAAAAATATTAACATACTAACTTCGTTCTCCAACAATTCCTTTCACTTTTAACTTTACTTGCAAAAAGCTACAGTATTGGAGCAAGAATTTAGATTACGACAAAGGCTAAAGCTAAATGGTTTAATAGAAATTGGATGGCAGAATCCTCACTGAATTTGATCCAAGAAATACTTAATAAAAAAAGAATATAGAAGAGACAAAACAAAACTTTGTGTACACTGTAAAAAAAAATTGGGAAACTTACAAAATTTTTTCTAGTAGAATTGTATTCCAAGAACTTTTTATGTAACGGCAACAATAAAAATTCATGCAACAGATACAGATTTGCACTTTGAATCAAACAAATTTTAAGGTTACTAAGAATTTTTTGGGGAAATCGTATTCCAAGAACTTTTTAAGTGACGATAACGAGCATTATAGATAAAATTTTAGTAAAGTTACCAAAATTTTAGTAAATTCTTTTGTAAAGTTACAGATGGTTTTAGTTTTGCTTACAAGTTTTGTAGATTGACATCATTTTCTTGTACAGTGTACAGATAAAATTTTAGTAAGCATAAGAGATTTCGGTTAATTTAGATTACTAAGGTTACAGATTTTTTTTACAGTGTACAAAGCCCATATATATCGGACGTTTGCTTCTGATATCGTTCGATTTCTTTATTACTCTACTCTTAACCTCTTCAGACCTGAGCATAAAATAACTCTACAAATATATATTTATTGCTTTTGCATAATCGAAATGACACCATATATGACAGAAAGAGTAATTTTTATGGAATCAGTACTTCAGGGAACTGGTAATTTAGGTTTACAAATATGGATATAAAAATATTAATTACATTGAAACATGAGTTTAACAAACAGAAATATAAATTTACGCTACAGTAAAATTAAGGTCTTTAAACAATTAAATGAGCAGCAAATCCTCAATTTTTAAGCTATTGCATAGCTTTTATCGCGGGCTTTGAGCGCGGCGACCGAATCCAAAAATTCCGTAACGAGAAATATCCTAACACATCCGTAACGAAAAAACCTAACACTCGGCTAACATCGTTTCAGCTCGGCAGACTTCGGCATGGTATCATTCGGTGGACTTCGGCAGACATTGACGCGGTATTTTTCAGATATTTAGAGGATATCAAGTCTCAAACTTATATTTCTTATTTCAGTTACTATAAATCTATAGTTTCAATAATAAAAATTCCTGATAGAATGTGTATAGAAAAGAATCGTCTTAAGATAAAACAAGGCAGAATAATGTAGCTTTTTGGTGATTGGAGACCCGCCCAATGGTGAGGATCGAAAAATTTAAAATGCTTATAACTCGCGAACTAATTTTCGTAGCGCAGCCAAATTTTGTTTGATAATTTATTATGAGACAGTGTTAATTTTTGGTGACAGGAGACCCCCCCCCCCCATGGTGAGGGTCGAAAAATTTAAAATGCTTTTATAACTCGCGATCTAATTTTCGTAGCGCGGCCAATTTTTGTTTGGTAATTTATTATTAGACAGTGTTAATTTTTGGTGACAGGAGACCCCTCAAGGTGAGGGTCGAAAAATTTAAAATGCTTATAACTCGCGATCTAATTTTCGTAGCGCGGTCAAATTTTGTTTGGTAATTTATTATGAGACAGTGTTAATTTTTGGTGACAGGAGACCCCCCCCCCCAATGGTGAGGGTCGAAAAATTTAAAATGCTTTTATAACTCACGATCTAATTTTCGTAGCGCGGCAAAATTTTGTTTGGTAATTTATTATGAGACAGTGATAATTATTGGTGACAGGAAATCCCCCATGGTGAGGGTCGAAAAATTTAAAGTGCTTATAACTCGCGATCTAATTTTCGTAGCGCGGCCAAAATTTGTTTGATGATTTATTATGAGACAGTGTTAATTTCTGGTGACAGGAGACCCCCCACGGTGAGGGTCGAAAAATTTAAAATGCTTATAAATGGCGATCTACTTTTCGTAGTGCGGCCAAATTTTGTTTGGTAATTTACTATGAGACAGTGTTACTTTTGGTGACAGGAGACCCCCCACGGAGAGGGTCGAAAAATTTAAAATGCTTATAACTCGCGATCTAATTTTCGTAGTGCGGCCAAATTTTGTTTGGTAATTTACTATGAGACAGTGTTACTTTTGGTGACAGGAGACCCCCCCACGGTGAGGGTCGAAAAATTTAAAAGGCTTATAACTCGCGATCTAATTTTTGTAGCGCGGCCAAATTTTGTTTGGAAATTTATTATGAGACAGTGTTATTTTTGGTGACAGGAGACCCCCCACGGTGAGGGTCGAAAAATTTAAAATGCTTATACCTCGAGATCTAATTTTCGTAGTCCGGCCAAATTTTGTTTGGTAATTTATTATGAGACAGTGTTAATTTTTGGTGACAGGAGACCCCCCTCCATGGTGAGGGTCGAAAAATTTAAAATGCTTTTATAACTCGCGATCTAATTTTCGTAGCGCTGCCAAATTTTGTTTGATAATTTACTATGAGACAAAGTTACTTTTGGTGACAGGAGACCCCCCACGGTGAGGGTCGAAAAATTTAAAAGGCTTATAACTCGCGATCTAATTTTTGTAGCGCGGCCAAATTTTGTTTGGAAATTTATTATGAGACAGTGTTACTTTTGGTGACAGGAGACCCCCCACGGTGAGGGTCGAAAAATTTAAAAGGCTTGTAACTCGCGATCTAATTTTCGTAGCGCGGCCAAATTTTGTTTGGTAATTTATGATGAGACAGTGTTACTTTTGGTGACAGGTGACCCCCCACGTTGAGGGTCGAAAAATTTAAAATGCTTATAACTCGCGATCTAATTTTCGTAGCGCGGCCAAATTTTGTTTGGTGATTTGTTATGAAACTGTGTTAATTTTTTATGACAGGAGACCCCCCCCCCAGGGTGAGGGTCGAAAAAGTTAAAATGGTTATAACTCGCGATCTAATTTTCGTAGCGCGGCCAAATTTTATTTGGTAATTTATTATGAGACAGTTTAAATTTTTGGTGACAAGAGACCCCCCCCCCCTCCACGGTGAGGAACGAAAAATTTAAAATGCTTATAACTGGCGATCTACTTTTCGTAGTGCGGCCAAATTTTGTTTGGTAATTTACTATGAGACAGTGTTACTTTTGGTGACAGGAGACCCCCCACGGTGAGGGTCGAAAAATTTAAAATGCTTATAACTCGCTATCTAACTTTCGTAGTGCGGCCAAATTTTGTTTGGTAATTTATTATGAGAGAGTGTTAATTTTTGGTGACAGGAGACCCCCCACGGTGAGGGTCGAAAAATTTAAAATGTTTATAACTCGCGATCAATTTTTGTAGCGTGGCCATATTTTGTTTGGTAATTTATTATGAGACAGTGTTAATTTTTGGTGACAGGAGATCCCCCATGAAAAGGGTCGAAAAATTTAAAATGCTTATAACTCGCGATCTAATTTTCGTAGTGCGGCCAAATTTTGTTTGGTAATTTATTATGAGACAGTGTTAATTTTTTGGTGACAAAAGACCCCCACGGTGAGGTTCGGAAAATTTAAAATGCTTATAACTAGCGATCTAATTTTCGTAGCGCAGCCAAATTTTGTTTGGTAATTTATTAAGGTATTGCATAGCTTTTATCGCGGGCCTTGAGCGCGGCGAAAGAATCTAGAAATTCCGTTACGAGAAAAAAAAACCTAACACTCCGGCTAACGTCGCTTCAGTTTGGCAGACTTCGGCACGGTATCCTTCGGTAGACTTCGGCAGACATTGACGCGCTATTTTTCAGATATTTTGAGAATATAAAGTCTCAAACTTATGTTTTTTATTTCAGCTACCATAAACGTATAGTTTCAATGATAAAAATTCCTGATTAACCTACATGTATTGTAAGATAATAAAAATATTTTAAACGATTTTTCTTTTATTGAATTAATTCTCATTAGTTCAATAAAAGAAAAAAAAATTTTTGTTATCGGTCATCACGCTCAAAAAGTGTAACTTGAATTAATATATATACATGTAAAAAAAAGAAAAAAAAAAAAAAACTTTATAAATAAAAAATAAATAAATAATTATATTTGCATAAGTTGATAAAAAATGCTTTGCAATAGCTTTACCGCGGCAGTCCCCGTGTGCCACACGTGTTTTTTTTATTGTAAAGCATTTAAGTTAAATAATTATGAATATTTCTTACTTTTTTGGCCACAATATCTTGGAGGTATTTTCGAAATACAAATGAAATTAATATTCATTTTATGAGGTAATATTCATCATTGCTGACATTTATTGGTTTTGTTTTAAAGTGAAAAACATTTATCTTTATAAAAATGAAGTAAAAAAGCCAAAAAATCGAACATTTTAATTTTTATGCGGAAAAGAATGGAGGTACATTTTTGTGTACCTCAGGTCTGAAGAGGTTAAAGAAAAGAAAAACAATACATCTATCGTAAATCTCTTCTCTTGCTAAACAATAAAAAAGTTATCAAAAGCCAGGTGAGAATAGAACGGAAGGTGTCGGATAGAAAGTAAATTATAACTTAACTCTGTTTTTTTTTTTTTTTTTTTTTTTTTTTGCATTTGTTTAAGACACTGATATATTTAGGTAAGTTCGTAATTATGAAATTAGTAGCACCTATATTCGTCCTTCAATCCGTTCGCCTGTCTGTTCGTCTGTCATTTAACAGAGCAAAAGCTACCCAAACAAATCTTTTGAAATTTAAAATATGTAATTGGTGTACAATTTAATCGAGTCATTTCATATTTTATGAAAATTGGATGCCCAGTTTAATTACATTGGCAATCCCTTTCAACAATTCCTTTGAATCTTTAACTTTACTTGCAAAAAGTTTTAGTATTGAAGCAAGAGTTTGATTACGACAAAGGCTAAAGCTGCATAGCTTTATAGAAATTCGATGGCGGAATTCTCATCGAATTTGTTTCTGAAAAAAAAACCCTAATGAAAAAAAATATAGAAGAGACAAAGCAAAACTTTGTACACAAAGCCCATTTATATCGGACGTTTACTCTTCATATCGTTCGATTTCTTTATTACTCCACTCTTCCGGTGGAAAGAAAAACAATAGATTCATCTATCATAAATCTCTTATCTTGCTCAATAATAAAAAAAAGTTACCAAAAGCCAGGAGAGAATAAAACGGAAGGTGTTGGATTGAAAATAAAAGATAAGCCTAGTTTAACTCTGAATAACTGGTTTTTTTGCAATTGTCTAAGATATTGATGTTTTTAGATGCATTCGTAATTATACACTGGTGTCCAAAAGTTAAGCATAATTGGTAATTAAGTAAGTAATGAAAGAAATATAAATCGAAATGTAGTGAAACTCCAGGTGTTTAAACAAAATAGTACGCGTCATACATTTTCGCGAAGAGTTTTCCCCGAAATTGAACAGGGGACCGTCAACAAATTGAAAAAGAACGAAGATCTTTTGGATAACCCTGTCAAAACTAATGTAGCAAAAGCGTTCAAACTGCATATTATGATTAAGTGGCTTATTGTAATGTACTGTGTTCATTTTTATAGGGATAGCATGTATACTAGTAGAGAAATTAAGGTTTTTATAAAAACAGTCCAAAGTTTTTTGCTTATAATTTGCAGAGTTCTTAATATAAAATAATGTTATTTTCTGAAAATATGACAAACATCATTGTACACAATACCCTGTCATTAGAATTTAAAAATAATAAAAATTGTTTGACAAATGAGCAAGTATACTAAATAATTTTTTATTGCGCATGCGTGAACGCTATTAAAATGTGCATATTATGTTAGTTAAATGTATAGAGCAACTTTTGTGAAAGTCTCAAAAACCTAGCTTAAAAATTGTGAAAATTATCGTTGATAGAAAGAGATCAAAATCCTTTATTCCCTAAATGAAGCAAAAAGATGAGGGGCTGTATCCATATTCCATTGTTTAGTGCCTACACAATATTGCACGTACAAATATATTTGGATAAAACCCCTGATTTTTTTGCTTCCTTTTAGGAATAAGGATTTTGAGTTGATTCTATAGGCGACCATTTTCAGAATTTTCATGCTATGTTTTTGAAACTTTTACAGAAGTTGCTCTATACATTTAGCTAACACAATATGCAAATGAAATTTTGATAACGTTGACGCATGCGCAATGAAAAATCATTTACTAAACCTACTCATTTTTCATACAATTTTTATTATTTCAAAATTCTGATGACAGGGTATTGTGTACAATGATGTTTGTCATATTTTCAGAAAATAACATTATTTTATATTAAGAACTCTGCAAATTATAAGCAAAAAACTTTGGACTGTTTTTATAAAAACCTTAATTTCTCTACTAGTATACATGCTATCCCTATAAAAATGAACACAGTACATTACAATAAGCCACTTAATCGTAATATGCAGTTTGAACGCTTTTGCTACATTATTTTTGACAGGGTTAGCCAAAAGATCTTCGTTCTTTTTCAATTTGTTGACGGTCCCCTGTTCGATTTCTGGGAAAACTCTTCGCGAAAATATATGACGCGTACTATTTTGTTTAAACACCTGGAGTTTCACCACATTCCGATTTATATTTCTTTCATTACTTACTTAATTACCAATTATGTTTAACTTTTCGACACCAGTGTATATATAGGTAGCACCTATTGTTGTCTTTCATTTTGTCCGCCTGTCCGCATATAACAGATCAAAAACTACCCAACCGAATTATTTGAAATTTAAAATATATAATTTTGTGTAATTTTGTTGAGTCATTTGAAATTTTATGAAAATCAGATGTATAGTTTAATGGCAGGGACAATTAATAGCATTCCGTTACATTACGGTCTATGGTAAAAAATAGTTTCAAGGAATTTTAAATGATGTTACACTCTTTCGAATTTAATAGAATTGATGTTTATCTATGAAGTATATATCAAAAAATACATTCTGTACAGTCTGTGGTGCAAAGAATATTTGTTATTCATTTATAAGGCCACACAAAGGTATTCCAATATACAATGCTATAGGGGGAAACACTATTTGAAGCGCGTTTTAATACTATTAAACTGTTTCACTTTTAATTAAACTGATATACGTTGCTGAAATTTACTACAAATTATTTTCTGTATAAAAGAAAGCAGATAGTATTTACAGAGACACACAAAAGATCTCGGCTACTATACTGTATCCGAATTAATGTGTACTATTACACCAAGATCTGAAAAATAAAAATGAATTTTAAACTTCGTTATAATACAAACGCACATCATTTCATATACTTGAAGTGCAATTTTTGAATTTTTGGATATCGTTTTGTTATTATTAATATTGATCGATTAATCGAATAGAGCGTAACATATATATTTTATATGTATATTTGTACATAGATATATAAAATATTTTTGTATCCTATTTCTTAGAATTTGGATGAAAGGATACAGCTCTATCGGAATAATGTTTAGTCAAAAAATATTAACATATTAAAATCGTTCACCAACAATTCTTTTAATCTGTAACTTTACTCGCAAAAAGTTAGAGTATTGGAGCTAGAGTTTAGATTACGAAAAAGGTAAGCTAGGTGATTTAATAGAAATTCGATGGCGGAAATTTCATCGAATTTGTTCCTGGAATAACTTAATAAAAAAAAAGAATATAGAAGAGACAAAACAAAACTTTGTGCACAAAGCCCGTATACATCGGACGTTTGCTCTCGATATCGTTCGATTTCTTTATTACTCTACTCTACCGGTGGAAAGAAAAACAATAGATCCTTCTATCATAAATCTCTTCTGTCGCTCAACAATAAAAAAAACTTATCAAAAACCAGGAGAGAATAGAACGGAAGGTGTAGGATTGAAAATAAAAGAAAAGCCTAATTTAACTCTGGATAACTGATATTTTTGCAATTGACTAAGGTATTGATGTTTTTAGGTAAATTCGTAATTATTAAATTAGTGGCATCTATATTCGTCGTTCAGTCCGTCCGTCTGTCTGTCCGCATATAACAGAGCAAAAACTATCCAACCGAATCTTTTAAAATTTAAAATATATAACTGCTGAAGAATTTGATCGAGTCATTTCAAATTTTATGAAAATGGGATACGTAGTTTAATTATAGGGACTATCCCTTTCAACAATTCCTTTAATCTTTAACTTTACTTGCAAAAAGTTTTAGTATTGGAGCAAGAGTTTGTTACGACAAAGCCTAAAGCTAGGTGGCTTAATAGAAATTCGATATCCGAATTCTCAACGAATTTGTTCCTGGAAAAAAACATAATAATAGAGAGAAGAGACAAAACAAAACTTTCTACACAAAGCCCATATATATCGGACGTTTGCTCTTGATATCGTTCGATTTCTTTATTACTCTACTCTTCCGCTGGAAAGAAAAACAACAGATCTATCTATCATAAATCTCTTCTGTCGCTCCCCAGGCAGCACATCCATATGGGCCCGTAAGGGCAGAAGTGGGTCAGGGATATAGATCTATAAGGGCTATCCATATGGGCCCGCATAGAATGTCCACTTTTTTTTCTATATGGACCCATATGGGCTATTTAGATATATCTATATGGACGCCTATGTCGATATATAAAGATATCTATAAGGATCTATGTGGATGCCTATGTAGATCTATAATGATATCTATAAGGGCCCGCATAGAATGTCCACTTTTTTCCATATGGGCCCATAAGGGTTATCTTTATATATATATATGGAAGTCTATGACTATCTATAAAGATATATCTATATAGATCTATGTGGATGCACATGTAGATCTATAATGACATCTATATGGGCCCGCATAGAATGTCCACTTTTTTTTCCATATGGGCCCATATGGGTTATTTTTATGCATCTACATGGGTGCATATGTCGATCTATAAAGGTATCTATATGGGTCTATTTGGATGCACATGTAGATCTATAATGATATCTATATGGGCCCGCATAGAATGTCCACTTTTTTTCCCATATAGGCCTATTTAAGCTGTTTACATGGATCATTAAGGATTTATAATGTGATCTTTATAAATTTATAGGTCACTGATTTAAGAAGACACTTTACTTATTTGAAAACATCTGTACCGTAATGTTGAACCTAAGTTTTTGAATTTCTCATTTAAATTTGAATATTTTTTAATGTTTTCTTTCTGCATTGTATAGTTGAACTCAATGTTAAACCTAGTTCTTGAATTTCTCATTTAAATTTGAATATTTTTAAATGTTTTCTTTCTGCACTGCATAGCTGAACTCAATCTCCAAAGGGACCATTTTGTATTTTTTCAATTTTGTTTGTAATTTTTTAAAGGTACTTTCATCTTCGAAACCGGTTCCGAAAGTGTAAATACCTTTACTAAAAAAAATTTGGTACCAAAATCCAAGAAGTGAAACTAGTGGTATGATATCGACGTCAGTTTCCTATGCAGAAAAAGTCATTTTGAAAATATTTAAACGAGAAATTCAAAAAAAACCTATCCATAACATTACAAAGCCCATGTTTTCAAGTAAATGAAGGGGATTCGTCATTCATTTGAAAACATCTGGTTCATAATGTTAAATTTATGGACAAGCTATTTTTGAATTTCACTTAAATTTAAATATTTTTAGAGATTTTTTTTCTACATATAGGATAGCTGAACTTGTTTTCTAATAGGACAATTTTGTATTTTTTTTTTTTTTTTTTTAATTTTGGTTACAGATCTTCAGGTATTTTCATTTTCAAAACTGTTTTTGAAAATGAAGGTATTATCAAAGTATTATGGAATTAGCTGAAAAATAATCAAATTTTCTTTATCTATTTTATGTAGCTCCATAAATTTAATAAATGCAAATCATGTATGCACTGTACAGCCTGAGAATTTTGTCTACTGGATCATACAGTGTACATGCCATACACACTTCAGACAAATTTAAAATGTTACTTTTTTACTAAAATAAATTAATAAATCAACCAAGGTAGGTCACCAATGACCCATTATCTTTATTTCTCTTACCTGTTTTGTGAAAACCAAAAAAGAGACGTTCAACATCCTAGTGATCTTGAAAGCTTCACAAATACTAATGAAAGAGACTGACAACCAGGAATGTAGTGGAGGGTGTATGTCATATACCCTCTGGATTTTTCTAAGGAACACCGTATACCCTCTCTTTCTCAAGAAAGCCATAGTAAATACACTCTACGGTATACCCTCTGCCTTGAGCATATACCCTCTGCTTAAAGTATATGCGCTGGTTTTTTTTTTTTTTTTTTTTTTTTTCTTTAACGATTACACCATTGCTGACTACTTGAGGCAAGTGATCATGGCTATCAACTTCCATGCACAAAATTTCTCTTCTGGGGGTCAAAAGCATCTTGTGATTTTATGGTTAATGTAAGTACATTGTTACATATGAAATGTCTCACAAATTTAAACAATATATGTTTGCAATAAATTCATTTATATTTTTTCACAAATATGATTGTTTCTAAACAGTACATAATCTTTCTATCATCAAATTAAAAATAAAAAGATACTATCAAATTTAATTTGTTTAAAACCCATATTCCAATTTACTTTTTATTTAAGTTAAAATAATTTAAGGGTGTTCTTAAATCAAAAAGGGCTACTTTGTGACACATGCATTAATTTATTTTTGTTCGGAAATGCATGAAAATCGCAAGTGTTGTTATTCAGAAACTGTCTAATTGCACTCATTCTTTTGTTTTTTAAAAGACACAATAGATTTTTCATAACAAGCCTTCAAAGTTGACACTTTTGAGCATATTTCTGGACGAAAGCAGAAAAACCAGTCGAAAAGGAGGAGAAAAACAGGTGATTGCATCATCGAAATAGCTTATAACTAGATAAGTAATTTAACTATCATAAAATGGAAAAATAAGTACAATTCAAAATCGCTTCCATAGTCAGGCATTAAAATTTTATAACTTTCTGTTAAAAAATGAATTTGTAAATGTGTCAAAGCGTTTTTCGCTTGTTGAGCGGATCAGTTAAGAACACCCTTAAGCATAATGAAAAACATTTAATGCATATAATTCAATTCCCAGAAGATTAATTTACATGTACTTACAACAATATAAACAATTCAGCACCTCTGACTGATATTCCATAAATAAGCACTTTAGAAAATAAGAGCACAGTAATATCTCTGGCATGCAGCTAATATAAAAATATTGCTTTTCCATACTATACTTACTTTGCTAACCTTAATTTACCAATGACAGGATTCTCACTGATGATTTATTATTATTATTATTAAATATTTCTAAATAATAATTTACTTTGAAGATTAATTTGTTGAAATAGTGTCAGAGAGAAAATAATTACCAATGGCAGTCATGTAAATTTGAAATGAAAATGAGACAGACTAAATAAAATAGCAACACAATTCACTTGGTTTATGGTATGTTACTTCATTTATTGAAAATACAATTTATATATTCATATATATGTATTTCTATAGACTATATCAGAATAGTTATCTTGTAACATAGTTCTATTTTTCATACAGTTTTAGATGGGTGTTGCACCCTCTCTGTAGTTTCATTTTAAAAAATGCATGCTTCGAGCCTCTATAAAAGGAGAAAAATTCGTATAAGAATCTAAAATCCTATGAGCAAGCACTCTGCTCTTCTTTACTTCTAGGAGAAAGTCAATAGAATAGTTATTTGAATATTTAAAAACAACATGTATCATTGCGGAAGAAAGTTCATGAAGAATAAACAAACATTCTTTTCCCTCTTCAAATGCATAACTTTACATCCAGGATCATCAATGCAGGATTCTTCAACTTCGTATAAATTTGAATCAAGATTCCATGTCAGGTACAATTGAATTGCTCCAAGCATCTGGTTAATGTCACCACCTATTTTTAAAATGTAAGGATTAAATTTTTAAGATATAAAATTGTTTGTGCATACATAATTTTATCTAAAAATGAAGAAATATAATTTTTTTTTTAATTACATTTCACACAACAGAAACATTTAATTATTAACAGTAACACTATCCATTTAATTTAGTTTTGCAAGGAAAAAGCTTCATTTGAAAAACTGATAAATTAAAAACCAATAAATTCACCAGGAACAGAATCATCTTTTTTTTTTTTTTTTTTTTTTTTTTTTTTTTTGCTATTCCAGCTTCTTTTTCAAATGTGAAATTGCGTTGCAGCAAGTAACACAACCACACTCAAGCTAATATTAAACGTATGGCAGCATTCTTTCCAAATTTCTCATTTACATTTCAATATTTGTACAAGGTTCTTCAAAAAAAAAATTTTTTTTTTAAGCTTCAATTTGTATTTTTAAAATGACTACAAAAAAAAAAAAAAAAAAAAAAAAAAAAAAAAAAAAAATGTTTTATAAAAAGTGCAATCAAAATTGAAAAAATAAAAAGGTACCCCAGGAAAAAGATCTGATGTCTATCTGCAAAGAAAAAAATATATATAAATATATGAAAAAGAATGTCCCCAGATACATAATTTTAACTTGTGACTTAAGAGTGTTCTTATTTGCCTACCATGGGATTTTATTACAGAAAAATATAATGTACCTAGATAGTTAAAAGTAATAGTTTCGAACTAGATTTAAAATTTTTTGTTTATTATTTTCACTTTAATTTCACAGTTTATTTTAAAAATTAATGAGACAATAAATGATTTTTTTTTTCATTTATAGATCAATTGCTATGAAGATTTGCATATTTAATGAGTTAAAAATGAACGAGCTGATTCGTTTGATATTGTCTGATGTCAGTTCCTTAAATAAAACTTAAAACTTTGTATGATTACAAAAAAATAAATAAATAAATAAATAAATAAATAAAAAATTAAAAAAAATTAAACCTAGTTTTGGGGACTTTCTTAGGAGTCTAATGCATTCGCAATAAACCTTTTGTCTGAACTAACCTATGACATGAATCCCTGTATCTAATGCAGCATATGTACTGAAAATGCTCTGTATTTACCAAAGATTATCGCAAACAACGTTGAGTGAACCAAAACCAAACCTTGTAGTAATCCATAGAATGTGAAAAACTAATTCTTCATTAAAGTTAAAAAAATGTTGGTTATTGAAGTCTAAGATAAACTTTTATAATACAGAAAGCAGCTGAATTGTAATGTAAGTTGAATGAACCAAATCTGTTAAGATTGGGTCCTTAGAAATGTGAGATAGAATGTGTCCTCCAGTGGTGGAAAGTGCACCCCCCCCCCTGTAAATTTAATGAATTACTATAAATATTAACATAATGTTTAATAAACGGATGAAATTCCTTATCTAAAGTTATGTAATTTTTAATTTACAGTTTCAGTGAGTAAACATAACTTTTTGAAAATGCTGGCAAGTACTCAAAATGTATGCAAAAAAGGTGACAGCTGAAGTATAAAGAAGGCCCAGGTATAGGGAACAAAGGTGTATTAACGAGAATGTAGCTGGGTATGAGAAAATTTCTTAGTAGTTTAAAAGTAGTTGAAGGGTGCTAAAACTGTCAAAGAAAATTGTAAATACAATTAGAGCATTGTTTTAGAAATTGCAATAAAGGAATGAAGAAGGAAATTAAAATTCAAACTTAGCAGTAGCTGAAATCTGGAAAAATATTTGTTGTTCATATAATACCTGGGGGATCTAAGAAATTATTTAAAAAAAAAAAAAAAAAAAACGTGAATTGGATCATTTTTGAAAAAGTTATGGTAGGGGGTCTAAAAGAGGCCAACTAATAGCAGGACAATAGCATGAAAACATGTTAAAATGTTCTACTATTTATCAATTTAGATTTTCAAATTATCAAAATTAAGAATAGTGTACATAGTATAATATTAATCCTTAGAATAATATTTTAAAGAAATGCACAAAAAAATTAGGAAAATGTTTAAAAAAGGATGCTATAGGTCATGGATAAAAATGTGAGAGTATTGATACGGAGAGAAGAGTCTAAAGCAATTTAACATATAAGTAGTACAGTAGACTCCCTCAAATCCGCACAGCTTGGAACCAGAGGTTGTGCGGATTTTAGAATTTTGCAGATTTATGGTCGTTGCTTTTTTTTTTTACTTTTTTTAAACAGTAATTTCAACATAATAAATAATGCAATCAAAACTATAATGAGTGCTTAAAATATAATAAAATATTAAAATAAGTAATAAACTAAAATAATAAAAATTTAGATGATTTTTAAGAATGATTAAAATATTAAAAGCAAACGTCAAGTTAATTATCAATAATATATGATCAAATATTCATTATAAAGGGAAATAAAGAGGACATCTATTGGATTAAAAACTTTTTGCAAATTAATTTAATGTTTAATAAAATTATGAGTTACATGATTCTGACATGGATGAAATGTGACTCATGGACGAAATTTGCATTTTTAAAGCGATCGGACAACGAAATTCGCATTTTTTATGCAATTCATTCACGAAATTAACTTTTTTTTTTTTTTTACACAATTCATAGACGAAATTGAGTTTTTTGCACGTCTCATGGACAAAATTCATGTTTTTTGTGCAGTCTTTGGCCAATATTCCCATTTTTATGCGATTCTTTGTTGAAAACCCCTTTTCATACTTTATGCGATTTTTTTATACTTTATGCGATACTTAATTGAAATTCATGATTTTTTAAAGTATTTTGATGAAATTCCCATTTTTCTTAAGATCTTTTGATGAAATTTCTGATTTTTTTCATAACTTTTTGACAAAATTTAATTTTTTTTTCTTGACCTTTGACGATATTTTTCGCTTTTTCTGCAGAACTTTGATTGACTAAATTTGAGTTTTTTCTGTAATAATTTGACGAAATTGAAGATTTTTTCTGCGAACAATTAACGAAATTGATTTTTTATGACAACTGTCTATCAAGTCAATATATGCAATTTTTAGTATCTGAAATTTCAGACTGATGAATTTTTTAAGTTTTTGGCATAAAATGTCTTAAATTTTTGGAAAATTTGGAACAGATGTAGTATTTGCCTGGAGTCCCCCATTTTGTTTCTTTGTTGGTCACTTATGGCCACTTTATATTTAATTTTTGAACAATTAAGAAATTAAACTTATGCAACAACAAATTTTAAAGAAAATCAGCAATCCAAACATTATTTGTAAAAAAGAAAAAAAATAGGGAAGGGAGAGGAGGAATTCTTAATCAGTAAACGGTAAATAGATAAATTTCAAAATAACCAAATAAAGCAAATATCCATTTAAAAAATATATATATTCCTAAATTACAGTAAAAAATGTTTCAGAGATTAGACGCTTAAAACGACAACAACAACAATAAATAAATAAATAAATACAAATACAAAAAATTTAAATTGGCAAAAAAATGGCCACCATCTCCGGGCGAATACTACATGATAGCCAAAAATTTTAAAATTAGCCTTGCTGTTAATTGTATGCCAACAGTAAATAATTTGTACATAAAATTGAGGGAATATTTTTAATTTCCTGGTACTTAAAAAAAGTTACAAAAAAAATTGTTTCTTTCCTAAAATTTGTGCACGGCTTGTGTCTATATTATACAACTCTGGATCTAACTGTGATTTCAAAATGTAATTGAACTTTGATATAACAAATCTCAATTTATTAAATTTTTCAATTTAGCGACTATTTCTTCGAATTTAACAAAGTTAAATTCCGATTTAATAAATAACATTCAATTAAAAAAAATTAAATTTGAAATTTTTTAACATGTATAAAAAAATTTTAATGTTCCTGATTGTCAATTTTCTAAATGTAAAGCAAAATTATCTACATGCAAAAATAATGCTACAGAGAGATTTCATTTTAAATACATATAAAATAAATTTTTTGGGGAGTGAGAGGAATTAGCCAGATTTTATGTTAATAACATTTAATTCATAAAATTTCAAATAAAATAAAATGTACTTACATTAATTAAATGTAGCTGAACATCCTTTTAAGAGTAAACTGAGACATTAAGATGGCTAAGAGGCTATAAGTGTCTAACTTGATAGTAAATCCTATGGAAATCAAAATGCATATATATAATAATTATACTTAATTTGAATATTTAAATTTCATTTTAAATACATATTGTTCTGAATTTCTTTTGTACAATAAACTAAAATTTTGAAGTATTTTAAAAACTAGTGAAACCCCAAATCTAACATTCCCGCATTGATTGTTTTATTTCTACGGTCCATGGCCGTGCAAGTTTGAAATTTTGCCGAGACTGAAAATATTTTGAATTCTCCCTTTAACTGAGTCTAAGTGAACACATATGCATACACGTAGCTGATATTTTTTCCACGACCCTATGACGAAATTCTTTTTCCCCCCAATCTTTAGCCAAAATTTGCAATTTTTGTGCAACCTTTTGACAAAATATGAGACTTTTCGGCGAAAACCAAGTAATTAATACAGGGTTGGCAAGTTTTTGACGTATGACGATTTTTAACGGATTTTATCGTTATGTCAAAAACTATCCAAAACCTACTTTTAGCAGTTTGTTTTTACATTATAATTATTGGTTTTTCATTCTATCTTTAGCATTAAGTCATTTTACTACAAATATTCACTATCAGAAAGACTCTAAAGTATATTTATTCATCCAAAAGAAAAAAAAGGAAAAAACTGCATTAAAAAATAAATAAAGCATTTAAGAATCTCTGTAAATGGAAAAATAATTTAAGAATAAATTTAAAGGTAAAAGATTCTTACTCATATAGTCATAGGTATGTAATAAAATATGCAATGTGTTATTTCTTTCACTTTCATTTTGCAACTTTAAATTTACAACTTTTACAATTCACTTTAAATAATACCTAAATAATTTTAAATAAAATGTAAACAGGACATAAATAGTCTGCTTTTATGGTAGTTGTAATAAATTTCAATTTAAAAAATATTTCATGACTATTCAGGTAAAAAATTATATCTAAAAATATAAGTACTGGAATGGTCTATAAGATTCATACATATTTGCACTAAAGTTAACAAATAAAAAACATGGTATGTGAATTTATAAATCAGCATTATATTCTGAATTTTCTTAAACATTGTTTTCTATTTGTTAAATTTTAAGTCTAAGAACTTTCAGATGAAAATGGATCTTAGAGATTTGCATCAAAATTTTATTATCACATAAATTTTAAGATTCTGCTTATTGAACTGAAAATAAAAGTCACCATTTAATTACATTTATAAAATGCATAAGATAAGCATTTTGAAATATTATATTGAATAATATTCAATTTATTCAATGACCAGCCTTGACATCTATTGTCATACCATATAACAAAATTTTTGCATTTCTATAATGATTTCTATATTGAATGTTATTTAATAATTAAAATAACCTTTTATTATCATTTAATATTAATGTTCATTGCAAAATCATATTAATGAAGATTATGATAAATATTGTTCTTTCCTTTCACTCTTGTACTTTTAAATTTTTCCCATTTAGGAAATCTTTCTTTTAAATAAATTTAACAAATGTAATTAAAAATAATATTAGTAACAAGAATAACAAGGAAAAATCAATTTAGAAATAAATTATATGCTGCACTTATATTATAAATCAGAGAAAAATAAAAAGTGGTATGTTTTTGGCAGGATAAACCGGTAAAATCATGGTTTTTACCACTGTCATGTCGAAAACCAGTTTTTAAGATCAAAAACCCAACCCTGACTTTATATGATGTTATAATGAAATCTGTGCCTTTTTTCTGTGATCCTTTTGCAAAATTTGCATCTTTTTTGCGATCGTTTGGATAGAAACTGTGTCTGTTTTGCAATCCTTTAACAGAAATCGCATCTGTTTCACGATCCTTTGACAGAAATTTGTGATTTTTCGACGAAATCCAAATATTTTATACGATATCTTAAGGCCCCTGTCCTCACTCGAGGAAACGCTCGCGAGCTAATGCTATTTCTATGGGGAAGCATTTTTCTAATAACTCTTTCGCATTTTCACATTTTTAAATATTTTTTTTGCATTGGACAGCTGAGGTGCATGCCGACAGCGCACCTTTTTTTACTTTTCAATTTTGATTGCAGATATTTTTTACAGAGTTATTTTCACTTTCAAAACCGGTTTCGAAACTGAAAGTGCTTTTAAAAAAATATATTGCAACCAAAATCGAAAAAGTAAAAAAGGTGCGCTATCGGCATGTACCTCAGCTGTCCAATGCAAAAAAAAAAATATTCAAAAATGTCAAAATGCGAAAGAGTTATTAGAAAAATGCTTCCCCATAGGAATAGCATTAGCTCGCGAGCGTTTCCTTGAGCGAGGACAGGGGCCTTAACGAAATTTGCTCCTTTAACAGATATTGCACCTTTTTCGTGATCTTTGACAGAAATCGTGGCTTCTCTTCAGTCATTAGATGAAAATCGTGTTTTTTGGAGATCATTTGCGGGAAATCACGCCTTTTTCACTAAGCTTTGGCAAAAGTTGTATCTTTTCCATGATCCTTTGACAAAATTTGAATCTGTTTCTATTTTTTTTCGATAGAAATTGAGTCTGTTTTGCAATCTTTTGACAAATATGTTTTTTCTATGATCTATTGACAAAATTCATGTCTTTTCTACAAACCTTTGACAAAATTTGCATATTTTTTCCCAATCCTTTAATAAAAATTGTATTTCTCTACAATCATTTGATGAAAATTGTCTTTTTTCGATCATTAGACTGAAATCGCATCTTTTTCGCAATCCTTTGGCAATATTCACGTCTTTTTTGCGAGCCTTTGACAAAAATTGCACTTCCTCTGCAATCATTTGATAAAAATCGTAGGTTTCATTGCAATTATTTGACATAATCACAATTTTTTTTTTCGATCCTTTGATAGATACCGCATCTAGCCAGAGTTATATAATATAGACACACACGCACAGAAAATTTTATGAACTTTGCAGAAAGTTTTAGGAAAGAAAAAAAATATATTTTTATTTTTTTAGTACCAAAAAATAAAAATATTCCCCCAATTTTATGTACGAATTATTTACCGTCAAAACGAATTTCGTCAACAGACCTCGAAAAAAAATTGCAAATTTCAACAAAGAATCACATAAAAAAAAGTGCATTTCGACAAAGAATCAGGTAAAAAAGGAACATTTTGACAAAAGACTGCATAAAAGACAAATTCTATTCATGAATCGTGTAAAAAATGCAAATTTCATTCATGGTTTGCATAAAAAATACGAATTTTGTGTAGAATCTCACAAAAAAGCGATTTTCGCTCACGAATAGCGTAAGAAACACAAAATTCATCTATGATTTGCTCAAAAATATGAATTACATCCATAAATCACTAAAAAAACACAAATTGCGGCCATGAATCGCTCAAAAATGTGATTTACTGTCATAAATCGCTTTAAAAACGCGAATTATACATCCATAAATCACTCAAAAAATGCACATTTCATCAATAGATTGCTCAAAAAATGCAAATTATGTCATGAATCGCATAAAAATACAGATTTACGTCCATAAATCACACAAAAAACATGAATTTTGTCAACAGATTGCTCAAAAAAACAAATTATGTCCATGAATTGCATAAAAACAGCAAATTACGTCCATAAATTTCATAAGAAACGCGAATTACATCTTTAAATTGGTCAATAAATGCAAATTTCTTTGACAAATCGCTCAAAAAACGCAAATTTCATCGACAGATCGCTCAAACATAAATTATGTCCATGAATCGCATAAAAGAGCGAATTATGTCTATGAATTGCATAAAAACGAGAATTATGGCCATGAATTGCAGAAAAAACGTGAATTACACCCACGAATTGCTTAATAAAAGCAAATTTCGTCCATGCCAAAATAATATAATGCATAATTTTATTAAACATTAAATTAACTTGCAGAAAGTTTTTAACCCATTATAAAGATGAAAATAAGCACTCACCAGTCGCCACTCGACGACTAAATGTGAAAAACTGGCGACTAAAAATGTGGAAAGTACCAGCCAAATGCAGGATTCTCCAAAAAGGTGTTTTGTAAAAAGAAATGCGGTAAAAAACGCCCGCGAATTTTGACAAGATCGCGGAAAAACATGAATTTCGTGTAAGTATCGCTAAAAGACATCGTCTAAGGATTGCAAAAAGAATGCAAAAAAAAAAACAGTAAATAACTTTATAAAATTGAAAAAAAAAAGCAATTGTAAGAAAACCCCTGCGTATTTTGTCAAAAAATCAATGAAAACAAACACGTTTTTTGTCAAAAAACGTAAAAACAAATGGGAAAAACGTGAATTTAATCAAAGAAACATGCAAAAAAGTGAATACCGTCAAAAAATTGCGTTAACAAATGCGAATACCATCAAAAAATCGCATTAACAAACGCGAGTACCGGCAAAAAATCACGATACCAAACACGATTTTCGTCAAAAAAACGTAAATGCGAACGCAAAAAATGCAAAATTTATTTTTAAAAAAAGGCAAATACAGTCAAAAAATCACGATAACACTCGAATACCGTCAAAAACCACGATAACAATCGGCAATACTGTCAAAAAATCGTGATAATGAACACGATTTTCGTTAAAAAGTTTCGAAAACGAATGCGATTTTCGTTAAAAAGTCACAAAAACGAACGCAAATTTTATCAAGAGATCGGAAAAAAAGAAGAAAATGCACATTGTTAAAAGATTGTGGAAAAAACATATAATGTTAATTTCATGAAAGTCCCCCCCCCCCTTTTATTTTTTAGAAAATTTGCTATGATTTTTTTTTTTAAATCAAACCTGCTAGTTGGTAGATTTTTTTTTTTTTTTTTTTTTTTTTTGGGGGGGGGGGGGGGTTACATCTTAATTCTAGATAAATAATTGCAAAAAAGAGGGTTGAAGTTTATTTATGTCATTAGCTACGCAAGTACCTAAGCATAGTTGGACTTGTGTAGCTAACTACATATGCATATTACATATAACTTTGCTGTTAATTTAAAATAGATTTGAAATTAGTATCTCAAGTTTATTCCAAACAATATAAATTAAAATATTTTTAACTAGTTCATATATTACTTATTCAGTCTATGCTCACGCTCGTATATATCTTGTAATTAAATATTAAGCAACTCAAATGTACTTACTGGCTACTAAAGAAATTATTCTCACTAGCCAATAACTGGCTGCTAAAAAAAAGACAACCTACCGGCCAGTGGCCACTAAGCAAAATTCCTTATTTTCATCTTTAACCCATTATTAAGTGGGCAGAAAGTTTTGGGTTTTATATAGGTCTGTCTATAGCATTGTTTGACAGAGATTGCATTTTTTTCTTGGAATCAGCATGTTTTCAGCATTCGCAATCTATTGACGAAAATAGTTTATTTTTTGCAATCATTTGACAAAAAGCAAGTCTTTTTTGCGGTGCGTTTCCATCCTCTGTAATTTTTAAAAGACGGAATTCTACCTGTGGACAGAAAACTTTCACTGCTATGGTCCCTGCACAAATTATATATAAATAAAATAATGTTAACCAAACATGCAAGCATCGTTCTTCAAAAAGTCGTTTTCCCTCATTCATCGTTGTAAAATTTCTCTCCTCATCGAAATGAAATTGAAAATCACGAGAATCCTTATGACATATAAACTGGAATTTCTTCTTTTACCCTAAAATAACTCATTTGTGCTGTTTGGGTTGATGAAGGCAACAATAATGGACGATCTTTACGATTTTGTTCAAGCTGTGAAAAGAAATTTTCTTGATTGGGGATATATCTTTCAGAATTGAAATCAAAGTATGAAGTTAAATAAGAGAAAAAAATGGGTATAGGACAGTTATAGCATTTTAATAATACTAATCTATTTTGTTTTCCCCCTTGTTATATGCTGAATCCAGTGTTCTCGCTGACATTTGACCAACGTTAGTAATTTGGCTAATTAAAAATAAAAACATTCGCCAAATGAAAAAAGTATTAGCCAAATAGATTCGCCAAGTAGCACTAAAAAATTTTTCTTTAATTCTTTAATGTACCCCCTTTTTTTCAATATGTTCTAAAATAGACTTAGTTTTTATAACTATGACAATGATTGTTATTAGTCTAAATTCAACTATTTGCTACAAATACGTTAAAAATATCTAATATATTAAAAATATGTATAAATGCATATGTATGAAAAACGAAAAGTAATAGAAAGAAAGAAATAGAAATAAAAAGCAAAAATTGAGCACTAGCAATTTGGCGAATCTAATCACTTGTTTACTCGCCAAATGAAGAATTTAGTCGCAATTTGGCGAAATGGCGAGCGACAGCGAGAACACTGGCTGAATCTGATAATCACAAATGTAGATTTTAAATGGTCACTTGCTCACTATTTATTCCTTGGAAACTGACTAATACTGTATAATGATTTTTTTCAATTTTCTACATTAACTGCAATTATATAATTTAAATTATTTCCAAATAAAATTATACTACTTATATATCCAACAATGCTTATTTTTATCAATGAATATGCATATGTAATAAAAAGTGTATATGTAATTAAAAAAAAGAGGGGGGGGGAGTTTAAAAACAAAACAAAATTGGTAAATAAAAAAAACAGATTTTCAACATGCACAAACAACAGAAAATAAGTTGAGAAAGTAAAAAAAATTTCATTAATAATAATAATTTTTAAAAAATCAAAATTTCATTGCTATTAAATACATTTTATATTACTTTTAAGTAATAACAATTATTTCAAACAAATTTTTCTATCAAATATTTTTTCTTTCTGAAAATTTGCAATTCAATTTAGTGTTCAAACACTATAAAATTGACTGGTTCTCATACATAAAAACCAAGCAAAAACGTTTTATAGTTTTCAGTAAAAGCAAGAAAATTTATATGGAATGCTGTCAAAGTTTACATTTTGTATGCAATAGCATGTTAGAAGAAAAAGAAAAATGCTGTGCTGACTAAACAATCAGCATTGAATTCAGGTGGTCTGGTAGGGAAGGGTATTCCTCTCTTCCTCCCCCCCCCCCGTCGAAAAGGCGAGATTTTGTGTTTTCAATGATTAAAAAGTGCAATCCCCCACTGGAGATACAGAAATACGAGCTCTAACAATTTTAGGCTTACGGCTAACTTATGCACCTGATTAGATGCAGTTAAAAAATTTCTACATACAAATCTGATATAGAACGTGAAAAAAACAATAGAGTATAAACAAAAAAAACATGCATATATTATACAGCTTACCTTGCTTTTCGGAAATATTGCTTTGAAGAACATTTGTCGATCGCCGATACATGCTCGTTCAACAACCAAAACACCAAAACAAACTGGACGCCACGCCATTATTCTGTAAGTTGGTTGATTGGTGGTCTTTCAAGATCGGCGCAGAATTCTCCGCGGAAAATCTCGAGTGTTTGGATCTGTCATGGCTTCCTGCATCTATCTCGATAAGATCGCAAGAAGCCATTGATCTGTTTAGGGGCGTTCGGTGCGCAAGATTTTGTAAGGTTTGTACTGCTATTGTTTTATGTGTTGTAAAAGGTTTTTTTTTTTTTTTCATTGAATTAGTTAATAGAGTTTTTATAAACAGTTCAGTTGCTTTGTATTTTTTTATTCTCAATTACATAATTAAATTAAATTTTACTTAAAAGTAAGAGCACAAAATTAAATTCAAATTAGCTTAAATAAAATTTAATATTTTTTTTTACAAATTTTTTAAATAAATTTTAATAATTAAAATATATTTTCAATTCATATACACTATTTTTAATAATTAAATAATACGAATTTAATTCATATGCACTATTTTTTAATAATTAAATAATTTTAATTATTAAAAAATTATAAATAATTATTAAATTTTATAATAATTAAATTATAATTTAAAAAATATTTTTTTAATTAAATAATAATAATAAAATTAAATAAATTTATTAAAATGCAAAATTTCCTACACTTATATTCAAAATATTTAAATAAATATTATTTAAGTTAACTTTAAAAAAACAATGTTAACATTAAAAAATTGTCCCCAGATTCTGCTAGATTTTCTATCAAGATCTATATAGATAACCCTTATCGATCTACACAGATTTTCTGAATGCTGTACAGATATTACATTTCACTATTTTCAGGATTTATTTAATAGATTAATATAGTAATATACATGTGTTATTAAAATAAACACATAATAAATATGCTGCGAAATTCATACTACAAAGTTGATTTATATAGATATTTTATTATCATCATATAATAATAGTAATAAAATAATAATTAATTATAGTAAAAATAATTACGTGTTATTTATATTATGATGAAATCTTCTTTAAATTAACTTAAAAAACGCTATGGTATCACTAAAAAGTTGTCTCCAGATTCTGATTGATTTTCTATCAAGATCTATATAGATAACCCACATCGATCTACACAAATCCACACAGATTTTCTAATTGCTGCACACATATATAAATTTCTACATTTTGTTACTTTTTATAGTTAATTTAATCAAACAGTAAGCTGATATACTTCTAATATTAATATAAATACATAAAAAATGCGCTTCGAGCTATATGCTACAAAATCAATTTATATGGATGTACCTGGGTTTCTCATGGGCAAATGGGCCCAGCTAAAACCCATCTGCCCATATGGGGCCCATGTGGAGCCCACATGGGCCCATAGTTCTGTGCTGCCTGGGTCAACATTAAAAAAAAACGTATCAAAAGCCAGGAGAGAATAGAACGGAAGGTGTAGGATTGAAAATAAAAGATAAGCCTATTTGAAATCTGATAGACTGATTTTTTTTTTTTTTTTTTTTTTTTTTTTTTTTGCAATTGTTTAAGACATTGGTGTTTTTCTTAATGAGGTGCTATGTTTTTAGCATGAAATCTTCTATGTTAATTATTAACTCCTTCTAGTCCAAGAGCCGACCGCACAAAACCCTAAGATATCGAGCACAAGAACAAATCCTTTATATTATGGAAGAGTAGCAATAGAGGAATCTAATGATCCATGTCTGTCGGAATTGAAGTGGTGCATAAGTCAATAACTAATACCACTAGTTGTTGACTCGTAGACTTAGCATTATGTTTTCCTGACCCAGTTTTGAGTATTTTCAGACTTTTGATTGTACGGCAAATACAATGATGGGTCTACGAGTTAACCACTAGTGGTATTAATTTTTGGCTTATGCACCACTTCGCTTACAGCATACATGGATTATTAGACTCCCCTATTACGGCTCTTCCATAAAATAAAGGATTGTTTCTTGTGCTCGATGGCTTAGGGTTTTGTGCGGTCGACTCTTAGACTATTCCCTGTTTTGCCCATGCGTGCAGCGTGTTTTGACTAGTCATGATTTTCCCGTGCCACGTACGGGCAACTATACTCCAGTCATAATTGATTATAATTATGACTTATTTATTATTCTGTATTATTTAATCCGATCATTTTTTCCGCTTCAATTAGTTTAAAAATTTCTGTTTTGAAAACCGGGTGATAAAGGATTAAAAATTCTGAAAAAGACATTAAACTAATGGATATTAATTGAAAGATTTTATTTAAATATTGGTCAATAAAGTGGTGAATTTTAATGCATCTTATTTTTTTCTTTTACGTTTCTAAGAAGATTTTTGAAAAGTTTCGACTTCTGATTTCGGTTTTTGACGGATTTATGCGTCTGTGAGTCTCTCACATACATTCTTTTGACAGATGTTTGACAGAATTTTGTGGACTCTCTACGTGAACGACTAATGCGCGGAATTTAATAAAAATTGATATTGAGTTAATGCCTAATATAAATTTGTGCTGGTTTGTTTTTGTGTAAATCACCCATCAGACGGCCATGCTATGCCGCATTCTTCCCGACTTCCGCAATAGTTCTTTCTCTAAACACTGATGTACGAATTTTCCTCCAACTTCAATTTTAGTTAAGTTGTTGTCGATTAGATTTTGATGTAAATCACCCTACAGGTGGCTTTGCTAGGTTTAATTTTGCCGGATCTATACGATAATTCTATCTCAACAACTAACGGAAGACATTTCATTTCTTTAAATTCTTATGGTGTTCATTGATCGTCATTCAATTTTGGCACTGTGATAGTCTTTCTTTATACAGGGTGTCCCTAAACAAATGGTATATACGCTAGGGGGTGATAGAACACATCAAGACGAGTAATAATAAATAGGAAACCAAGGGTCCCAAACGTTTTCCAAAGGAGATAGCCGCCATTAAAGTTTGGGGTTCCAAAATTTCAAATACACATAAAAAACGGAAAAATTGGCCGCTTGATTTGCGGTTTTCACTAAAATTATTCTTTATGTTGGTATTTTCTTGAAAATAAATTATAAAGATACATTTTGAAAAATGCCGATAGTGGGCGCTTTAGACTTTGAAGTAATGAAAAACTATTTTTTGTCGTGATTTTTTGCATCTCATTAAATGGTTTCGAAAGCTTAGACTTAAACTCAAATTTTGAGCTCAAAATCTGAATAGTTGGAAGCGGTTAAGTAGCACAAACTTAACTGTGTTCAGAGGGTTTAAATTTCAAATGATTATAAAAAACGGAAAAATTGGTCGATTGATTTGCGGTTTTCACTAAAACTATTCTTTATGTTGGTATTTTCTTGAAAATAAATTATAAAGATACATTTTGAAAAATGCCGATAGTGGGCGCTTTAGACTTTGAAGTAATGAAAAGCTATTTTTTGTCGTGATTTTTTGCATCTCATTAAATGGTTTCGTAAGCTTAGACTTAAATTTTGAGTTCAAAATCTGAATAGTTAGAAGCGGTTAAGTAGCACAAACTGAACTGTGTTCAGAGGGTTTAAATTTGAAATGATTATAAAAAACGGAAAAATTGGTCGATTGATTTGCGGTTTTCTCTAAAACTATTCTTTATGTCGGTATTTTATTGAAAATGAATTATAAAGATAAATTTCAATAAATGCCAATAGAGGGCGCCTTAGACATTGGAGTAGCGTACAACTATTTTTATCTGTTATTTTTTTAATCTCATTAAATGCTTTCAAATGCTTAGATTTAAATTTTGAGATTAAATTCTGAGTCGTTGCGAGTGTTTAAGTAGCGCAAAAGTGAACTGTGTTCGAGGGGGGGGGGTTAAATTTCAACTCCTGAACACACTTCAGTTTGCGCTTCTTAACCCCTCCCAACGATTCAGAATTTGAGTTTAAAATTTAAGTCTAAGATTTCGAAAACATTTAACAAGTTTTGGAAACCATTTAATTAGATACAAAAAATAACGGATAAAATTTGATGTTGGTTACTCTGAAGTTTAAGGGGCCCTCTAACGGAATTTTTTGAAATGTATCTTTAAAATTCATTTTCAAGAAGATATTGACTTAAAGAATAGTTTTATTTTATCCGCAAACGAATCGACCAAATTTTCCGTTTTATTTATTATCATTTGAAATTTGAACCCTCTGAACACAGTTCAGTTTGTGCTACTTAACCACTCCCAACTATTCAGATTTTGAGCTCAAAATTTAAGTTTAAGTCTAAGTTTACGAAAACATTTAATCAGATGCAAAAAATAACGTAAAAAGTAGGTGTTCTCCAAAGTTTAAAGCGCCCTCTATCGGCATTTTTTGAAATTTATCTTTATAATTCATTTTCAATAAAATACCGACATAAAGAATAGATTTAGTGAAAACCGCAAATCAATCGACCAATTTTTCCGTTTTTTATAATCATTTGAAATTTAAACCCTCTGAACACAGTTAAGTTTGTGCTACTTAACCGCTTCCAACTATTCAGATTTTGAGCTCAAAATTTAAGTTTAAGTCTAAGCTTACGAAACCATTTAATGAGATGCAAAAAATCACGGCAAAAAATAGTTTTTCATTACTTCAAAGTCTAAAGCGCCCTCTATCGGTATTTTTCGAAATTTATCTTTATAATTTATTTTCAAGAAAGTACTAACATAAAGAATACTTTTAGTGAAAACCGCAAATCAATCGACCAATTTTTCCGTTTTTTATGTGTATTTGAAATTTTGGACCCCAAACTTTAATGGCAGCTATCTCCTTTGGAAAACGTTTGGGACCCTTGGTTTCCTATTTACTATTACTCGTCTTGATGTGTTCTATCACCCCCTAGCGTATATACCATTTGTTTAGGGACACCCTGTATATTAACATGTATGAGATAGAAGAAAATTTTAGAATGGGTACATCTAACTATGTTTTTTATTGTTTTAAATTAAAATCAGATTATTTATTTGTATGGTACCATTTATGAAGGTGGAGAAAGATTATATAGTTACAAAATTTTATATAGTTACACAATAACCTTTTTGTCGAATCGAAATTTTGTTTTTCCAAAACTATGCGTTAAAAATGTTATATTAAAGAGAACACTTTTCTGTATATTGTATTACACTAATAATTATTCTTTTATCATTTTCTAGGTTTTATAAACTAGGTCTGATATAAATATTTAAATATTATTCATTTTAAAATATTATTTTAAAATGGTCCATAAAGCTGCTCCTATAAGCTGAAGCTGTTCTTATAATTCAACAAGTTAGAGGGGATGTTATGATTAGCAATTGCACTGCTTAAAACAGGTTTAAACGTTTACGTGACTTGTGTCACGAAATGAAATCTAAAAGTGGAAGTTAATCGCATGTTAATATGCAAGATTTGAAATAACAAGTGGTGACGAATCCAGCTACTATCACATGTAAATTTTCAGGTGAGTTAGGACCATCGAAAGACACTTTATGTAAATTATAAAATTACTAGATGGAACCCGTCAAAACTTGACGGCACCAAAGAAAGAAAAAGGTATTTTCCAGCTATTAAAGGATTTTTTTACGACATATCTTCAGCGAAAATTTCAATAAATAAAAGAAAAACCTGCATTTTACATCCAGACAAATGAACCACAATTGGCAGAGTTCAAATATGCTGTCATAGAATTAGAATCTCTCGCATTTTATAATTTTCCATTTACAAATACAACACCAATAAATTGTACATAACATGAATAAATCATAAATTACTGTCATTACTCATTTCATACAAAATTTCACAAAATATACATACTTCACTTACTTCGCAGCAAAATAAGACTGAATTTATAGTTTGCCATTTAGCAACAACTATAACAATGATCCTCTCAGTGGTTAATTTGCTGTTACATTACCCACCCCATTCAACAAATAAACATTTGCATTTTCAATTAACTTTTCTATTACCTTTTCATAAATCAAAAATACATGTAAATTTCACATATTAAAAAAATTAATGATATTTATCTTGGCCAGGTGAAACCCGTCAATACTTGACGGCAACAATAAGAAAGAACCAAAGAAAAAAAGTATTTTGCCACTATAAAATTTTTTTTTTAAGATTAATATAATATTTATTAAAAATTTCAATATGCTTTTCCATTTACCAACGTAAACCTAACATGACATGATCCTCGGCGAAGAATCGGTGCAACGCTGCGACACACGTCGCAGACTCTTGAAAATGTTTGAAGATTATTTTTCAACTGTTAAAGTTTTTTTAAAAAAATGCTAGAAATCCTTTGCTATGTACAAGAATTTGTCTAGGTACCATAAAAAACACAAATTTTGGCAAATAATTACAAAAAATAGCAAATTTCGTCTAAATCCCCCCCCCCCAAAAAAAAACATCACCCGGAAATTTTGTAAATAGATGTGGGAAAAAAACAGCAAATTTCGACAAGAGATTGCCCAAAACAACAAATTTCATCAAAAGATCTATAAAAAAATTTGTCAAAAAACTGCAAAAAAAAAAAAGTTGTCTAGGTATCCCAAATAAAACAGATTTCGCGAAAGTATTGCAAAAAATCAAAATCTGCCAAAATGTCTAAAAAAAATGGCAATTTTTATGAAAAAATTTCGAAAAAAAAGGCAAATTTTGACAAAAAAATCCCTAAAAAGAGGAAAATTTGTAAACATATTGTGAAAAAAAAATTCAAAATATTGTGAGAAAACAACAAATTTTAACAAATGATTGTGAGTAAGCAACAAATTTCGTCAAAGGATTGAAAAAAAGCAAATTTCATCAAATAATCACAAAAAAGATAAATTTCGCAAAAATCAATAAATTTTGCAAAAAGGTCTTAAACAAAACGGCAAATTACATCGAAAGAAATCGAGAAAAACGATAAACTTTACCGAAAGACCTCAAAATGAAGAATTTTGTCCAGGTATCATAAAAGAAGCAAGTTTCGTCCAGAGATCTCAAAAAGCACATGCCTAGGTTATCTAAAAAAAAAGTACACTTAGCTAAAAATAGCGAAAAAATGACAAATTTCTCAAAAAATAACAAAAAACGACAGTTTCGCAAAAAAAATCACGAAAAAGGGAAAAATTCGATAAAACAGCAAATTACATTGAAAAATTGCGAGAAGAAATTACAAATTTTACCGAAAATCCCCGACAAAACAAATAATTTTTCCCTGGTATCATAAAAGACATGACTTTCATCAACAGATCGCGAAAATACATAAAATTTGTCTAGGTACTTCAAAAAACGCAAATACTGGTAAACTGATTGCGAGAAAACAAACACATTTTGTCAAAAGATGAAAAAAAGAGGCACATTTCATCAAAATATCACAAAAAAGGTAAATTTTGTAGAAAAAAAAGCGAATATATGACAAATTTCTAAAAATAACGAAAAAAAACCCAACAAATTTCACAAAAAAATTATGAAAAAAGGATAATTTCGATAAAACGGCAAATTACATTGAAAGACAGCGAGAAAAAACGACAAATTTTACCGAAAATCCGTGAGAAAACAAATAATTTTGTCCTAGTATCATAAAAGACATGAATTTTGTCAAAAGATCACGAAAATACATAAAATTTCTCTAGGTACTTCAAAAAACGCAAATATTGGTAAACAGATTGTGATAAAACAACACATTTTGTCAAAAGATGAAAAAAAGAGGCACATTTCATCAAAAGATCACGAAAAAGGTAAATTTTGTAAAAAAAAAAAAAAAAAAAAAAGTAAAAAAAAATGACAAATTTCTGAAAATAACAAAAAAAAAAAAAAAAAACGAAAAATTTCACAAAAAAAAAGTCACGAAAAAGGATAAATTCAATAAAACGGCAAATTACATCGAAAGACAGCGAGAAAAAACGACATATTTCACAGAAAATCCCTGAGAAAACAAATATTTTTTTCCTGGTATCATAAAAGACATGAATTTCATCAAAAGATCGTGAAAATACTTTAAATTTGTCTAGGTACTTCAAAAAATGCAAATATTGGTAAACAGATTTTGAGAAAACAACACATTTTGTCAAAAGATGAAAAAAAGAAGCACATTTCATCAAAAGATCGCAAAAAATAGCAAAAGAAACGCCAGATTTTTCAAAAAGATAACGAAAAAACGACAAATTTCACAAAAAATGATAAATTCGATAAAACGGCAAATTAAATCGAAAGATCGTGAGAAAAAAACGACAAATTTCATCAAAAGACTTCGAGAAAAA
Organism: Maratus speculifer; assembly: GCA_964019185.1. NCBI lineage: Eukaryota > Metazoa > Arthropoda > Arachnida > Araneae > Salticidae > Maratus > Maratus speculifer. The sequence continues at coordinate 247,476,442 of OZ025302.1, read as the reverse complement.
GACTGATTTTCTCCAGGTATCATAAAAAATGTGGTCTTCGTCAAAAGATCCCGAAAACACACAAAATTTGTCTAGGTACTACAAAAAATGCAAATTTTCCCAAATAATAATAATAAAAAAAAGACCTAGCAGTAAATATGGTACATAAGGTCTGCATTATCACGAATGAATGCCATGCAAAAAAGAGGGATCTCTTGTGATAATTTTATTTTTCTTCGGTGATTATAATGATCTTCATATTTTTGGAAAAACATTGTTGAGAGATTAAGAGATTGAAAAAAAAATATATATACATAGCAAATTTCATCAAAATATTCTCCTCTCTGTCCCCCCCTCCCCCCCCCAAAAAAACTCAGAAAATTTCGTCACAGGAACACTATTAAAAAAAGGATATTTTTTTTTTTTTTTAAAGGGAACTTCGAATCAACTCAAGACAAAAAAAGTGAAACATTAAATAAATATTAATGATTTACAAAGCTGTTTAAAACTGGGCTTTTTTTCATTTCATATGCAATTCACCATTCTTCGGCGAAAATAATGTAATGTAAATACTTCCTAAACATTATGAGTTAGCTCAAAAATGAAATTTTAAGGGGGGAAAAAAATCACAGATGATATACAGATATCGCAGATATATAGGGGAAGATGGGGATACTTGAGCCATTTTTTGAATTTTATTTTTTTTAAATTTTTTATATTTTTTTAGAATAAAATAAAATATTGAAAATGAAAATTTGATATTTTTCCTTCAACTAAAAACCACTTTCAATAAATTTTGAACTATTTTTCTATGCATAATAAATGTTTATTTTTTGTTTTACATCATGGCTCAAGTATCCCCATGGCGGGGATACTTGAGCCATAGTGAAGGGATACTTGAGCCACTACGGAAAAATACCTACAAAAGTAATTTTTTTCGCTTTATTTTTGCACAAATATTTTACAGAATGATAAATTATGAAACGTAAAGTGTTTCAAAACCAATTAAGAAAACAAAGCTAGTAATACGATCATTTTTTGTCGTTAAAACTGGTTGTCGAAGGATAATTTGAACCTCAGTTATAACGACGGTAGAAACATCCTCAGTTCAGAGCCATTTAAATTTGGAATCTGCAATTCTTCTTGCAAATTTCATTTTCAAAATATTAAGCACTTATCCAACAAATATTTTTACAGTTTTCTTTCTGGCATATTTTATTAGTAACCAACCATCAATAGAAGGTTTTCTTTCACATCATCACCATCATTGACAGAATTTTCCTCTAATGATATTGTCGAACTCATGCTTTTAGTTTAGTAGCTGTCGGAATTTAAGCCAGATGTATCATTCTACTATTTCAAACACTTTTTTGATTTCACAGGAAAAGATTTTGTCTTCCTCTTTGGCTCCATGTAGGTAAGTTTGAACTGGGATTTTTGTTGCTTTTCTTGTTTTTGTGCGCTCTTTTTACCAATTTTTCTTCAATTTTCTTAGTTAAAAAAAAAGTTACAGCAACAGAGGTTACGATTTCAATATAAAATACTAATCTTAATATGTTATATTAAAAAATAAATATTTTATTATGTTGGACCTAACTAATTAAAGTATTAGAGATTATAGCCTGTAAAACCGTTTTAAAAAGTTATTTTCATTTAATGAAAATTAAATTGAAAACTATGTTTACATTTATCTAGACAGACTATTTTGTTCGAATTTTGGTCGTTTGTCAAATCGAACAAATCGAAAAATAAAATAGACATTTTCATTTAAAAAATATGCATTTTTAAACATTTTTAGGTCTTTATTTTTTTAAGAAAAAAAAATAAAATGAAAAATTATTCTCCCTTTTCTCCAGAAAAATATCTATTAGTGAATATAAGGATGGAATTTTATTTTTTGTTTGTTTCACCCATGTTTAATTTCTAGTGAGGATGGTTAAGACATGGCTCAAGTATCCCCACTCTCATTGGCTCAGGTATCCCCACTATCACTATTTTTGTTTCCCAGAGTTTTACTAAATAAAGCATGCAGCAATTAGAACTATTTTAGACTCAAAATACAATTGAAATTATGCTTATTGAATGTATGTATATAGTTGCAACTTTAAACAAAACTTTGATTACAAAAAAACAAAAAAACCATGCACCCAAATATTTTTTTCAGATAGGGAAAAGACAACTATTAATCACTATACTTTCAAAATGGTACCAAGATGTGTGATTTCTTTTTTACATGTTCAGAACTATAAATATGTTATCATATTGGCAGTTTTAGAAAGAAAAATTAATCAACTGTAGAGATAATAGGGGTGGCTCAAGTATCCCCTATGCTCAAGTATCCCCACTCTCCCCTATATGTATAAAAAAATCACAGTTTTCTTGACATGAGTATTATAAGAAAATGAAGCACAAAATAAATAATGATTTGCGAATCTGTTTATTTCCATAAAGTCAATAACATCGGTCAAAAATCCCTGCTTTTTTCTCCCTTCAAAAAGCAAAACAAACAAACAAACAAACAAAAAAAAAAAAAAAAAAAAAAAAAAAAAAAAAAAAAAAAAAAAAAACGTGATATTTAACCTGTTTTTTTTACACATACTTAATACAAATTTGAAAATTACAATTCGGAAAATGCTTAATCGGCAAGAAAATAAATAAAAACTTTAATCATTAACTATTGAATGTTTCAATTTCATATGAAAATGTCGAAAAAAAAATCATTTATTAAGCCTCTACATTAAGCCTAAACTATGTTTGCTGGCTAAAAAATGGAATAGAAATGGAAATGAAATAACTTACGTAAAGTGAGAAACGGGAAAAAAAATGTTTTTCCAAAAAATGAAGATTATTATATTAACCAAGAACAATAAAATTATGAAAAGAAAAAGAAATCCTTCTTTTCGCATTCATTTTCATTCAACAGTGATAATGCAATCCCATATTTACCGCTTGCTGGAAGTATGTGTTTTCAGAGAGTAAGTACTCTTCTCTGATTGGTTCACGTTCTCAGATATCGGCGCAAATGTCGATGCGTAGAGACAAATTTAAAACTATGCTGACTTTTTTTGGCTATCCTTTTAATATGTAGATGCAAGAACACAAAGAAGTTCTTCCTGAACTGATAACGCCGAAATAAAATTACAAAGTGGAAATATGCAAAATTCTTCATAGAAACTCATAGAATTTCTGATGCACACTGATATTTGATTAGAATTTTTATACCTTTAAGACCTCAACTACAAAATAACTCAAATTAAGTCGAAATTCTCATTTCTCACAGTTGAAAAGTCAACATCTCGTAAAGACTTGAAACAACTCAAGTAAACGAGTTGTTTCTAAGCAATTTAAATAAGCAATCTAAATCAAGATGAGTAATTTAAACAAAAAAATTAAAGCAAGACGAGTAATTTAAATAAGCAATTTAAATCAATATGAGTAATTTAAATAAGAGATTTAAATCAAGATGAGTAATTTAAATAAGCAATTTAAATCAAGATGAGTAATTTAACACGTTCGCTGCCGCTTACATGAAGATGTGATGATAGTTAATGCCGCACTGTAGAACTGGATTTTTCCCAGAAGCCGATTTACTTTTTATAACAAAAAATCATTGACAGATTTTCCCGCGCCAGCGCGTGACTGGCTATTGGACATCACCCTATTGGACACGCGCCAGCGCATGATGTGTCCCCTTAACTTTGGCGCCATATCACGTGCTTTCGCGTGAGTGGCAGCGAACATGTTAAATAAGAAATCTAAATCAAGATGAATAATTTAAATTAGACATTTGAAGCAAGATGAGTAAATTAAATAGGCATTTTAAATCAAGACAAGTAAAATGTTTAAAAAACAACTCATTTACAATCTAATGAATTACAGCTTGTTCCAGAGAAGCCAAATCCGCTCTTTAATTTTAAGAGTGTAAATCTATATGAAAACCTATGTAAGCTAAAACACTGATGAAATGATGTGAACTAATCAGCCTAAACTGTTGCAAAACAAGGTTCTGCAACTTTGCAAGGTTCTGCAAGGTTTTCTATCGGCCGACACAAAATAAAACCAAACCCAAAAAACTATAAAAAAATTTAACTATATTATTAAACTATAAAACTATAAAATTATAAAAAACCGAAATCTTAAGAATTGGTTATAACGAACATTTTTTTCTAGTCGACCCATGATTTTTTTTATTTTTTTACTTTTCCGCAGTTATGAAAATAGGATTTCGACTCTAAATTAACAAGAAAATGCGAAAATGCATGCCGGCTTGTGATACATGGTGCGAACTAGATTTTAGTCAATTTAATTCACTAATGATCATATATAATAGATTTTATGTTTTTCTCTTAATACATTATTATTGAATATATAGGTAGCAGCTAATAATATGCACATTTTGTGAGCGCTAAGTTATTTTTTAACGGCACGAATATAGAGATCCACCGGATATAGCAAACAGTACTTTCGGTCCCTTGAAGTTCGTTATAACGAGGTTCCACTGTATTGCAAAAAAAGACATGTCAGATGTCTAATTAAGCTTTTTCATAAAATTTCGGCATATAATCACCATATAATTTCGCAGGCTAAAAAGTTATTCCAAAATAACTTATTTAATTCGACAATTTATATTTTTTCGAACGGCATTTTAATTAAAGTAATAAAAAATAACCATTCATCGCAAAAATTTAACTTTCACTCCAAACTGCCAGCAAATTAATCGTAAGTAGTTATCATTAAATATCGAAAAAAATCCGAGAAATTTATTTCAACGCGTTTTGAAATATTTCTTGAAAGTGAAAATATTTACGATTGAAAGTTTAATTAGCATTTGATTGACTTTTGGAAAGAAATACAAGCTATCCAATTAATTTTAAAACCGTGTAATGACAAGCTCAATAACAGAATTAATTTTTAACGCGGCACAGGTGTATTAATTAAATTTTTTAAAGAAAGAAAAGGTGAGAGTAATCTGATTGATTAATACTTTAAACCTAATCGATTGGGAGAAAAAGTAATGAAACAATTTACAACCACCATTGAAAAAATTATTTTTTCAAAGACTAAAATTTAAGACTTATGAATAAATCCTATATTTAAAAAAGTATGAAACATACAGACAAATACATGGCTTACGTAATGACAGAGTTACACACTCCATGGATTGAACATTAATATTCCTGGACTAATCGGAAACAAATTTAATTTTAAGTTTTAGTTTTAGTTTTACGATTTTTACTACTGCAATTTTTTTTAGTTTCTAAATGTCACAATTTTTCAATTTTTACACCAAGTACCAAGCATTTTGAGATATTTGTCACACCGCTTGATAAGCTGCAAAAAGTCCTTAGAAAAACATCAGGGATTTGCATACGACCAAGTTTTTAATTGCTTCTTTCGTCTGCAAAGCCCTGGGTTTTTCCTGGAGGTCTTTCTGCAGCTTATGAAGCGATGTGACAAGAAGTTTTATAAAGCCAAAGTTCAAATTAAAAATAAATATATAAATGAATCAATTAATGAATAATAACTTGCATTTTTAACACAATCAAACTGATTGGTAAAGTTATCATACGAATTAAATATTTCCAACTGAGCGAAAATTTCCCAGGCCAGGATTCAAACCCAAGTATTTGGCTTACAAGGCCAATGCCTTACCGTTTAAGCTAACTGGGCATGACAACCGGTGAGCATTTTTTGCTCAGATAACCTTGTAGGTCATAATTTCTGGTCTGTCATTTAGACAGTTCAACAGAATAGACCTCAGGCAAAGGAACTCCATAGAACGATGGGTACGTAGATAAATTGCATTTTTTAACACAATCAAACTGGGTAATTAATCTGTGTTCGATTACCGGCCTGAGCAATTTTTCGCTCAGTTCGAAATATTTAATTCGTATGAAAACTTTACAAATCAGTTTGATTGTGTTAAAAATTCAATTTATCTACGTACCAATCGTTCTATGGAGTTTCTTTACCTGCGGACTATTCTGTTGAGCTGTCTAAATGATAGACCTGATGTTATGACCTACAAGGTTATCTGAGCGAAAAATGCTCACCGGTTGTCGTGTCCAGTTATCTTAATGGGTAAAGCATTAGCCTTGTAATATATGCCAAATATCTGGGTTTGATTCCGGGAGTGGGCGAATTTTCGCTCAGTTGGAAATATTTAATTCGTATAGTTTTAAAATATTAATAACAATCATAATAATAATGAAAATAATACGACTTGGGAACGAATGTGGTAAATGTAAAAAACTTGAAGCTTTATTTTACCTTTTGAAGGAAGGCTTACACTTGGACTCGCACGTATGTATTATTATATCTCACAATTACCTAATAATGACATAGTGTTATTAAATGTAAAGGTATCAATTAAAGTTAAACGTGTTTTCCTTAAGGTGAGCTATACAAAAAATAATAATATTGAAATAAAATTATCCTATTAGCTGTCTACATATGCGTTTGACGTAATTTTGATACATATTTTGGTTGGCTAAAAAATTAAGCTAAAACAACTGATTTAATTTGAAAGACTGAGCGAAGAATTCTGCGAAAATTATTTTAATTCGAGCATAAAAAAAAAATTGTATTTATCTTTCACTCCAAACTGTCAGGTAATCAGTTATAATTGTAATCATTAAATATCGAAAATTTTTCGAGGAAATGACTTCAACTTGAATTGAAATATTTCTTGAATGTGAAAAATATTTACGGATGAAAGTTTAATTAGTATTTTATTGATTTTTGGAAATTCTTACAAGCTTTCTAATTAATTTTAAAGTCATGTAATGACAAGCTAAGTAACAAAAGGAATTTTTACATCGCATAGTTCTATTAATTGAATTTCACGAAGAAAGAAAAATGTAGTATTATCTATAATTTGAAGCCAGAAATAAACAAATAAACAAAAACTGGAACTACAAATAACTGACATTAGTGACTAATCATTAAACATAAATATTTCTAACGGAGCGAAAAATTGTCCAGGCCGGAATCAAACCAAGATTAATTACCCAGTTTGATTGTGTTAAAAAATTCAATTTATCTATGTACCCATCGTTCTATGGAAATCCTTTACCTGCAGTCTATTCTGTTGAACTGTCTAAATGACATACCAGATATTATGATATACAAGGTTATCTGAGCAAAAAATGCGCATCGGTTGTCATGCCCAGTTAGCTTAAACGGTAAAGCATTGGCCTTGTAAGCCAAGTACCTGGGTTTGATTCCTGGCCTGGGGAATTTTTCGCTCAGTTGGTAATATTTAATTCGTATGATAACTTTACCAATCAGTTTGATTGTGTTAAAAAGTGTGTTAGTATTAATGCGTTTGGTTAAATCTTCAAATTAGTGTGTTCGTTTATGCTTAGCATGTAACATCAATGGGAAAATTTTGATATGTACTATAAAGTCCGCCAAAAGTTTAAAGGTTTGTTTTAAAAGTAATTAACTTTTGACTTAAAAGTTTTATTAAAATTCCTAATGAAAAAATATAAATATTGGAGAAGCATGATTCGAAATTCAAAAGCGTTTTGGCAAAATATCAGTACATAATTTCGTAGACTGAAAAGTGAATCTAAAATACCTGATTCAATTTGAAATTCAGATATTCTGCAAAAGCTATTTTAATTGGAGAGAAAAAGTCATTTTATTTATCTTTCACTCCAAAAAGTCAGAAATCAATAATAAGTAGTAATCATTAAGTAATGAAATATTTTCGCAATAATTCATTTCAACATTTTTTGGAATATTTCTGAAAAATAAAAATATTTACGAATGAAAGTTTAATTAGTATTTTATTGACTTTTGGAAAATTTTAAGAGTTTTAAAATTTTACAAAAAATAAAAGTGAGTATTAAGCTGCAGGATTATCTATGATTTGAAGCCAAATAATTTAAATTAAATGAAATAAACAAAAGCTTAAACTAATAGTAAGTGGTATTTGTTTTCAAATCTTCAAACTAGTGTGTTTGCTTAGTCTTAATATGCGACATCAATGGATAAATTTTGATACATACTACAGACTGTCCAAAAGATTAAAGGTGTTTTTAAAAGTAATTAACTTTTGACTTAGTTGTTATATCAAACTTTCGAATGTAAAAGCAAAAACAGTGGAGAAGCAATATTCTATGTGCATAAGGAATTTGACATAATCTCAGTACATAATTTCGTAGGCTAAAAACTTAATCTAAAATGCATGAATAAGTTTGAAATTCAGATTTTTGCAAAATATATTTTAAATGGAGGGTTAAAAATAATTACATTTGTCTTTCAACCAAACTGTCAACAAATCAATTATAAGTAGTAAACATTAAATATTGAAAATTTTTGGCAAATATAATTTAACACGTTTTGAAATATGTCTTGAAAGTGAAAATATTTACGAATGAAAGTTTAAAAGTTTAATTAATATTTTATTGACTTTTGTAAATTCTTACAAGGAGTTCAATTTATTTTTGCAGCTGTGTAATGCCAAGTTAAATAACAAAACGAATTTTATATTATCGCACAGCTGTATTAATTAAGCTTTATCGAGAGTAAAAAAATGAGTTTTAAGTTACACCATTATCTATACCTTGAAACCACTCAATTGAAAATAAGTGAAATAAACAAATAATTAAAAACTGAAACTAATAATAAGTTACGTTATTTGTAATGCCTTTGGCTAAATCATCAAATGAATGTATTTGCTTATTCGAGATATGTGTAACATCTCCGTGTGAATTTTGATATGCAGGGTATCCCAAAAATGACATTCTGCACGTCCAGATTCCTCGTTGAATGTATATAAAATGCCCAAAGAACTTGACCTGTACGATCCATAGTTTACGAGTAAAATACGAATAAGCCAGCATGACATCAAAGAAAAAACACTGTATTGCATATCTTTCGAAACAGTGACCAACATCAACACCAGTATTTGCATATCTTTCGATGCGAATTTGCGTCATGCATAACTCGTTCCTGAACCTTGTAGCTACTACAGTAAAACCTCCATAACGGACACTCCCGAATAGCGGACACCTCTATTTAACGGACAGTTTTCCAATCCCCACTCCCAAAACCTAAATTTTTGTATGTTTAACCTCTGAATAACGGACATTCCGAATAGCGGACACTTTATTCGGCGATAAAGGATGTAAAAATATGTTTTAAAGAGAAAAAAAATTAAAAAAAAAGAAAACATAAAAGCTTCTGAATTTATCAGGACAACGTGTCAAATTTTGTGATCACAGATAAATGTAGATAAAGAGCTGGGGACCCCCCGTTCATTGCTAAATTCAGGGTGTTGCCCGGGAGGAATATCTCCCAGAGCATTGAAATGTCACACAAGAATATTTTGAGATTGTATGCTTTTAAAGGTCAAAAAGTGCAATCCTTCCCTTCCCGCCCGGAACTCTACAATGTCCAATAATGTCACATAGAAAAACAAATTACATTTAATCGCAAGCAAAAGTAAACTTTTGTAACAGATTATTTCGCGCGAATATAATAAACAGTGGATAAAAGTGTGCACAAATTTATTTCAATTTTATTGATTAAAAAATAATTTTAATTTATGACTAATTATATAATGGAGGTTTCAAGACATATAAAAGTAAATTAATGAAACATTAAGCATTTCTTAGCGATTTTTGAATCTCTTAGGTTTTCCCAATAGCGGACACCTCCGAATAGCGGACAATTTCTGCGTTCCCGAGGTGTCCGTTATTTAGAGGTTTTACTGCAGTATTCTTAGTATAGTTATCATGTATTCTGTTTGTGAATATTGCAACATGTATAAAGTTAAATTTCCACTATCTTTAGCACTGAGGAAGGTATGCTATATGCTACCGAAACCGGTATGCTTGGAATAAGAATATTCTGGTGTTCTAACGTTGAAAATAATTTTAACTTTATCATATTGCACCAGGCAACAACCTATTACTTATTGCAACATGTATTTGATGCACGGCTAATGCAATTGAAATGTCTTTCCAACTGGCTTTACAGCTGCCTTTACAATTTGCAAATACTGCTGTTGAAATGTCAAATTATGTGTTTTTTCCTTGCACAGGCAGTGACGTCATATTCTGTTTTTCGGTTTTTTTTTTTTTTTTTTTTTTTTTTTTTTTTTTTTTTGTAAACTATGGATCGTACAAGTACAGTTCCTTTGGCATTTTCATGTACAGGAGTCTGGAAGCGCAGTGTTTGGGCTCCATTTTTGGGAACCCTGTATGTATTATAAAAATTCTACAACAATTTGAATGGTTTTGAAACTAAATAACTTTTGTGATAGTTGTTATATTAAAATTAGTAATAAAAAAACGAAGACATTGGAGATGCGTGATTCTAAGAGCATAAGAGTTTTGACATAATCTTGGTACATAATTTCGTAAACTTAAAACTTAAACTAAAATTCTTATTAAATTTGAAATTCAGATGTTCTGCAAAATGTTGTAATTCGAGCAATTAAAACATGATTCAATGCATTTATCTTTCATTCCAAATTGCCTGAAACTCAATTATAATTTATAATAATTGAATATCGGAAATTTTTTGAGAAAATTATTTCAAGCTGTTTTCAAATATTTCTTGAAAGATAAAATGTTTACGAATGAAATTTAATTAATATTTTATTGACTTTTAATGACAATTACAAACTTTTAAATTAATTTTGTAGTTGTCAGTAGTAGGAAAACAACAGTACGGGCTCAGGAGCAGGGACCAGGGACCGTCCCTGCTCCCGTCCCTGCTCAGTCGCTGGGATGAAGGGATCGTCCCTGCTCCCACCGTGCCACCGCCGTCCCTCCTGGTCCCTCCTGCGGTACCCCTGCGCCCACCGTGCATCCCCCATCACAAACGCCCCCTAGTGGAAAAAAGGAACATTCTATTATAACAGGATAGGTGAACAACCCCATCTCCACTGAATAAGAACAATACAGTCAATTTTTAAAATTTTATATTTATTTCATTATTAAAGTATTTTTTAATTATCTTTTTATATTGAATCTAGAATTACTCTTTTTCTTAATTAATTATGCTCATCAAAGATTAGTCGAAAAGCCAACATATAAATTTAATTATTATATTATATATGTGATAATCTGCTCTACTGAAAAATTCTTATCAAATCAACTTTTAACCTCGTAAAAATAATATTTTAATTAATAATAATTATCAATCAAAAGTTAAATATCAACCTCTATTTAAAAAAAAAAAATAAGATAAATATAATCTGCTATATTAAAAAAAATTCTTATAAAAAAATGTGTTTAAAGAACTTTCAATTCACGAATACCACTCCTTCACAAAAAGAAAAAAAAATCCCCCCACTGCCAAGAGGCAAAGGATGTTCTTTCCCCCCCCCCCACGCAAACATCTGCTTCCGTGGGGTGATGAAAAAGAGGTCATTCACTTATTACGTCACCTCGGTTCATATATACGGGTATGTGGTGAATTTCGGTTTATGAAAATCTGAAAGGAAGAGTTTATTCTGCTTTCGTCTCGGTAGCATAAAGACTTGCTTCTTTTTTCTGTTGAGTGAAGAGATCTACGCTTATATTACGCAAAATGTCATCTCAATTGCACACCCAATCAGAGGTAAACTTTATTTTATATTTTTTCTACGTTTTCTTAAAAAGCTCTGTAACCATTTTTTTAAATGAAATTGAAAATAATTAGATATCTTAATTTATTTTTATTTATTTATAGGATGATATATTTTTTGATTTTGGAATATCCCCTTCCGAATTACACGAAATTTGCAATAAAATTGAACAGGAGGATTCTTCATCGTCTGCGCCATCTAAAAGAGTGAATGTAGAGGACTCTTCGGTAAGAGTTTTTCTTTAATATCTATATAGAAAACTAATTTGAAATTTTCTTTTAGTTACAATTTGTTGAAATAATTTTTTTTTGTTCTTTTTAATGTTTTTCAGGATTCTACCACCCCACTTTCTAAGAAGAGGAAATTAGGAGATTCGGAAGGTGTTGCAGGACCCAGTGGATCAAACCTCATCAAAAATGATAACAAATATTTAGTAAGTTTTTTTAAATAGAAAAATGAGTTTGAAAAAATTTCTTTTTAATTTGTAAAAATAGTGTTTTTTATGTTTTTTTCTTTTATCTATTTCTAGAGCTGCCCACTTTGTGCATGTCAATTCGCACAAAAACGTCATCTTTTAAGACACATCAGGTGGCACGACAACGAGGCATCAGATGAGGATATGCCACAACACCCTGAAGTTAGTAAAGAAGATGGAACCATCGAGAGTCGTAGCGAAGTGATGCAAGCTTCATCTCATGTAAGTATTTTTTTCAAAACCTATCTCTCTTTGATGAGATTAGCTGGGGATAGTATTAGGAACAAGTACAAAAATTCTAAATTGTTAATTAAAAAATTACAAAAAAAAAAAAAAAAATCAATACTCAAAAACACTTTTATTTCTAAATTAAAGAACAACAACAAAAAATAAAATAAAAAAAAATAAAATAAAAAAAAATAAAAAAATCTAAAAATCAATTTAAAAATATATTAACTATTTAAATATTCAAAAATACTTTTATTCCTTCCAGAAATGTTTGAATGAATCACCTGATGAGGAACATCCTGATGAACTAGAAGGTAGTGGAGACCATGGAAATATCCAAAGATGTAGTGAAGTGGTGCAAGCTTCATCTCATGTAAGTATTTTTTTTCAAAACCTATCTCTCTGTTAAGTAGGACATTTTTAGGGATACTCAAATTAGATTTTAAGTATTAGGAACAAGTACAAAAATTCTAAATTGTTAGTTAAAAAGTACACTAAAAATGACTTTAAAAACAATCACATTAAAAAAATCAATACTCAAAAACACTTTTATTTCTAAATTAAAGAAAAAAATTAATTTAAAAAATATATTAACTATTTAAATATCCAAAAACACTTTTATTTCTTGCAGAAATATTCCATCTGCAATCAATTTTAAAAAATAATCATGTTCTCAATACTCAAAAACACTTTATTCCTTCCAGGAATGTTCCATTTGCAAAAAAATCTTTAACCATCGAGGTCATTTAAACCGTCACATGAAGACTCACAAAAGTGAAAAACAGTTCAAGTGTAAAGTCTGCAACAACTCCTTTAGCAGAAAAGATAACTTAAATCAGCACCAGAAGATTCACGCCAATGAAAAATCGTTTTCTTGCGAAGACTGTCAAATTACATTTACGCGTAAAGCCAATCTTAGAAGACATCAAGAACAACACACCAATTCATCTGCTTCTCATGAATGTGAAACATGTTCTAAATCATTTTGCAGAAAAAGTAATCTCCTTCAACATAAACGTACACACCACACAACGAAAAAAACAGTCCCCCCACAGAAAACAAAACCTGTTAACACAAAAAAAAGATCCACTGAAAAAGCATTAAATACATTTGAGAAAATTACGATTCCAGCTACAGAAGAAAACGCTCATGACATTGACATTTTCAATAGCCAGATTATAGAAGAAATCCAAAACCATATATTGAATTCTCTAAATACTTTGAAATCCCTTAAATGGCATCTTATCCACACCATCAAGTTTACTCGATTTAATGAAGATGATGAAGTTGAATCAATGTTAGGGTATTTTAGGTCTGATCCCTGTCCAGAACATATTGAAGAAACAGTCAGAAACCACATCATCGAGAATTTAGAAAAAATTAAGACCCATTTTGAAGAATTTGTTCAACTCGGGTCGGGCTGGGTGCTAGAAAAAATAATGCATACAGACCTATACATAGCTCATTACAAACCACTAACTGGAAGCAGTTATATTGAAACCCCTGAAAAATTAAAAAGAAAAGAAGCACTTATTAATATTCAAAATTTTACTGATAATAAATGTCTTATTTGGTGCCTACTAGCTCACAAAAAGAAAATAGACAAAAATGCAGAACGTGTTTCCAACTACACGCCTTTCGAACATGAAATAATCATTGATGATATTCCTTGTCCTGTCCCTTACCATAAAATTAAAGATGTTGAAGAAAAAAACAATTTAAGAATTAATGTATATTCATATGACGAGGAAGAAGATGAATTCGGAATGCTTCACATCTCAAATCGAACCCATCAAGAAGCGATTAATTTATTATTAATTGGGGATGAAGATAAGAACACCCACTATATATACATAAAAAATATGTCAAGACTCTTTTCCCATCTCACTAAATATGATGGCCAAGTCTATTTTTGTTATCGATGTCTCCATCGCTTTATGACTCAGACACTTCTAGACAATCACCTTCCATATTGCTCAGAACACGCTCCTCAACACATCAAAATGCCTGATCCAGAGAAAAATATTTTAAAATTTAACGGATATCATTTCCAACACTTAACACCTTACATCATAATAGCTGATTTTGAAAGTCTTGTCGCCCCAATTCACACTACAGAACCTAATCCTAGCACTTCTTACACTATCCCCACACAAAAACATACCCCTTGCGGCTATGCCTACATAATAATTGATCAAGATGGGAAAACATATAAGAAGATGAAAACGTATCGAGGAGAAGATGCCGTATCAGATTTTTTGAAGAATATTTTTCAAGAAAGAGATGAGTTAGCCGAAACATTAATCACCATCAAACCTCTGAAACCATCCAAAGAACAAGAAAAAGCCTTTAGAGAAGCGACTGTGTGTTGCATCTGCGATCAGCCCTTAGGCAACAAGCGATGCCGAGAACATGATCATATAACAGGTGTATACCGTGGTGCTGCTCACATGAACTGCAATCTACAATATAAACAACCTAAAGTCATCCCAGTTATTTTTCACAATCTAAAACATTACGACGGTCACCATCTGATGACGGAATTAGGAAAATTTAAAAGTTACGGTATAGATGTCATCGCAAATACAATGGAAAAATACATATCATTTACTATCAAAAAACAAGACTGTCCCATAAAACTTAGATTTCTCGACTCCTTCCAATTTTTACCTACATCTCTTGAAAAATTAACAGCTAATCTGCAACCAACAGACTTTCACCTCCTTAAAGCTAATTTCCCTAAAGATACAGACCTCTCACTCCTTACTCGAAAAGGGATATACCCATATAGCTATTTTACAGACTTCCAAAAATTTGATGAAACACAACTCCCACCACCTTCATCATTTCATAACGATTTAACAGATGAACCCATTTCCATAGAAGATTATGAACATGCTCAAAATGTTTGGAAAACTTTTAACATTCAAAATCTCGGTGAATATCACGATTTATATGTTAAATGTGACGTCCTTCTTCTAGCTGACATCTTCCAAAACTTCAGAAAACTTTGCCTACACTATTACAAAATTGATCCTACACACATGTTCACATCTCCAGGACTCGCATGGCAAGCTTGTCTTAGAATGACTCAGATACAATTGGAACTTCTCACAGACATTGACATGCTCTTGTTTTTTGAGAAGGGTGTAAGAGGTGGTGTGAGTGCTATAACTAAACGATATGCAAAAGCGAACAATCCCAATGTCCCTAATTACAACAAAAATAATAAAACAAGCCATATCATGTATTGGGATGCTAACAACTTATATGGCTGGGCTATGTCCGAATACTTACCTGTTGGTGAGTTTCAATGGATTCAGCCATCTGAAACAGATATAAACAGCATCCTTTCCCATCCAGATAATGCAGATTACGGCTATGTCCTGGAGGTGGACTTGCGTTACCCCCCTGAACTTCATCTACTCCACAACGAATACCCACTTGCTCCGTAAAACATTCACATCACTGAAGACATGTTATCTCCTTACACAAAATCTTTATTAAACAACAGACCCTACAAAGGAAGTTCGAAGCTCTCACCGAATTTAAAAGACAAAGAACACTACATCGTCCACTACAGAAACTTGAAACTCTATCTCCAACTTGGTCTCGAACTCGTTAACATTCACAGAATAATTAAATTCAGGCAAGCACCTTGGTTAAAGCCCTACATAGAATTCAACACTGATAAGAGGAAACAAGCTACCAGTTCTTTCGAGAAAGACTTCTTCAAATTGTTGAACAATTCAGTTTTCGGTAAAACAATGGAGAATCTCCGCTTGAGACGGAATATTGAGTTGTGTAACAACGAGAAGAGGTCAAAAAAACTTGTCACATCTCCAGCATTTAACAACTTCAAGATTTTCAATGAGGGACTGGTAGCCGTGGAACGAGTCAAAACCACTCTGACTATGAATCGTCCAATCTATATAGGGTTCGCTATTCTAGATCTCGCAAAATTACATATGTACAAATTCCATTACAACATAATTAAGAAACACTATCAAGATCGTGCTCAACTGCTTTTCACTGACACTGACTCACTCACCTACCACATCCAAACAGATAATATACTACAAGATATGCAAGAACATCAAGACGAATTCGACTTCTCCGATTATCCTAAGAACCACCCCCTCTACTCTGAAAAAAATAAGAAAACAATAGGTAAATTTAAGGATGAGATGAATGGGAAAACTATTTTTGAATTTGTCGGCCTTAAAGCGAAAATGTACAGCATCCTATCAGAAGATGGAGAGAAAAAAAGAGCCAAAGGAGTACCTACATCTATCGTTCGAAAGAAAATAAAACACTCACAATATTCCGAATGCATACATCACCTGAAAACACTCTGTACAATAAACAAAAGAATCCAGCAAGATCACCATCAATTGTACACTATACAGCAACAGAAGCTAGCACTCAGCCCGTTTGACGACAAACGATTTATTCTAGATGATGGTATAACAAGTCTCGCTTATGGTCATCATCAAATTTAAAACAGAAAAATTAAATTAAAAAAACAGAAAAAGAAAAAAAATGAAGAAAAGAAAATGAAGATCTGGATAAAAAAAGTGGGGCGCCACATAAGGAGATGTGGCGGGAGGCGGAGGGACCCCATAAAAAAAAAAAAATATTTTCTTTTTAAACATACATTTCATTTTTAAATTCAGGGTTGAAAAGAAGACTATTTCTAAATAAAAATCTAGTTTTATTAATTTAATTAAGAGTTTTTGTATTCGCATTCAGAAAATTAATTTTTCTGTCATGAAATTTTCTAGTTTGTTTACAGTTTTAAAGATTAAAATTTCGGTTACAGAACATGTTTTCAAGGTTGGCTCATAAAACTGCAAGAAGCAGATGTTGTTTTTAAATAGAAAGTATTTTACGATTCATGTCAACACCAGGTGTAGAAACTTAAAGTAAAAAAAAAAAAATTAGTTCGAATATGACGTCACAAGAAGCAGGTGTTGTTTTCAAAAACCGTGAGAAAGAATTTTTCGGTTTGTGTCAACACCAGGTGCACAAAATGTGAACTAAAATATTGGTTTCAATATGACGTCACAGAAGTTATGTGTGAGTTCGAATTTGTGCGTGGCAACATAACTCTGTTATATTTTGTTGTGGAAAGTCGCATCAATTTTTCTCTTGGAAAAAATGAAACGATCTAATAATTCTTCTCAGAATGGTTGCGAGAAAAAATCGAAAAATGAATGTGATTTAGAAGATGTTTTTGATAATTTGGATGATGTGTTTCAAAGCATCGATTTTAATAAAGTAATTATGAATTTATCTGATGAACCCTCCTCTCCGGCTGTAGCTGAGTCTTCATCTGATAAACCCACTTCTTCAACTACATTCCAGACTTCATCTGTGCCAATCGCTGATGCTAATCCTACATTATCTAGTGGAAATGAGAAAAGGTCTCAATCTATGGATATGAACGATGGTTATTCAAATCAGCGGATCTGTTTAAAAGAACTTGGAAATAGTATCTATTTAACCTGTGAACTGTTCAAAGGTTCTGTCATTATCCACATTCGAAAATTTCTTCGATCTTCTGAAACTCAACCACTAACTCCTACAAAAAATGGTGTTTCCATGAATTTAAAATCATGGTATCGTTTCGTTCAGAAAATATTTGACTTTAATTTAATTTATACAACATCATCTTTCATTGCAAACAACTCCATCCTCATATTATCTAACGATGGTATCGCTGAAATCAGCAACATTCAGAAAGGTTGTTGCATTCGGTTAGATGAATACCAACTTGAGAACTTAAAACATCATCTAAGTTCCTTCAATGAAACAGTGCTCACATATCTGTATGAAAATTACTTACCAACTCTAATTGCTCATAACCTCTTACCTTCGGAAACATGTGCTGTAGAATTTACAACATTAGAACTGCGCTTAGTAGCATTGATAGAAGTAGAACTGCAAAAAATTTTTAAATCAGAGTATGAATGTCTTGGATGTGTCTACAATTCACCCGCACAACTTCGCCATGCTTGTATGACTTCCAGTGAGTTAGAAAAATTTTTAAGCTTAGGGGAATTATCTCTCTGTACAATCGACTTTAAAGCATTATCAGAACTTTTTGTCAAGGAAACACGGACTGTTTCACATTATTTCCTTCAAAATGTAAATTACAAAGTGTTAGCTGGTGTTCTGTTTAAAACAGTTGATGATTTGTAAATTTTAGAAAAAATAAACTGATGTGTCTCAAAATGGTGTAATTAATGTGTTAAAATAATTTATACTTTTTCTTTCAGAAAAAAAAAGAAGTTTCTTTTTCAGAAAAATCAACTCTACATTAAAATCTTTGAACAGATTTTGAATAAAAAATTTTTTCAAAGATTAACTTTCACTTTCCAAACAAAAAAAAAAAAATTGTAAAGTGAAAAAAATTTCAAATGAAAAAAAAATTCAAAATGTAAAAAAAAAAAAAAAAAAAAAAAAAAAAAAAAAAAAAAAAAAATTTCAAAGTGAAAAAAAAAAAAAAAAAAAGAATTCAAAGTGAAAAAAAAAAATTTCGAAATGAAAAAAAAAAAAATTTCGAAATGTAAAAAATTTCAAAGTGAGAAAAAAAATTTCAAAGTGAAAAAAAAAAAAAAAAATTCAAAGTGAAAAAAAAAAATTTTCGAAATGAAAAAAAAAAAAAAATTTCGAAATGTAAAAAATTTCAAAGTGAGAAAAAAAATTTCAAAGTGAAAAAAAAAAAAAAAATCGAAATGAAAAAAAAAATTTCAAAGTTAAAAAAAAAAAAAAAAAAGTTATCAAAATTTTTGTTCTTTTTAATACAGTATGCAATGGTGAAACCATTGTATTTGATTAATACTATGGAAGGTCTAACTCAAGATAAACCATGTATACTATGTACCATTGAAACTATAAAGATAATATTTATATTTTAAGCAACTTGATGGACGTTTATTCAGAAAGCGCTGAAATGTAGGACGAAACATAATTTGGTTAATAATATGAAAGGACTAACTCAAGACTATGTTTATTTATTTATTTATTTATTTATTACTGCTATTTATACAATACACTGTTAATAATATGCATTCCTATCAATTATAAAATCGACACTTAAAAGACTACATATTTACATGATGTAAAATCAATTTCTAGATAAGGTGCCATACTTTGAAATATTCAGTTCTAAACATTCAATTTTTCGAAGTCTCTAATCTGATCTTTGACTGTTAAGTTTTTCAAATGATTGGTTAATTTTTGAATATCCATCATTGTAACTAAGCAACCTTCTTCATTTTTCTCAGGATGAAAAGTTAGAGTTTCAAACACTTCGAAAGCTGGTATTTCATGTTTTATTCTTTTAAACTCTACAATGGGCAAAGGCATTTCACTGTTAACAGAAACACGACGTTTCTTAGTATGGTGTGTACGTAAATGTTGATTTAAATTTAATTTATTACTAAATTTATGTTTGCACTGATCACATGTATACTGTAGGTTTTGGTGCACTTTCAAATGACGGTTTAGTCTATTTTCATTTGAAAATGTTTCCTTGCATTCATTACAATTGAATTGAGGTCGATTGTGAATATACATATGCTGATTTAATCTATAACGATAGCTGAAGATCTTCTCACACTTTTCACACTTAAACAGTGGACGATGTTGGATTTGATGAATTTTTAAATGGTGATTCAACTTATTTTCACTTGAAAATGATTTCCCACATTCATAACAATGTAATTGTGGTCTATTGTGAATATGCGTATGCTGATTTAATCTATAACGATAGTTGAAGGATTTCTCACACTTTTCATGCTTAAACAGTGAACGATGTTGGACTTTATGAATTTTTAAATGGTGATTCAGCTTATTTTTACTTGAAAACGATTTCCCACATTCATAACAATGTAATTGTGGTCTATTGTGAATAATCTTGTGTTTATTTAATCTATAACGATAGTTGCAGGATTTCTCAAACTTTTCATGCTTAAACAATTTTCTGTTTGGGTGTGTTTTCATATGAGTTATTAGAGCACATTTCCTAGTAAAAGATAATTTGCAAATTTCACATATAACAGGTGATAGAGTATCATACATCATGATATGCTTTTTTAATTCACACTTTCTTGAAAACAGTTTTTCGCAGTCCTCGCAAGTAAATGGTTTTTCATTGGTATGGATCTGTATATGTTCTTTTAAATTCCATTTAGATGAAAAGTTTTTATCACAAAAAGAGCAATTCTGTAAGGGAAATTAAAGTAAACAGTTAGATATCACTCTAATATTACAAATAAAAATACTTCTTATTGAATATAGGACAAAATATTTTAATGTAAATTTAACCTAATTATATATAGTGTATGAATTCTAGTATTTAACATAAGTAACTTACATATGTATTATTCTTTAACTTTGTATGTGCTAAGGATGAATCAGTCGGATCATACATTTCGGAAATTTGCTGCTGTTTTAGTTCCTCTTGCTGAAACATCTGTGTAATAAAAGAAGTATATTTATATACTTAATAAATGCTTAATATATTTAAAAAATCTATTTTTAAATTTAATTTAATTTATTTTTATTGATACATATGTATTGCAATGATATAATAAAACTTACTTTATCCGTTGACGAAGAAAACGGTTTTCACTTGTATTAAAATCTGGAAATTAATCAGAGTTGTACAGCAGTCACCTTCCCTCTCAAGTCTAACAGTGGGAATGTAAAATGCTGCACTGCTTTTCGAAAATTCATATCGCTGTTAATCGTTTATGTCACGTGACAATTTGCGCATGCGTACAAATAAGTTTTATAATAAATTGCTAATTTGATTAATAATATGAACAGAATAAGTAGAATCAGTTATGTATATTATCTAAACACTAAGCACAGTATTTATATTTTAAATAACTTGATGTTTGATAATATGGAAATTTCAAAAAGGTGAAGTGAAACATGTCAATTTTATTAAAATGTGAATCGAATAACTCAGAGAAGTTTTCACATGTCAAGTGTTTGAAACAGTAAGAAATGATTTTTTCAGTTTCTAGAATAAAAAAAAAAGAAAAAAAAAAAGAAATGTATACTATTGGTTGTAAGATGTCGAATGTTGTCAAGACGTGAAAAATATAAATAGGAACATTTTATAATGACATTCAAGCTTTTAAAAATAGTTTAGAAATATAATTAGTATCTTGTAACAATATATAAACGAATGTATTTCAAAGTTGGAAATTTAAGTTTTTGCTATTAAAACTAAAAATATACATAATATATGCTCTTATGTGGTGAAAATTTCAAATAGTTTAGTAAAGGTTCACATTATTTTAAACGAATACATACTATTTATTATACAAATTTAAGTTTTTGCTATTAAAACTAAAAATATACATAATATATGCTCTTATGCGGTGAAAATTTCAAATAGTTTAGTAAAGGTTCGCATGATTTTAAACGAATACATACTATTTATTATACAAATTCATATTTATGAACTAACGTTGGAAAACATGTTTTCAGTTAAAAATGTATGTAATATTTACTTATTGAACGGAAAAGTTTTAAAATCTGTCTAAATGTATGAAATGTAGTATCATAAATATAGTATATAATTTAATAAAATAGATAATTAATAATAAATAAGTAAATAATTTATTAAAGTTTAAAAATTATCCTTGTAATACTGTTAAAATATTATTCTTTAAGATGATTTTTCGTTAAGAATCACTCTTTTCTAAAAGCATAACGCAGTCTTGTAGTTAAGTAAACAGGTGACGTCAGGCTATTGTATTCAACCCTTCGAAAGAGGGGAAGTTGGAGATATTTGGAGGTATGAATAGAAAGGAAAAAAAAACTGGTCATGTCATACTTTTATAAGAACGCGATTTTAAATTATAATGTTTGTAATGTAGTGTAAATTGTTTAACCATCTAAAATTCTGTAAAAAATGGTAAAATCATTAGTTTGATTTAAAAAAGCTAATGCAGTTGGATTTCTTTCTTTAAAAATCGGTATTTTCCTTGTTTTTGCTTAGTTAACAGAACTCATTAAGACGATATTAAAGCGATAACCACTTAAAAACCTAAATGTACGTTTAAATTTCTTTATCTCAAATTGATATTCTGAAGTTTGAGTTGAAAAAATGTAAGAAATCATTCACTTCTATAAAATTTGATATTTTCCATTGTTTTTTACTTAATTATCAATACTTATTATGGTTATAATTGTTGAAAAACTAGGATGTATGTTTAAGTTTTAAGTTTTAAGTCGATACATTGATCATGTAGTTGATAAAAATCGTAAGAATCAGTCTTTTTCTATAAAAATCGATATTTTTCACTGTTTTGCTTAATTAAAAATACTCATTAAAATTACGGTTGTTCAAAATTCAAATACAAATTTAATCTTCATCTTATAGTATGATTCAATGTTGAGATGTGATTGATAATATTTTTAATTAGGGAAGGTCGTTCACCTCTCCTGTTATAATAGAATGTTCTTTTTTTCCACTAGGGGGCGATCGTGGAGGGGGGTGTATGGTGGGGGACCAGGAGGGACGGCGGTGGCACGGTGGGAGCAGGGACGATCCCTTCATCCCAGCGACTGAGCAGGGACGGGAGCAGGGACGGTCCCTGGTCCCTGCTCCTGAGCCCGTACTGTTGTTTTCCTACTACTGTTGTCAAAGCAAAACTAAATGACAAAGTGGACTTTTATTATCGTCAATTCTAGTAATTGAATGTTATAAAGAAAGAAAAAGAAGTAATAAGCTGAAAGAATCAATAATTTGAATCCCATCAATTGAAAAACTGAAATAGATGGTTAAACTGAAAATGATAATATTAATAAGTGCTGTCAATTTTAATGCTTTTAGCTGCATTTTCAAACTAGTATATATGTTTTTTAAATATATTAAATCAATAGATAAACTTAGGTGTACAATAAAATTTGCTTTAACCCCTTCGCGACGGGAGCCTTTAACAAAATTTTTAATGTTTTGTCACCGGTTTTTAAAAACAGAAAATTGTGCTTTATTGAAACGAAAACATGCTCCGATTTCATAAGGCAAATTTTACAGAAAAATTTTACTGCTGGCGATAAACAAGGATTCTTAAGCTTTTTTTGGCGTATGTTTACGTATCGTTCGTTCACAAGGGGTTAAAATAGGTGATTTTTAAAATTATATAATATTTGACTTTGTTAATCCTTTTTTTTATTTTTAGATTTATAAACTAAAATGTCTGCAGGTTCATCATTTCATTCTGCATTTTTGAACAAAAAATTAAAAGGGTCCCGTAAGGCATGGTGACGTCACCGCGACGTCGTTCTGAAGTCACATTGTGACTTTGTGGCCATCGATTGTCGATGTGACGTCACGTGACGTCGATATGAAGTCACAGTGACTAAAATGTGAAGTCGTTATGGCCATTTTAGAGCTCTTTTGTGACGTCACATTGTGGCCACTTTGTGAAGTCACGATGTGACAAATTTGTGAAAAATGTGTCATTTGTAACTACTTTGACATTAACATTGTGACGAAAACTGTGACAAAAGCGACGATATTTAAATTGCCAGAAACATATTTTTTAAAGTAAATAACATGTTTTGAAGAATATTTGTAATTTTCTAAAGATTTTTAAGAAAGTCACATCTCAGTCACAATGTGACGTCATTGAGTGGTGGCATTTTGGTCATAGATGTGATGTGACCAAAGTGACTCACAGTGACGTCATTGTGACGTCACTGTGATCATGCATGCTATGAGGGGTAGGAGAGGTAAAGTAGATGCTACGCATTTCCTCTTGAACCTTTATTTTACAGTTTAAAGGAAGACAATGATGTCGCAACGGCAGTTGCAGTCAGGCATGTGCCTAGCTCTGCGATTACGAGAGTCTCAACCAGATTATAAAAACTTTTTTAACCTTAATCCTTTCGGGTCTGATGCATTATGTATAATACATGTCTTTTCATCGAATAGTATTTTGTCTTAATAATTATTTCGTTATTTTCTACATACAAAAATGATAGTATATGTCTAAGCTTTTCTTATTTTGGCTTCACTTATGTTTTGATATTTAGTAATAACAATAATCGTAAAAGTTTACTTAATTCTCTTTCCTCCGTTGGCGACTCCTTTATTTTATACGTATATGTTATTATTTTAAACTTAGAATAAAAACTACTTTTCTGAGCAAATAATGCGTGATAAAACGCAAAAAAAAAAAAAAAAAAAAAAAAGTTATGATATTCGTTGAACCTTGTTGCAATACGTTATTTTCAAAACGTCTGAAAACTCATCCTTAGCCTATTATGATATAAATATGAATTAAATAGTACAAAAAATAAGCACATTCGTTGCATTTCAGACTATGAGACAATCTTTAAACGTCTATTTGGACAGCTAAAATTAACATTATCTATATTATAAAGGCCAAACGTATCTGTGCGTAACGCATACGTCATTTTGCGAATGGCAACACTTTAAAATTTTAAATGAAATTTCAGTTTTGCATTTTTTGCTACTGTATTTTTTTTCTTTTTAAACATTGTACATTTTAAATTTTTACACCGTCGTATAGAGAAAAATGTGTACTTTTAAATGCAATTTATTTTTAAAATGTATCTTTATTTGTTTTTGAAATATTAACTTTTTTGTAGTTTTTAATACCGTTTTGTTATTCGTGGTCACAGGAGTACTCCATTTCTATTAAAAGTAAAGAAAACTAGTCTTTGGGGGCCACCGTAATACTTACCCATCATGGATAGGCATATTAAAATAAAACATGTGAAAACTATTTATGCAATGCATTGCAATTCCAAAACAAAATTTAAATATTGTTAATATACATAGTAATGCTCTATTAATGAATTGCTGATGTACCAATTTCGACAAATTATATAAAACGCCAAACTACTCAAGTAATACCGAACTGCGTAAAAGAAACATCCTTATAACTCCAAAAATAACTATAATATAAACTAACAGTTTACTGCGTTGGATTAAGCGTCTTATTTTCAATTAAAATATACCTCTGAATTGAAATTTGAATGAAATACAGGGTCATGAAAAATTGAAGAATGTGGAAAACAGGATTACAAATATCTCAGCAACTAATAATGCAATCGACTTCGTTCTATATGAAAAATACGTGTTATTTTATTGCCTTTTACGTCCATTCCTTAAAACAAAAACATTCGAAAATTTTTATATACCTTTCATCAGAGCGAATTTTCGAGAGTCGGAAAAAAATAGTTCCGGATAATCGAGGTTGCTGATATTAAATAGGCTTCATCCCATTCTTACATACTAACTACATACAAAATTTCAAGTCTCTATCTCAATTTGTTCAGGAGATAGAGCGGTTACAGACAGACAGACTGACAGACAGACAGACAGACAGTCGGACGGCAAAATTTTTTTCTAAAAATATGTTTTTCGGAATCGCCACTATCTAAAACGTGTAAATCCGTAAAAAAATTTTTTTCGATTTTCAAAACGATTGCAAGACTTACCCTATACTACGTATGATGGGTAAGTAAAAGGAAAAAAAAAATATTATGTCTTTATGTTGCCATTTTCTCATTAAAAGGGAAAAAAATGAAATTTAAATACGCGGTGTGTCAAATTTTCAATCAAAATGGTCAAATTAAAGTTTCAATTTTTTGAAAAGTTGAATACAGATATGGATATGAAATGTGCATGCGTAAATTTTGATGTGGTGAAAATTATGTTGGGTTTAGATTTCACGGGGAAAAAAATTCTATAATTGAGTCAAAATTGATTTTTTCATTCATTTTGGAATACTAGCACAAGAGCATTAATTGATAACTTTATCATAATAACCTATGTTTATTATTTTTTACTGATAACATGTACGACTAAAGTTTAATTTTAACGATTTCTACAACTGAGTTTTATAGAAATAGTATTTTGCTAACTTTAGTTTAAATATCTTTTGTTTAAAAGTTACACTTACCAGTATAAGGTGCATTTTTAATTATAACTAATTTTGTAGGTTTATTATAAATCAATGAAACAGTTCCTTCTTAAAAATTTCCTTTCGTCAAAATTTGAAGGGGTACCTTGTTAAAGTAATAATAATTTTTATCTCAAAATGGAAAAAAAATCGGACCCCGAAAGGATTACTAAATTGTAGTCTCAAAAGCAAATTTACACGTGGTCCCCTTTCACATTGTTCGTAGTACCATAAATGGTCTTAGCGGATTTTACACTAATAAAAAATAACACACGCTGGTTCTTAAACACAACAAATGTGGACTGTAGATGCGTTTTATTTAACACTGAAATATGCGAGCCATTGGTCGGCTATCAACATTCCATCCTCTTTTTACATTCGAATAAACACACAACTTAAAAACAAAACATAGAATGCTGCCAAAAATATAAAATAAAAAGAATAAATTACCATGGTAACGAATAATACAATTTCTTACTGGAGCTTTTTCACATAAATGAAAGCAGACGGTTTTTACCAAAACATCCTGCCCCCCGTTGAAATCCCTTAGGATTTCAACAAGTGGCTAAATGGTCTTCTTACAGTTTTACTATAATGGAAAAACAATTAATAACACAAATAAAATTAATGCAAAATATAAAAAATGAAAAATGAAAGTTTATAGTTCATAGTTTTTAGTTTTTTATAGGAAGGGGACAGAGTTTCACTATTGGTCGATTTATGATACCACTATTAGTCTTAATCGTGACAACTCGAACTCTATTGTCTGAACCTGGATGAACAGTTATTATTCTTCCTAGTTTCCATTTTAGCGGTGAAAGGTTGTCATCTTTGATGAGAACTAAGTCATTAACTTGCAAATCTTTGTGGCATTTTTGCCATTTAGCTCTTTGCTGAAGTTGAGACAAGTATTCTCAGCTCCATCTTTTCCAAAATTGCTGTAGCATGAACTGTCTCACATGCCATCTATCAAGGTGATTTAAGGGACTTTGACTCAGATCTTGTTCAGGTATGGCAGTCAGAGAAGTTCCAACTAGAAAATGGCCAGGTGTTAGAGCAGTTAAGTCTGTTGGGTCAGATAATATAGGACACAATGGTCTAGAGTTGAGACAAGCTTCAACTTGCGTAACCAGGGTTTGGAATTCGGGATAAGTTAACACAGTATCACCAACGGTTTTCTTAACCCTTTAACAACTAATCCGGCCCGTTCCGGTTTGTTGATAAACTTCTGAGCCGGCCGGTATGAGCCGGTTGTCGGAAAAATAGGGGTGAAGGGTAGAAAAAGAAATACTTTTCTCCACGGCGTGCAACATTCGTCGCTATTGTCTGCAATCGCTTTGTCTGATGACAGTGATGGAAAGGTTTCTAATTGCCACCAGATTTGTCAACTGAAATGATTCTATTCAGTCAAGCTGCTTTTT
This sequence comes from Maratus speculifer, assembly GCA_964019185.1. Lineage (NCBI taxonomy): Eukaryota > Metazoa > Arthropoda > Arachnida > Araneae > Salticidae > Maratus > Maratus speculifer. The sequence continues at coordinate 247,448,788 of OZ025302.1, read as the reverse complement.
TCTTTACTTAGTTATTTTCTTCGAGAGAACTATATCGTTTGCTGATTATACTTAGAGCTAATATTTAGATTTTCATATTTCTTTTTTTTCCCTTTTTCTTTTTCAAAATGAGTAAAAGAAAAAGGCCTCTAACTCAATTTGAAATAAATGAAATATTATTTCGATCAGATGATAGTGATAGTGATTTAGATAGCGAAGATGATGGATGGCTGTTAGAAGCAAAAGAAAATTGCTCTTTCATTAATAATCGGGATTCTGATGAAGAAATTATAGGCGATATAGTGGAAGAAAAAGAAGAGGATGATTTTCTAAGAACGGAGGGTGATACAACTAATTTAGTGTTAAATGGAGCTTGTGCTAATGAAGATATTGATACAGGAATGGTCTGTGATGCATTTAATGAGAATAACATTTTTAATTGGTCAGAAGTTATCCAACCAATTAATTCTCGATAAGACAGAGAAATATTCGGGAGGCCCAAATCACAATTTACCGGTAGGATCAAATGCAGCAGATTATTTCAAATTATTGTTTACCGAAGAAATATGCGAGATTATCCGAGTAAACACAAACCTTTATGCAGATCACATTAAAGAACTTTTGAAAGATGTTTACGAACCAATAGGAACGAAAAAGTGGAATTGGACGCCGATAAACCATGTTGAAGAATTGTGGAAATTTTTCTCTATTATTTTTCTCATGGGAATTAATAAATTACCGAGGCTGAGCGATTACTGGTCAACAAATCCTATGCTAGGAAATGAAAGAGTGAAAGAGATCATGCCAAGAGATAGATTTATTGCAATATATAAATTTTTGCATCTGTCAGATAAACATAAGGAACTGCCTCCAACACATGAAAAATATTACATGATGCAAAAAATAGACCCTTTTATGACTGATCTTAGGGTAAATTTTCAAAAACATCTCGAACCCTATACAGATTTATCCATTGAGGAGGCAATGGTAAAATATAAAGGCCGACTAGGCATCGTTCAGTATATGCCAAAAAAAACCAGTAAAACGGGGAATAAAAATATGGATGATGTGCACGTCTTTTCTCGGCTATATCCATAATTTTGAGATTTATTGCGGAAAGAAAGACCAAATACTCCGATCCAAATATGGTCTTGGGTATGATGTGGTCACACATCTATCTAAACCACTTGAACAGCATCATCATTAGTATTTTAACAGATTTTTTACGTCATTTCATCTTATGAAACATTTATTAGAAAAAGGTGTTTCAGCGAGCGGAACGATAATGTCAAAGAGGAAAAATCTCCCACCGGATCTAAAAAAGATGAAATTAAAAAGAACTGGTGATTACAAAGCATTCCACTGCGCAGAATGTCCATCTTTAATGTGCACGGTATGGAAAGATAAAAAAGAAATTTTGATGCTGTCAAATAATACTCAGCATCATGAGACTACTGTAAAGCGCAGAATTGGAGGAGTTGTTAATACTGTCCCATGTCCTCTTGTCTTCGCGGAATATAACAAAAAAATGGGGGGAGTAGACTCAGCAGACCAAAAGAGAAAATATTACGATATCGCCAGGAAATCCAGAAAATGGTGGATCTATTTGTTCTGGTTTTTTGTCAACAGTACAATAAACAATGCTTTCATTATATATTCAACAACAAATTTCCCTTTACAGAGAAAACCTAAAACACTGCTGGATTTTAGAATAGAACTGATTGAAATTTTATCAAAAAGTGTAAATAAAACGAAAAAAATAAGTCTTTCAAATGATTTCGTGCATACAAAAGTGAAAATTGTTGGTCGCAAAAAAACATGCATTAGATGTCGAAAACTAAAAGTGAAGACCCTTTCTAATAGGCAGGTTGAAAGCTCCTGGATGTGTCAAGCATGCCAAATTTGTTTGTGCATAGAATGCTTTGGGCCTTATCATGACACTATTTTTAATCAAAGTTCTTAAAGAGACTGTAAAGATGTCATCTTTTTTAATTTTTTATTGCTGTTGTTATTATTGTTATTATTACATATTTATTATTTATTTATTTATTTATTTTGTAATGTAACCTCATAATATAATCTAGTAATGTAATTTTTTATACAATTTCATAATGTAAACCTTTTTGCAAATAAATGAATTAAAAAAAAACTTTTAAACACGCCAGCAAAAATTGTTGCCAGTCCTAAGCCTGGATAAAGTGTGAAGGGAAGTTTAGTAATATATAAAGCAAGCAATTTGAAACTTTAATTTCATATTAAGCAACATTGTCTGAAAAAGATTACCACTCTCTTCATTCTTCGAGAAAAAATTATAAACTCACCAGCAATATCGGAAGCTAGTGAATACATTTTGAAATAATGTTATGATATTTACTATAGCACTAACAATGAAACTAAATTACAGATAAAGAAACGGAGTGAATAAAAAAACACATACTACAACCCCCCCCCCCCTAAAAAAAAAAAAAAAAAAAAAAAAAAAAAAAAAAAAAAAAGATGAGATTTAGGAAGCGACTTGTAGAGATCTCCCTTCCTTTAGGATTGAACAATCAAAATGTTAAAATAAATATTTTTAATTTAGTTTCGATATCGGTTTTAAAACGTGCAACCCCCCCCCCCCTCCCAACTTCCTAGAATTCCATATTGCCCGTCCTTGGACCGTCGGACTTGCAAAATCACACCCGAGAGAAAAATGCTTTTATTCAACAATGATTGCGAATAATTTTACATTTTTACATTCGCGGTAAAAGTAAGATAATTCTGAAAAGAGAAGAAGAAGAAGAAAAAAAGAAAAGAAAAGAAAAAAGTTGCTTAGCAATATGAATTCTGGAAAATTTACAGAGTCACTTTAACGTAAAATTGTTATACATGAAGACGTGATTACCGAAGTTATTTAAAATGGAAAAGATTTTATCGGTCGATTAAATACACATCGAGTTATAAGCGCTTATTTTTTCATGACGGCAGTTTTTTCTTTTCTCGCGTGGTTACGTCAGTAATTTCTGTTCAAAACGGCAATTTTTGCGATATTTTCATAAAAATATTTTGCCTTTTCGGCAAAAAAAAAAAAAAAAAAAAAAAAAAATAGACTTTATTAAAAAAATAAAGAAAAAAAAGCTATCGCTTTTAGATGATAAAGTAATATTTTTTAGACTCATAAGCGATTTTGAAGAGGTTATTGTATATTTTTGTTCGTGATTAAATTATATTTTTTATAGATTAAGAAAACTTTGTGATTTTCAAGTGAAGAAAAAAAAATTAAGCACGCCCGCAATATCGAAAGCTAGTAAATTCATTGAAATAATATTACGATATTTTCAAAAACACTTAAAATGAAACTAAATTACATATAAAGAAGAAAACGGGGTGAATAAATAAACAGATACTGCAATCACCAAGACAGCATCGAAATATTAGAATAAAGATCTTAAATTTAATTTTTGATATCAGTGTTAAAAAGTGCAACCCCCCCCCCTCTCCCTCCAGAAATCCACATTGACCATCCTCAGAGCTGCAAAATTAGAACCGAGAGAAAAATGTCTGGATTCAACACTGATCACGAATCATTTCACATTCAAGATGATTTTTTTTTTTAATTTGACACTTGATTTTAGTAATCTGTTTGAATGTATAATTTTATTAAAACTGTTGCATTACATAACGATTACAAAAAAATATATATATATTATTTGATTGCAGAAAAAAAAATAGCATACTAAGCCGACCATGCTTTGTTATTTAAAAAACAAGCTAGTTTGGATTTGAGAACAGCTTTATTATTGATTATTATGTGAATTGTGAAAGAAGGCGTGGAGCAATAAAAAAGCCACAAAATCCTTTTCCTATTTTTTAATAGGAGTAAAATGTCTTTCTGAAATCATTGTCATGGCTGGCGTTTTGGACCGAATTCTCCAACTGAAAACCATAGAAATATATTCATGCGACAGCAATCGTTTAACAATCAAGATGCAATACATTTATATATAAATATATATATAATCAGAATGGCTCAATGATCATGTTTGCCGATTACATTGTTTTACGCAAGAGGAATGCAACCATATATGTCACAGAAAATTTCGCAATTTTGAACGAGAAAGTTTTTATTTTAGTTAAAATATTTATTTATTTTGATTATCAACTGAAGGCCATTTGTTATAAAAATTTAAATAAAACTTTCTGAATTTTAACTTTTTTTACTAAGAAAGAGCCGTCTTCTAAAATAAATAAATTTTTAATTTGTTCATCTCATTCTCTAATAGTTGGTATCAAATTTTTACTAATAGAATTAACAGGGTAGAAAGTTGCTGAATTATTCTTGTATATGTACTTATACTTCTTGAATCTTTACCAGATTTTATTTTCCCATTATAATATTTTATGGATGAAAGAGCTTCTATAATATGCTTCTCTAGGTTTTATTGTTCTGTTATTTATTGTTATTTATATTATATATATTAAATATTAAAAAAGAAATTTGTTATATGAGGAAATGCGACAAAAAATCTCTTTGCAGAAAGCCGTTTGTCAGAGAATAATACTAAAAATCTATATTACAATTCTTATAATTTCATAAACAGACAGATAAAATATACAAAGTTAAAATGCAGTGTAAACACTATTCCCTAGCGATTAAAATGATAATATATATATAATTGTATGTGCGTGGAAATAACAATCAAAACAAAGTCAAAAATATAATTTTTTAAACCGATCAGTCCTTCCCTGAATTACTTCGGAGAGCAATGAATGAAAGCATGTGGATTGTTGTGGGATTAAACATGCATCAAGATGACATTTCAACCACGCCTTGTCCATTTAAGAGCATAAGATAGTTAAAACGTGGGAATCGGGCGAGTCTATTTTCAGAAATACTTCTTTTCAAGATCCAGGAGTTAGGGGTACAAATATTTTCGCCTTCTCCGTCATTAAAGAGTTAAGGTGCGATTTCATTGATTTTACTGCAGATTCCCACAGTCCACCAAAGTGTGGAGCTGAAGGCGGGTTAAATGTCCAAGTTATTTCCTCTGACGACAGAAATTTGTGAATTTCTTCATTCTGCTTGCACTGCAATAGATACTTGTTGATTTCCTTTTTTGCACCTTTGAAGTTGCTTCCACAGTCACTAAAAATCTCAAGAGGTTTTCCTCTTCTTGCAATAAATCGTTTTAATGCACTTAAGAATGCCTTTATTGAAAGATCTTCTACGACTTCAAGATGGACTGCTTTGATAACGAAGCAGACAAATACAGACATATGATTTAAATGATTTTGATCCACGTCCAGCACGATATTTAATCATGTATGGTCCTGAGAAATCTGTTCCAACTCGATTAAATGGTCTTGATTGTGTTACTCTGGATACTGGAAGATCAGCCATTATTTGTTTTGCAGATTGAGCTCTGTATCTACAACACGTAACACAAGTTCTCACTATTTTACGAATAGCAGATCTGGCAGCAATGATCCAAAATTTCTGCCTAATTAAAGAAAGAAGAAGTTCTGGTGCTGCATGTAAATATTTTTCGTGAAAATGTTGAATTATGATCTTAGTCACATGATGCTTTGATGGTAGTAAGATTGGATGTTTTTCATTCTCTGACAGCTGTGCATTTTTCAATCTCCCTCCGACTCTCAATATTTTGTCATCATCTAAAATAGGACACAAACAAATGAGACTGCTATTTCCAGGTAATTCTTTTCCGGTTTCTAAACAGTGGATTTCTATACTAAAGTTCATCTGTTGAACTATTCTAATAATGCAACGTGTTGCGGCCTGAATTTCTTTGCTTGATAAAAAGGATGTATTTCTTTCTGGACGTGTTACCTTAGAGTTGGAGATGAATCTCAATATCCATGCAAATATGCGTTGCAACATTAGAAACGAGGATATTTTCGATATAATATCAAGTTCCTTTGCAGTTTCAGAAATTACAAGTGATGATGTTTTCCGTGCTTCTGGTAAATCTTCTTCATTTATGGGAATAGGTTTATTCACTGGAACCTCACTGCTTCTTAACCATGGTGGTCCATTTCACCACAATTCATGAGACAGTAATTCTGCTGGAAATAATCCACGAGATGCACAATCAGCAGGATTTTCCTTTCCATCTACATGGCTCCAATTTTCAGCTGGTAATATGGATTGAATTTCTGCAATTCTATTGGCTACAAATACTTGCCATCTTTTAGGATCTGATGTTAACCATGACAACACAATTTTTGAATCATTCCATGCGCGCACTAAATCTGGTTTTATATGTAATGCTGATTTAACAGCTTGTATTAAATGTGTCAGTAATACTGCAGAACATAATTCAAGCCTTGGAATCGTGATGGGCTTTAAGGGTGCCACTCGAGTCTTTGCTGCTAAAAGTTTCACATCAATGTTCGAGTTATTACAAGTTTTAACATAAATAACGGCGGAATAACCCTTTTCTGAAGCGTCGCAGAATCCATGAATTTCACATCGAGAATAATTGGGCAAGACCACTTTTCTGGGTATATATATGGAATTTAAGAGTTTGACTTCATGGCACAAAATTTTCCACTTTTGGTTAATAATTTCTGGTACTGGATCATCCCATGATAATTGTAATTTCCACAGCTGCTGAAGAATAATTTTAGTTAAAATTACAAAAGGTGCAATCCACCCTAGTGGATCAAAAAGCGTTGATACATGTGACAAAATAATTCTTTTAGTAGGGACATTTTGATAATCTATATCACTGAAATTGCATTTGAACATATCATTATGAGGATGCCATTCAACTCCTAGAACTTTTATGGCCTTATTGCCCACTATATTATGTATATTATCATTACTTATGTTTGTAAACTCTGCGTTTTTCAACAGTGATAATTCATTTGTGCACCATTTATGTAGCTCAAAACCACCTTTTCCTAGCATATTCTGCAATTCATTTATCAATTCCGTACCTTCCTGATTACTCTTAACACCGGTTAACACATCATCAACATAAAAATCTCTCAAAACTATAGTCTTCGCTTTTGGAAAATTAAGACCCTCATCCATTGCTAACTGATTCAAACATTTTGTTGCAAGATATGGTGCAGCCGCAGTTCCGTATGTTACTGTATTTAAGCGATAAGTTTCTATTGGTTTTTCAGGACTATCTCTCCATAAAATTCTCTGAAAATCCCTATCCTTTTCATGAATTTTTACTTGTCTATACATCATTCTTACATCAGCTGTTATTGCAATATTATGAAATCTAAATCTCAATAAAATGCAAATTAAATCATCTTGCGTTTTAGGACCTATCATTAGAGTGTCATTTAAAGAAACACCTGTTGTGGTTTTAGCACTCGCATCAAAAACGACTCTTAATTTTGTAGTTAAACTAGAATTTTTCAAGACAAAATGGTGTGGGATGTAATAATGTTTATTCTCCAATCCATGATCTCTGTTTGAAATAAGATCCATATGCCCCAAATTTAAATATTCTTTCATAAATTGAACATATTGATCATAAATTTCTGGCATGGATATTAATCTTTTCTCAAGATAAAGAAATCTTCTATACGCCATTTGACGAGAATCACCTAGACTAGCTCGATCATGTTTAAATGGTAATGCGACTGAATAGCGACCTGATTTTTCTCTAAAATGAGAATTCTCAAAATGTTTTTCACAAAGTTTTTCTTCAAGTGTTAAAAGTGGTATATTTGGAATTTTTTCTAATTCCCAAAATGAATTTATTAGCTCATCAGTTTTTGTACTTAAATGATTTACATGTTCTGGATCCTTTGCTAGCGTTTCAAAATTTGTAGTACCTGAGATTATCCACCCAAGTCTCGAATTTAAGGCAAATGGAAGGTTAGGTTCACGTTTAATAAGTTCCCCAGTCATTAAATGCATAAATACATTTACACCAAAAAGAATATCAATTTTTTGTGATTTATAAAATAATGGATCAGCTAACATTAAATCACTAAAGTTATCGCAAATGTTTGAAGGCAAAGACACATAGGGAATGTTATCTGTGATTTTGTCCATTACGAACGCTGATGTGGATACTCTGAGATCACTTTTGAAGTGAGAAGTGAATAATAAATCGACTTCTCCATCACTCACAGTATTAAATGTTCCTAAACATGATACAGAAATAGAACTGTCTTTCACTTTTAATCCTAATTTGTTTACACATTCTCGAGAAATGAATGATCTTTGAGAACCTGTATCCAACAAACATCTACATTTTAAAAACTCTTGTTTATAATTTTGAACTTTTATTAATGCGGTACACAACAAAATATGAGTCTTTTGATTACTCTTTGCGTTTGACTCATAATGGGAAGCACACACTGTAGACGACACATTCTCATTTGCTGACTCAACTTTTTGAGGGACAAATTCTTGTGCATGTGGTGACATACTACTATTTGAACGACTTTTATTCCTTGAATAATCTACCATATGCAAAATACTGTGATGTTTCTTAAAACAATGGTGGCACGTATTAAGACTCTTACATTTGTTGAGTAAATGCATGTTAGATAAACAGTTGAAACAATAATGATTTCGCTTTACAAATTCTATTCTTTGTTGCACAGGTAAATTAAGAAACTTTGAGCACTTAGCTAAACTATGATCATCTTTACAATAACCACAAACCGAGGTAGCTACAAAAGTATTATTCTTATTCGGAAATGTAGGTTTAGCTACCTTATTTACAGCTAGTTTACTATTCTGAAGAGTTCTTGCGTAATTTTTAAGAAATTCAATTAAATCACTAAGTTTCGGAATCTCATTGCTTTTAAGCTGGCGTTCCTACCATAATTTTGTAGAAGTATCCAATTTTTGCAAAACTAAATACGTCATTAATGTATCCCCAAATTTATCAATGCGTTGGTCCAATATTTCTAACGAGTGAATTATTTCATTAACATTGTCAACTAAATTTAAAATAGCAATAGCTGATTCTGTTTGAAGTGTAGGTAAACTCAGAAATCGTTTAATATACGCAAAAATTTGCTCTCTCTTATTTGAATATCTTTCATCTAGCAAATTCCATGCTAATTCAAAATTAGAATCCGAAATTTGAATAGAATGGATGACGCGATATGCTTCACCTTTTAATGAAGCCTTCAAATATTGTAGTTTTTGGGCATTTGAAATATTTTTATTGCTATTTACGCAAGCATTTAAAAGATCCTTAAATCCTATCCATTCTGTTATATTACCTCCAAAAGTAGGTAAGGATAATTTTGGCAGTTTAACATTTTCAAAAACTTGTTCTGTAACTACACTAGATTTATTTTCACTTTTATTTAACTGAGCATTTTGAATTTTTAATATTTTTTCACCTTTAAATTTCCATAAATCAATTTTATCTGAAATTTCTTGAGTACCGTCTATTTCGCTTTCTAACTGTTTAGGATCTTTAATTAAAATTTCTATTTCTCTATCAATCTTTTTTAACTCAGTTTCCTTCTGTTTTAACAACTCAATGTTTTCTTCTAAATCATTCACATTAATTTCATCTACCGCAATAATATTTTCAATTTTCTTAATATAATTTGTAATAGTTCTGCGTAAAGCAGCTCGTTTAGTTTTAAAAGTGTTCAAGTCAGTCATTTTTATTACATTAAACCAATAAAGTAATTCTAAATTGTACTAATTCTTTTTTACACGTAAAATCGAATGCCAAATTAACTCACCTTCTCTTTTTTCCCTTGCTATGAATGTCAACATTGAAAAGGATTTCGGAAAAATGTTCTTTTTTTTACACTGATAATTTTCACTAGCTCCGGCTAGACTTGAGACCAAAAATGTTCGTAGTACCATAAATGGTCTTAGCGGATTTTACACTAATAAAAAATAACACACGCTGGTTCTTAAACACAACAAATGTGGACTGTAGATGCGTTTTATTTAACACTGAAATATGCGAGCCATTGGTCGGCTATCAACATTCCATCCTCTTTTTACATTCGAATAAACACACAACTTAAAAACAAAACATAGAATGCTGCCAAAAACATAAAATAAAAAGAATAAATTACCATGGTAACGAATAATACAATTTCTTACTGGAGCTTTTTCACATAAATGAAAGCAGACGATTTTTACCAAAACACACATCTTCGGGACTAACGCGTATTATATGCATTGCAAATTCGGGAAACACTTTTGTAACACTAATTGAACATAATAATTAACACTTCTAACTAAAATCGGTACTACTAGGTTATCCCGTCGACCAAAAAATTATCGCCAAACTATAAGATTAAATGCCAATAATGGATGATCTTATATACGATTCACGAGTTTAAAATGTCATTAAGTGATTTTTATTTCGACTTTTATTAATATTTTTATTAATATTCTAATAATTATTTGTTTTTTCGTTATTTAAAATAAAAATTATGTCAATATGTATAATTGGCTATTAGTTTGGCGATTTGTATAATTTGACGAAATTGGTCGACGGGATAACAGAGTAGTACCCTAAAATCATTTTCGACTTTGTTGCTAAATGTATTGCAATGTATTGTGCCAGAAATGAGAATGTGCAAAAAGTGTTGTTAACGATGCGAGTACAGATGATGCCTAAAAAGCGAAATTTCATAATTTTGTCAGAAATGCAATCATTGTATTTATTGTTAAAAATTAGTGCACTTATTCAGAAATCTCCTGCATTTGTTTCTTCTATAATGCAAACTCTCTCTTATTTCATTTTTAACCCTTTCGGATCTAGTGTACTATTAATAGTACATATCTTTTAATAAAGTATTATTTTGTACTAAGAAATAGTTTTGCTTCCATTTAAATGCAGCAATATTACTATATGTCTATGCATTTACTGCATGAGTTCATTTATGTTTAGGCATATCTTAATAATAACAATTGTTATTTTTTGCTTAATTCTCTTTGCGCCACTTGTGATTCTTTTATTTTAAATATAGATTTCAAATTTTAAATTTAAAATTAAAGTTACTTTTTTGAAAGAATCATGTGTAATAAAACGTAAAAAGTATTAGAAATTTGTAATCTAAATTAAATCTTGTAATACAATGTTTTCTAAACATCTCCAAAAAATTTTCAGCCTATTTTCATATGAATATTACTTGAATAGTATGCAAAAATTTAACTTTCAGAACATTCTTTGTCTTTCAGAAAATAAAATAATTGTTAAACACTGATTAATTCATTTGGATTGTTAGTGTTAATATTATTAACGTAAAAGTATTTTTTCTAAAAATTGAAAAAAAATTCGGACCCAAAAGGGTTAAATTTCGAAAAATTATTTAAATTTGTGTTTTTTTTAAAGGCACCATGTAGACAGTGTTTTGAATGTGTTTTACATTCGTTGTTTTACAGTGTTCTGAATTGCGTGGTGTTTACATTGTATTGTTAATTTGGTGACAAAGTGCTATGCAGCACCACACTATTGTAAGAACATATTTTCAGCAACACTTTTTGCAACACTATTTAACCACAATTAATAATAGTATTTTTAGAACACATTTCTAGATAGCAACAATTTTGCAATATATTAAGAACACAATCACAACACAAAAAAATGCTTTGTATATGAAGAATTCTAATTCAGAATGCATAAATGTGTTGTTAATTTGGAGACAAAAAGTATTTTTAAATGTGCTTAATTTTGTGCATGAGAATTTGAGTATATGTTTCTAAAATATGCGTATGATATATGAGGACCCCAGAAGCCAAGAGGTATAAGTGACAAAATTGAAAAAAATTAAACTAAATACACAGACGAAATAAAAATATGCTTTTTTCATTTCAGGTAAAGAAATATAAGTGATTTTCTTATTATTTGCTGAGTTATAGAGGCAAACCACTTTTTTCGAAAAACAAACAATATTGCTTAATTATACATTTAAAGAAAATTGTACTTTATTTTTTAACAGTTATTGGAATAAGCGTTCAAAAACCAGAATGCAACAAGCAGAAATTTCCTATTTCAATTTCGTCAATTGTTATTGATGTTCCAATTTAACATCAATTATCTTTAAACTCAATTTACTCCAAATCAAAATTTTGTCACTTGTACCCCTTGGCTTCTGAGGTCGTCATATACACTGCAAATCCTCAAAACACATTCTACTCACTATGCAACACATTTTTAAACGCTATAGGTGTCAAGATGAGTTTCCAATGTGTTTAATCCATTCCCAAGTGTTTAAGATTGTGTAAAAAAATGCGTTTCCGCTGTACTTCCCCAAAGCATTAACCGCAAATGCAACACATAACGTATAATAGAACACATGAAAACGCATCGTAGTAAACGCCGCGTTCAGTTGAATTCAAATATTTATCACCGGAAAGGATTCCTTAAGTTCTGTAAAAAATGATTAAACTTAAAAAAAAAAAAAAAAAAAAAAAAAAAAAAAAAAAAAAAAATATTTTTTATTATTATTATTATTATTATTTTTTTTTGGGGGGGGGGGGGATAGACACATTGAGTAATCGGAAGGAAGAAGAATGAGAGAAGGAGGTTCCCAGAGCCACTCCATTAATTTATCGTTGGCCACATGATTATAAAGATAAAATCAGTTATTTAGGCCAGTGTTGAATTCAAGGGGTGGCCTGCGGTGTACCCCCGTATACCTTCCACTACATCCCTGCTATATGATGTAATGCTTTCTTAAACTGAAATTTTTTTTTATCTGAAAAAGGAATATAACAGAAATATTAGTACATTTACAACAGACGATATACCTATAATAACCTGTCTATAATGGAATTTTCTTCTCCATTGTGCGCAGTGCATAATTCAGACATTTTTTTTTCCGGGAGGGATTTTTGTGGTTCCGGGTGGATATTATAGAGTTCCGGGAGAGGTTTGCAATTTTTTTTACCATTGAAAACAGAAAATCTCAATGTTTTTTGTGGGGGGGGGAGCATTTTATTGCCTGGGCCACCCCTATATTCAACACTGATTGTACAATCTTGTCTTAGATGACTTTAGTATATAGAATTTTTTAATTTTGGTTTATTTTCGGAAGGCCGATAAGCTACTCGAGGAATATAGGCCCTCAGAGAAGTGACCTTCGTGAGGGCCTTTCTAAAGGAACTTAATTTGTAATTATGCAAGGTTTCCCAAGATTCAAAGAAAACCACAAAAACTCCGAACGGTTAGGCCGACAGGCGTGACCGTGTTCGAACCCAGCACCTCCCGTCTAACCAGTTTCGAGAGCACAACCTCTCAAATACTGGTGGGGTTCTTCTCTTTTTTCAAAATTTTAAGTATCTAAGCAGTAGGATATAGATGAACGATGTTGCATTAGTCAACTACATACAAATAAAAAATATAAAAATAAATCAAAAAAGATCGCGTGCTCTGTTTTTTATATAAATGAAGACTGTAAACATAAATAAATGTAAAATAAATATATTTTGCCAGAATTTCTCTTCGTACAACAATTATTTATTAATAACCATATAAGAATAAACAATCTATGTTTTATAAATTTTACGTCGGGCCACACTTTTAGCGTTTATATTGGCCCGGGCACTGTTGAATTCAGACACTTTTCTCCGGAAAGGATTTCTATGGCTCCGGGAGGATAACACTTTTTGACCATTAAAAACACAAAATTTAAAATTTTCCGGGGGGGGGACTTTATTGCCCTAGGGGGGATTCCCTCCCCCCCCGGGCCACCCCCTTAAATTCAACACTGGACCCGGGCACGTTCCGAATTTTTAACTTTCATGACGGGTCTGAATCTAAAAATTTTAGTTCATGCAGCCCTCTAATTCGTACTTCTTTAAACAGCATATTTATTTTCTTTGAAATTGAAGACACGCGTTTATTGCAAACGCCTAGCATAATTTGAATCTCATATCTCCCCACATTCCTTATACGGGAATGGGAATGCCTGTCTGTGCGTTTACACGCGCACGCGTTTTGCGCATCTCTGGTAAGTAAACAAACAAGAAGTCCACCGACGCTTTCCAATGGCGCCTATTTCAACGGCAATTCGAACCGCTGAAAATGATTTCTAACGCTACAAAAAGTAAGTACCATTATTTATTTTGTAAAGTTCGTATATATTGTTTTAGTTTACTTTCCATGTATGTAATATCTTTTACCTTTTCATGTATATAAGTTTAGTTTCGTGGGTTGTGTCGTGTTATTACTGACCATGACAATGTTAATCAAACAAGACAAGAGGGACTAATATCTCACCTCTTGCAGTTTCCACACTCATTCAGTGAAAATTTTACTGAAAAAGGTTAAGAGCTAGTTTTATGTGATTAATTTGTATTGTATTAATATTTTTATAAATATTACTAACTGACAAATTTTAAATAAAATAAATTACCCTACCAGAATGCAACGAACACAAAACTTAGAATAATTAGCTTTAAATTATTAATGGTAGTTTGTAACATTTTTAATATTAAACCAAATTCATTTTTTTATAAGTCTGCTTTGTATAATTTATATAATAGAGCAGCGATTCCCAATCTATGGGTCGCGGCGAATGGGTCGTGGAACAATCTAGATTTGTCACAAGTCACAGAAATATAATTTTTATTTCCTCTGCTTAAAAAACGGGGGGGGGGGGGTAGACAGACATTTTTATCAATGAAACAAGTGACCAATATTATTCTTTTATTTATTAGTAAACACAAGTTTCATTTCAAATACAGTAAAACCTCTGAATAACAGCCACCACTGGGAGAGTGATTAAAGTGACCTTACTTCAGAGTTTCACATTTTAAAAGGGCAAAATCACATTATTTTAAAATCAAAATAACTGCAAAAATTATTTTACTTTTACACTTATATATACATGCTATTATGCAAACTATTATTTTACATTAAAGAAATCACTTGTTTGTAATAGTTTTGTTTTTATTAAAGTACTACATCTCTTTCTATAAATGCATAATCATTTCCACAGATTTTTAATAATTCTTTATCATTTTGGGTGAGCACCAGGGTTCGTTGATTTAAATCAGCTTGATTTTAATCCTGATTTAAATCAATTGATTTTTTTTAAAAATCATTGATTTAAATCATTTTTTCTTTTAAGTTATTTTTTAATATATTTAAGGTGTAAACAAACTTAATAATGTGCTTTAACATAATTTAATTTTATATAATATATATAATCAAACAACTTTCAGAAAGATAAAACTAAAGATTTGTAAAAAAGTAAAATAAATGTAAAGTTTAGAAAAAAATTCAAATTTCATTTGAATCAAATTATAAAATAATCTTGCAACAGTAAAGAAATCTAAGCAGAAATATTTAATGAATATTTGAATATTTACTCATTGGTATTTAGAAAAACTTCTGTAACTTGCTGTAAAATAAAATTGTATGACTTTATGTGCTGTACTTTGATGAGGCATGTTATATTAAGATTTGAACAAAATCTGAATCAGTCATTTATTTATTTATTTTAATTTAATATAATTGATCTCAGCCATTTAGAATAGTGGAAGGTATTTTTGTTACAGTTATTGAAAAGGCTGATAGTAAAAACTTAAAGAATTAATGATCAACTAGTCTTTTACTGCAATAAATTTATCTGCTTCAGTAGAACAAATGTTTTCTGCCTTTGGTTTGGTACTTTCAGAAATTAGAAATCAACAGATAAAACTATTAAACCGTTGCTATCGAAATGCTCAAGGCCAGAGGATACAAATTGTGACGTATTCACTAATTGACTGACTTCTCACTAGTGTTGGAATTCACACTGGAAAATTTTGAATAGCAATTTGCTTTCATTTTATTTGTAGAATATCTATCCTCTTATAAAACATTAAACTTACTGATTAACTTATGATTAATTACAACTTAAACTTATGAGAATTTGGAATCCCCCAATAAAAAAACCCAGCCAGACGCGGTAACACTGCAGCATTCCTTCTCTGACTGAATTTTTATTTAGAGATTCCAAGTTCTCATTAGTAAGTTTAAATAGTTATTGTTTTATAAGATGATAGATATTCCACAAAGAAAATAAAACTGCTATTCGAAATTCTCCTGTATAAATTCCAACACTACCGAAAAGTCAGTCAATTACTGATGACATCTCAATTTGTATCCTCTGGCCTTAAGTATTTTGATGGCAGCAATTAAACTCATTTTTCTCAGCCAGCACTTAAGTTCAAAACTTAGTTTGCTCCCAATTTTGTTTAAATTTTTTGTGTTGCAGATATTTTTATTATAATTAAAAGTACTGAAGCCTTGAATTAATTTTTGACATCTGATTTGTAGTTTTTCATGCATTTTGTATAATCATGATTTATAGCCTATAATATCAAATGATCATAGCCTAAAATTTTACCTTGAAATAGTATAAATCATTTATGTAAATTGTGTAATATTATTAATAGATAATACTTATAAGTGCACGTGTATGTGTGTAAAATTTGTGTTATTTAAATTAAACAAAAAGTTATAAAATAATAATAATGTGTGACATTTAAAAAAAAAAAAAAAAAAACTGATTTAAATTTTAAAAAATCTGATTTAAATCAAAAAAATCAGATTGTTTTGATTTTTATTTAAAAAAATCAAAAAAATCACGAACCCTTGTGAGCACACAAATTTTCATTTCTGTGAAACTTAAAAAAAAAAAAAAAAAAAAAAAAAAAAAAAAAAAAAAAATCAGAATATGATTTTATGCTACAATTGTATGATAATTCCATGCTATCCTCTAATTTATTTTTTGCCAACACTTTAATTCTCAGGAGTGAACTTACTTTTTATCTATTTTTCTATTAAGACTTGCTAAAAGATTATTAGCATCATCAGTGTTCTCGCTGTCGCTCGCCATTGCGCCAAAATGCGACTAAATTCTTCATTTGGCGAGTAAACAAGCTATTAGATTCGCCAAATTGCTAGTGCTCAATTTTTGCTTTTTCTTTCTTTTCCTTTTCATTTTTCATACGTATCCATATATGCATATTTTTAATATATATGTAGCGGATAGTTGAAATTATATTAATAACAATCGTTGTCGCAGTTATAAAAACTTAGGTTATTTTAGAAATATTGAAAAAAAAAGGGTACATTAAAGGATTTTTTTTTTTTTTT
Organism: Maratus speculifer; assembly: GCA_964019185.1. Lineage (NCBI taxonomy): Eukaryota > Metazoa > Arthropoda > Arachnida > Araneae > Salticidae > Maratus > Maratus speculifer. The sequence continues at coordinate 247,431,755 of OZ025302.1, read as the reverse complement.
TTTTTTTTTTTTTTTTTTTGTGCTACCCGGCAAATCTATTTGGCTAATAATTTTTTCATTTGGCGAATGTTTTTCATTTTTAATTAGCCAAATCACTAACGCGGGTCAAATTTCAGCGAGAACACTGAGCATCATGTTTATTTATTGTAAAACGTTTACTCATTTACATTTCATAACTGTGAAATAATTATTTAAAAATGCTATTAATTATCATATTTCATCTTTTAATATGTATTTTAAAATTAATATTGGTATCTTTAGTAACTATTTTTTTGTACTCAATTCCCCTGAAAGTATTGGTGAGGGGGTCCCATAAACGTCTGTGCCCAGGAACCCCAAATTTGTAAATCGGTCCCTGCTTTCTTTGAGAGTATCAGATATTTGAAATGGGGAAAAATGATTATATATATATTTCCATATAAACGAGTGTTTCTTCTATGCTATTATTTAAATCACAGCACTCTGCCTTTTCTAAAATTCACAAAATGCACAGTTCCCTTTTTAAAAATATTGAAATGCACTTTTGGTTGTATCCAGAAATCTTTTGTACAAGTTTTCCATAGTTTCTAAATTAATGCAGAAACTTGTACAAATTTTCCAGAAATCTTTTGTACAAGTTTTTCATAGTTTCTAAATTAATGCATTCGAAAACTTGCAAAAATTATAGATTGTCTTTATTTGTTTACAAAAAACACAGGAGATTATTAAATCATTGAATATTTTTTTTCTTTTTTAATCTTTAACACCCCCCCCCCCCCTAAATATTCCTTTTTTAAATTTCTATGGTACACTAATATATACAAAAATGCCAATGTTTTTTAATTATTATTTAAAATTTGGCATTCCTTGGTATGATTTTTTTTTTTTTTTTTTTTTTTTTTTTTTTTTTTTTTAATTAGAGGTAATGTATGTGTGGAGAGGGGAGGGGGGGATGAATGATAAGAAAACTTTTATGTTGTGATTGTAAACAGTTTATAAAGTTATCATATTATTAAATTACATTCTCATGACTTTTTTTACTCCTACTAATATATACTCCTATTCTATTACAGGAGTGCAGAAAATGTTTCTACTCCCAAAATTTCCCCAATCCACATGAAAATTTCCCCAAAATTGTACTTTGTTATCAGTAATTGCTGTACTATCGTAGATATAGAACATTTATTTTTCCAATATTTTTCGACTTCGAGTATATATGGCAGAAGTGAAATTCAAAATAGAATCATCCCAATTATATGATACACATTATTCTGACATCGATTTTCTGGAAGTTGCCATATAGATCTTATATTTGTAGTGAAAGTTTTCTGTCTCAGGAAATTACGGTATTTGTTCTTAAAATCTAAATCAATTGTATATGTTTCTGCAGAATTTCCCCAGGTGGTTAAAATTTCCCCCAATCCTAGATCACCGGATCGGACATATTCTGCACCCGTGGTCTATTATTGAATCGGGTGATCCCGCAGACACCAAGGAATTGGTCTACCTCTACCAATGCATCGTGGTTGAAAATGTTTACTGCAGGTAGTCTTTAACAATGAAACCTCAATGTGGTTCCAGCACCAAATTGCTGGTAATAAAATGGTGACTGAAAAACAAGCTGTTTAAATTGTTTTCGCATTTGAGCAACAGTAGCACTAGCTGCATTCTTTTATTTTTGTTTAATAGAACTTCGAAATGTGCTCAATAATTATTCTCACCCTATATTATTTTTTAACTGCTGTTTTGATTACTTTGATTTTACAAATCTTCAATATTAATTATTTTTTAATATTCAAAACTAAATGATTTTTCAATTTTAACTTTATTTGAATATATCAAAGAGTTTTTTGTTTTAATCTGCCATTTTATATTAAAAGTTATTAATGTTTTAAATCTTGTTTGAGACCACTAATATTATATAATTAAGTTAAATATTTAAAAAATAATAAAATATGCTCAACAGTGCCATTTCAGATCATATAAAATTACTCTGGAAAATATCGAGAATCAATTTTATGATATCCAAAAGGAAAAGGTGATTTTTTTTTTTTTTTTTTTTTAAATCGTGATTTCAATAAAAATTTTTACTTTGCTTCAATCTGATAATTTGTCTCAAAAAATACAAAACATTTTCCTTACTGTTAACTAAGTTATTTTCTTTGTTTCACAAACACATCTCTATAACACAAACTAGTGCTGAAAAATTTTGCTATTGTGCTTTGCTTGAAAATTTTGTTACTTTAAGCAACCTTTGGAGATCTTTTTCATTTATAACTTTTTCTCACCATATTATTTTTTTTTTTTTTTTTGGGGGGGGGGGGGGCATTCTAAACATATTTTACTATTTGTAAGCTAAGGTTTTATTAATATTTGTTTTAAGTCTTAATACTAAAGAGTTTTTTCCTAATGATCTTACATCTGAGTTATTGCAGAGAAAAATTTTCTGAAGGCTTTATTAATTTTTTTTTTTTTTTTTTTTTTATAGAAGTGCATCTCATGTGAAGTCCTTGCTTATTTAATAGAATGTGCTGAAATTCAAGTATTTTTCTATGCAGTAGAATCTGTGCAGCTTTGTTCTTAGTGGTTTGTGGATTTTAACATTTTTTTGATTTATATGTTATGTCTATTTATATTTAATCTATGTTTACAATTTCTTTTATTTAGACAAATTTAGATTTTGTGTAATTTGTTAATAGGGTCATTCCATGTCAAATCAACCATAAAAATCCATTATTCAATCTGACCGCCATTTCTGATTTCAATGAAACTGCCAGGGATCATTGTCTATGATGATGTAAATTAGAGAATATTTTTATTTTTTGTTTGTCACTTTAAATTTTCTTACAGTTAATTATTTAAATTTTGAAAAATCATTTTTTGACTTGCATAAATATTTTCAATTTCGAATTTCTCAAGTTCTATCAAAAAATTTTTATGACCACTCATTTTAAAGTGGAGTTTATAAGGTTTAATTTGATATGCAAGTTGACTATGCATAGTTAAAAAAATAAAATAAAATTTTTTTAATGTTTAAAATTGAAAAAAATTCTATGTTTGTTGTAGTATTGAAATTCTTGAAATATTGAAATTGTAGCTTGAAATTCCGAAATATTTAGAATGGGATCTCAATGGGATCATGAGTTATGAAATAAAAGCTGAAAATTACCATACAAATCATAAATAAATAACAAAATAGATAGAATTGATATTTTAATGGTAATTTTTGCCTTTATTTAATAACTCCTGATCCCATTGTGATCCCACTCTAAAAATTTCAGAATAAAGCTTATAATATTGCAACAAACATACAATTTTTTCAAAAAATTTAAAAATAACTATCTAAAAATTTTTCAATTTTAGAATTTTATTTATTTTAACTATACATAGTCAACTTGCATATTAAATTAAACCTTATAAATTCCTCTTTGAATGAGTGGTCATAAAATGTTCTATGTTTGATAGAACTTGAGAAATTCAAAATTAAAAACATGTAAGCAAGCCAAAAAATGATGATTTTTCAAATTTTAAATAATTAACTATATGAAATTTTGATGCGAAAAAAGAATTATAAACATATATTTTCATTTATATCCAGGGTTGGTAAAAAACCGGGTTTTTTTTTTAAACCCCCCCCAAAACCATGGTTTTTTTGGTTTAAACCGGGTTTTTTTAAATATGATTTCCTATTACATATACATGCATATTTATCAATAAAAATAAATATTTTTGAATATATAAGTAATAACTTGATTTAAAAGTAATTCTAATCAATGTAATAATTTAATATACAATTAGCTATGTAGAAAATGAGAATCATTTAAATATTAAACATTTTTAGAAAAAGCTATGTCTTTTTTCTCTTAAACAAAGTTTTTTACGTAATGAAACATTAACACCTTGAAAATCCTAATATACAATCTTTTAATTATTAGCACTATAAATGATGAAGAATATAAATATGATGCAGTTTCATATATATTATTTTCACAAGGCTATTCAAAATAATTTCTTTTAAATACTTGTTACATGAGATGTCTGATTTTTCTGTTAGAAGACTACATGAATTACCTTTTGTTGAAAATAAAGCTTTTTATAAAGAATTTAGCAGTAGAGTCTACACACTTTAAGAAGTATTGTGTATTGCTATTTGACATTTCTCCTCTGAAACTACCAGGTTAAAAAAAAAAAAAAAGACAAACAAAATTCTTAAAATAAACAAAAATACCTATTTAATAGCTTTTTAGACTATTGAAAACATTGATCTTAAAATAACCCAATGGTTTTAGCATTTTCATGCTTAATCCAACAAACACAGAGCAAAAATCTGCCAATTATTTATTAGCATACATAACAAAAAGAAGAAATCAATGGAGAAAATTACTTAAGAATGTTATATTCGAGGCTTTGAGGAATGATCAAATCCTTAGTAAATCTTAACTAATCAAGCAATTTAAATAATAAAGGTGCATTTTTAACTCGAGTTTGCCCTTCTGGCTATGAATGTTTTACAATTAATGTTACATATATATATATATACTAGCAGCCTTCGCCCGCTACGCTGGTCATTTTTTTTTTAAAGAAACTTTGAATTAAACGAAATTTTTATATCATAGTAATTTTTAGATTTATATCGTATTTTAGACTGTCTGTCATCGGTGAAAAATCAGTCATCTAAACGGAAAGTTCAATGTTAGTCACCAATGAATGACGTAGCGCTCAACATGTTAACAATTTTAATCACATAAAAACTCATTCAGCGGAACTTTAAAAATAAAGCCAAACTTTTGTAATTGGGTTCCTCTGATAAAAAACATTTCCTAAGTATTCAATTAAATAACGTAGAATGCTACATTTCATTTGTTACAAAATTTCTGAAAAATTATCCAACTAACAATGCAAAATCCATTAAAATCTATCTTGTAGAACTTAAGATATAAGCGGCCGCAATGAAATTTCACTTTACATTTTATATATATTGAGATAATTAAATAAGCTTACATAATCATGTTAACCTGATTATATAACTCTCTTTCAAAACTATAGGTTCAATAGATTTTTTTGTGCTGTCATTAATACGAAATCCAGACTTTATTTTATATATATAGATAAGGATTAAAAATTTCAGGTTTTTGCGCCGAAGACACCGCCAAATCAGGAAAATGTGAAGTATCTCGCAAACTACTGAACTTAAAAGAATTTGCTTGGTACCATTCGATTCAGCATTAAAAAATACACTAAAATATGTTATCAGTTCAAAAATAACTATAAAAGTCGATTTTGAAGGAATTTTTAAAAAGTTCGTTCCTTTTTTTAATCCCTTTAGGGGTGAAATTTTCAAAAATCCCTTCTTAGCGGCACTCGATGTTATCAGAAGTATTTTTACCCCAATTTTCAAGATTTTAGGTTCGGCAGATTTTTTTGTGCTGTGATTAATACGAAATCCAGACTTTCTTTTATATATATATAGATAAACCTTTGAAAAAAAAAGGTAGAAATAAAACTAATTTTTTTCTAACCAGCTAATTTTTAAAAAATTGGTTATTCTGCCATGTAGACTTATAGTTTATATGAAAAGCTGGGTTGATTAAAAATATTTGTCATTTTAGAAATTTATCAATTCATCATTTTTCTACGACTTAGCTAGTAGCTTCAGCATAACTTGGATTTTGCATTTTTCAATGTATAAAATAAAACATAAAAAAACCAGATGAAAAAAAACAGCATGGTTTTTTTAAAAAAACCCATTGGTTTAAACCAAACAACCCTGTTTATATCATCAGGCAGAATGATTCCTGAGAATTTCATCGAAATCTGAAAGGATCAGGTTGAGTCACTAGCAGGGTTGGAAAAAAACCAAAGAAACCGTTTTTTTTTTTTTTTTTTTTTTTTTTTGTGGTTTAAGCCAGGTTTTAAACCTTTTTTTTTTTTTTTTTTTTTTTCAAAACATCATTTCTTATTACATATGCATGCATATTTATTGATGAAAACAGACATTGTTGGATTATAAGTAGTTTAACTTCATTTCAAATAATTTAAATTAAATAATTACAGTGAATTTATGTTAAAAAAAATTGAAAAAATTCATATTTTAGTTTAAACAGTATCAGTAAACAATCTTATGTTCAAAGAATAAACTTGCTCTACCGAATGAAAGATTAATGCTCTGAAAATCTTTATAAACAATCAATTGATTGCTAATAATAAACATTTGGATGTAGATTGTGATAAATATAATGTCTTTTTCTACAGTTCTTTAAATATTTCATAGGAATTTATTCTTTGAGTGCTAATTTGAAGTCTATATTTTTCGCCATTAAATTCAGCAGATAACGGGGGGGGGGGGGGAATAAAAAATAAGATGGGTGCCAGTTATTTCATTTTAATAATAACAATTTTTGAATACTCTCTTTTTCGACTTCATATTTTGACTTTAATTCTTCAAGATAATCTCCCCAATCAAGAAAAAATTCTTTTACAGCTTGAGCAAAATCTTGAAGATTATCCTATTATGTTACTAATTACATTAAATAAGCTGCATTTTTTTAAAATAAAATATTTTATACTAAATATTGAATACTTTTAATCTATTTTATCTTTGATCAATTCAGAAGTTTGAAGCTTTTCCTTCAGAGCAATAGATATGTTCATACTGCATATCAAACACATACAGATTTTAATCCTATACATAAAAAAATGACCTAAACGCACTTTATCTAATACTTATTGCTGAAATAAATTGTTAAAAGTAGAAGTTATTAATAGACAGTAATTTAAAATACGCAAATTATATAGAAAGAAAAGAGAAAATGTCATTAGATTTCTTCTAAAAAAAACATTTTTTTTTTTTTTTTATTTTGAGAAAAAAAACATTTGGTTTAAACCATGGTTTAAAACATGGTTAAAACCAATTGGTTTAAACCATGCCAACCCTGGTCGCTAGTTGATTTGGCATGGAATTGACCCTATATTTAAACATTAACAAACCTATAAATAATGTAAGAATCACCAATCATGTAAAAAAGAAAGTTGATGAAAAAATGAAATTTATTGATATTTTAAAAATTTATTATTTTTATTAATAATTGTTTGTACATGAAGTTTGGTTTATGTTCATGTATTCTATCTTCTAATATATAAATAGTCGTAGATGTCAGTTGAATTCCAAAATTTTGTTTTAATTTATTTATTATTATTTTTTTTTAATTTAGCAATCATACAATCTGAAAAAAAATTACACTACATTCAACACTAATACATTAGCTATCCCATTGTTATTACATATTACCCCAACATACCCCAATTATTACATAATTCTGTCGAGTTATTTCAAATTTTTTGATAATCATGTGCATAGATCAATTACAGGGGCAATCAAAAGTATTCAATTACATTATGGTCAATGGGGGAAAAGTTTCAAATATATTCTATATGTTTGAAATTTAAAATACATAATTATTGCATAATTTTGTCGAGTTATTTCAAATTTTATGAAAATCGGATGCATAGATCAATTACAGGGACAATCAAAAGTATTCTGTTACATTACGGTCAATGGGAAAAAATTTTTCAAATGCATTTTAATCGTGTTACACTCATGCGAACTTAATAAAATTTATATGCAACTATAAAGTACATATTATAATATACATCTTACATAATTTGCGGTGCAAAGAACATTTGTTATTGATTTACAAGGCCACACAAAAGTATTCCATTACATAATGGTATAGCGAGAACATTGTTTGATGAGCGTTTTAATTGTAATTCAATATTTACAATTTTATGAGATTGATATATGAAAGTAATATTTTTAAAACTTCGTTATCGCACGAACGCACCTAATTTGCTATGCTTCACGTGCAATTTCCAACTTGTTTTTTGTTGTTGTTGTTGTTTGTTTGTTTGTTTACTTAAAAAAGTATTGAAGATTGACTAATCGAAAATAGAAATAATTTTCTTTATATATTTAAATACAGCTTTCTTTTTTATATTAAAAAATGAGAGCTATAGGATTTAGTATAAATTATTACAAAATATTTTTGTAATTGAAATTTCCTACATAAATATAAGCTTATCTTATTTTTTAACCCATAACATCTTGTACAGTTTAAACTGAACAAAATCAAGACCAGAACAGATTCTTTTCAATGTAATCTTTTCTTCTCTTTTGGGCCAAAGTTAACTCAGTTAATGTTACCAATTATGTTTACTCTGTGTATATGAATTAACAAATTAGTTTTCATATTATTTTGTTTAGTATACCCATATGCAGCATTTAAAATCTTTGGTGGTCCACTTGTCCGAGACCACTAAACATTTATCTGGACCACTAATTAAAAAATAATTTAGAAGTCTGCAAGACAAGTAACTTTTCCCCCTTCTCTGACAAGTAAGTATAAATTTCCCCGTCCTTCAGAAAACTGAACCAAACACAAATTACAAAATTTTATTTTATTTGAAAAAAAAGAAGAAAAAACCCTTTCTGGTACTGACAAATTCTGTTTGTAAAAAGAGAAAATATTGATTGACATCAAGATTTACCAACGATTTTTGTAGAAATTAGAAACGCCTTAATTCAAGCTTTCATCTTAAAAGAAAAGTTTTATTAAAATATTCTTGGTGTCGTTTGCAAATTTTGTATTAAAATTAGGTATGCCTCGAGTGGACACAATGTGCCAGAAAAATTCAATCCTTACAGTCAGTTGAAATAAATAATCGGAAATATATAATTAATCATTTTTTAGTTAAAATGAAATTTTATATTAAATTGTGATCAATGAAAAAAAAAAAAAAAAAAATAATTGATCGTCATAATTTTTTTTTTTTTTTTTTTTTTTTTTTTTTTTTCAGCATTCAAAATTTATTTCTGATAAAAGTTTATTTTGTTTCTAAAATTTCAACAATATTTATTATTATTAATTTACAACCATAGAAAAATGAAACTATAGCTTTCTCCCCAAAATTAATTTTATCATTTACTGAAAGTTGGCTTTATTCCATTTTTAGTAATGTAGTGATTTTAAAATCATTTAGTGACTCTATTAATAACTTTGTATTTCTATAAAATTAGATAAAACTATTTTGATGTTAAGTAAAAGTAAGAAAATGATTGGGAAAAAAAAGACTTTCTCCTTCTTTTTCCTTCTTAAAATGATAAGTGCCTCACTCTCTCCCTAAAGTTAGAATATTATATGTGTGCTTAATGCATAAAGGTATTCAAAATTATAGACTGGCAATCTCATATAAGAATTAGCATTTTGAGCAAGTGAAAAAAAATACTAAATATACAATTTGATTACTAAAAATTTAAATATAGTAAGGTTTTCTTGAATTAAAATGAATTCATTTTTATCGGATTGAAAATTTACAATTTTTTAGAAAGTAAAGTACACTGCTCAAAACAATTAAAGGATATTTGAAGTTTTATATAAAATAAAGATATAAACGAATTTTTTTTTGCCAAAAATAGAAAAAGAGATTCACAAATGCAAATTTTTCTGGTTTTCAAACTGTGGAGTATGCAAATTTTGAGCTCGACTTCAAAAACGCCGCTTCAGCGACAGCGAATGAAATTTGACTTTCAACTGGATAAAACAGAATGAAGACAAGGATGATCAGCATTCAGTGATTGCTTTGTTTCAATGAGTACGATGTCTCAGCAAAGTCATTTGACAGATTCAGAAGCTTGGAGAATTGTTGGTAGGTTAGAAGGGGGCCAAACTCAAGCCGAAGTAGCGCAAGCCATTGGAGTGTCACAAAGTGTCATTTAAAGGATCTGGAACCGTTTTTTGGAGAGTGGATGTGCAGGCCGAAGACCAGGGCAAGGTCGTAGACGGGCAACAACGCCCAATGAAGATCGGTATTTAGCGTTAACAGCTCGGAGACACCGAAACATGAACGCTACTCTTCTCCAACAACACCTTCGCTCGGCTACAGGCACCACGATTTCAACTCAGACTGTCCGAAACCGGCTCCATTCTGTAGGTCTGTATGCTCTCCGACCGATGGTATGTGTTAGATTAACATCAAGGCATCGTCGGGACCGCAGGGAGTGGGCAATCGAGCATGTCAAATGAATGGAGCAATATTCTGTTTTCTGACGAGTCCCGTTTTTCTGTGCATCCGGATAATAGGCGTATTTTCGTCTGGAAGGACCGTGGCAGTAGGAATAATCTTACGTTCGTGCACGAAAGTGTCAGATTTGGCGGTATAGGAGTGTTGGTGTATGGTGGCATCTCCATTGACGGGCACACTGACCTCTACATCATTCGAGATGGAACTCTGACTGGTCTCCAATATAGGGATGAGATCCTCAGACCTATTGTTGTTCCTTACGCTGCAGCAATCGGACATAACTTCATTTTAATGGACGATAACTGCATGCCACCAGGGGTGCAGAATATGTCCGATCCGGCGATCTAGGATTGGGGGAAATTTTAGCCATCTGGGGAAATTTTGCAGAAAAACATACAATCGATTTCAATTTTAATAAAGAATTACATATTTCTCTGAGATTTTTTTTTCCTGACAAATAAATAGATCTATCTGCTTAGCGACTTTCACAAAATCAATCTAGGAATAATACGTATTGTGTATATACTTGTGTATAAGTTGAGAAATTTTTAGAAAAAAAGTCTATATCTAAACGCATGTAAGAATTCTAAAACATAAAATTTTGGGGAAATTTTCATAAGGATTGAGGGAAATGTGGAGAGTAAAAACATTTTCTGCACCCCTGCATGCCACATCATGCAAACCTGGTGGAGGATTTCCTTTTCGAGGAAGGAATCGTTCGAATGGAATGGCCAGCGTGTTCTCTAGACATGAATCCAATCGAGCACGTTTGGGACGCTCTAGGAAGACGAGTTTCTGGCCGCCAACAACCCCCACAAACTCTCCAAGAACTGGAAAGAGCTCTTCTGGAAGAGTGGGGCAGAATACCCCAACTCGTCATTAATAGCCTCATTGAGTCCATGCCTCAAAGGTATTCAACGTTGCTGGCCGCCCGTGGAAACCATACCCCCTACTGAAAATGATTTTCTTTGAAGAAAACACCTTTTCTTATTCTTTTTTTCTCATATGCACAAATTGTGTTTTTTTCCTTTTGTATACAAATGTGCAATAAAATGCATTTTTTTTTTCTGCCAAACATGTGTAATTTATTCTCATATAACCTACTATGTCTGTCGACCATGTATCAATCAGCTAAAAAGTTTTCCAGATACAAAATCCACGTAAAACTGCAATATCCTTTAATTGTTTTGAGCAGTGTATTTGCTTGTTTCCCATTATGTTCAAGTTTTCAGCTTATCTTTGTTAGTTTGTATGTTACTTATGGACTTCATTTTCATTTCAGATAGCAGATGGATGTTTTCAGAATATAATGAAGTATCCTACAAATTGACTTTTCAAGAATTTGTGTCTTTTGCTAATATTTTATTCTGTCATATCATTAATTTTAACTGTAGAATTTTTGACTTAATAAAAAAGCATCATTTAAGTAATTTAAAATTATTTCTGTTTAATGTATTGAAAAAAAATTGCTTTTACACTCATTAATAATTCAGTTTACATTCATTTTATGTATATTGTATTATGTAAATATCTCAAGTTGCAAATAGGTTCTGATATTTTAAATAGCATAAGCATTTTGACATAATGCATAGCAACTTTATTGGTTTTTGATGGTTTTAAATATTAAGTTTTGTTCTTATTAACCTTCTACTAATTATGCTTATGCATTTTGTTAATCTAGTTGATATTTATTGAATTTATAGATAGGTTAAATGTTGATTGCTGAATATTTTTATTGTAGTGAGTAATAATATAGACTATTCAAAATATTTTGTTCGATAAATGAAAATATATATACAAAATTTTGCAATAGCAAATATTTCAGTAAATTTTCTAATAAACTACTGAAAAAAAAAAGTGATGTATGTAAGAAATATTTTTTCATTCCTTATTACTATATTTAAAAATTAGATAAAATTATAAGTGTTTTTATTTATTTTTGTGGGTACAAACAGTAAAAGTTGCATTTTATGCCTCATTTTCATTCTAAATCTTGCCATTTATGCAGAATTTTACAATATACTTAGATAAGGAATGTGTAATTGATCTTATTCATTAACATATTGATGATAACTAAATAATGGGGTGGGGGGGTTGACAAAAAAAAAGCTCTGAAAAATGCATTTATTGGTAAATTATTAAAATATTTAAATTATTTAAAAATGTTTTCAAACTTTCCATTTATTCATAATAAATTTAGATATCCAAAATTGAGTGGAAAAATCTGCAAAATTTCTGTTGTTACCTGAATTTTAATAAAAGATGGAGTCAATTTTTATTTAAAACTTTTTGCCAAAGAGACTTAAAATGAAATGTGAGCTTATCATATAAGCATCTGAATTTCGTGTAAATGAGGTTGTTCAAAATAAAAGAAAGTTTCTTTTTAGAATATTTTGTACTATTTATGCAACGCTTTTAGGCAATTTCTGTCTTACCTTTTTCAAAATGAATTTATGAAGTAAAGATCAATTCAGCAAGTAGGTTTTTTAAGGGTGCAGTAAATCATTTATAATATTTTATTTTTTAATTAATGACTGCATTTCTTAAGTTGATCGGATATATTTGGATTTATACTTTTAGCAGCATTATTAATGCTTGCTAAGTTTTAATTTTAATTTTTTTTTTTTTTTTTTTTTTTTTTGAATAGACATATGACTATATGTGCACTTACATTTAACTTTATTGTGCAGGTAGCTGTTAAGATGACATTTAAATTATAAGAATTTGGCGCCACTGCAAATAGATAGAAGAAAATTACCACCTTTTATCTCATTTTTCACTTTCATGCCTCCATTATAGTGAATAGTTATTACATTTATGGTGAATATTAAATTCGATTTGAATAACATGCATATTATTTACATTGAGAATGTTGCATAAATTTACCTAGACAAATGGGGAAACAAATATATTTTCATTGAAATAAAATAGATTCATGTGTTAGCAATTGTTTGAAATGTTATATATTTTTAAAATATTTTTAGTATAAGAGAAATAAAAAAAATAATGAATATTAAAGTTATTTATTAAATTATTTTGTCAAAATGCACTTTTTTGTTAGGTTGGTAAAAACACGAGATTGTTCTTAGAAAAAAATTGCAAGAGATATTTTTGGTCAAAATTGTGATAATTCTCACACACCTACATTTCAAAGCATGTAGTAACAATATAAAAATTTTATAAAAGGAACTGTAAAATTAGTCTATTAAAATATGCAAATGTATATGATTTAGCACTCTCAAATCTTTTTTTTTTTTTTTTTTTTTTTTTTTTTTTTTGTTGTTTCATACTAGTACTTTAAAAAACATGCATTTTTGTAAAAAAAAAAAAAAAAAAAAAAGTTTTTTCATAATTTAACAAAAAATAAGTGAATTTATCATGCCAAACCTTGTATCCTAAATATCTCTAAATCTTGTCTTTTGTTGTGCCTTACCACATGTGTTTTAGCTATTGAATGTAGATGGGTTCAATTCAGTTACAGGCTGGGGGGGGAAGCTTAGTTTTGGGACAATGTATAAAACAAAATTTAAAAAGAAATCAAAAGTTTTCAATGTTAATTCTTGTGTTATTTAATTTTGTAGATTAATCTAACTAGTGTGAGTGATCAGTAAACTAAAATGACCATTTATTTTACTATTTACACAGTTAAATTATCGTCAAACGTGAATATTTAAAAAGTTAAATTGAGCATTTTATTTAGTTTCTAGAAAATATTAATTTTTCCCAATCAGATGAATTTTTTTTTCTTTTTTACAATTAGAACCATTTTTTAAAGCAATAATGCAGAAAGCTTATAAAGTATGTTCAAAAGTGGGAAACTAAGATATTGTGAAGATTTTTAGTAATCAATGTGTGCAATGTAATATAGTTTAATATTCGGTGAAGATGACGTGTGTGTGTTTTTATCAGTTTGTGATTGTATGGATATCTTGGTTATGTTATTGTTTTACTGTGACTTCAATCTATCAATTTTTTGCTGTTCATATCCAGTTTCACTAAGAATATCCATGTTGGATGAATCCAAACAATCTATGAAGCTGTCACATGAAGTCGGACACAAATGGTTTGTCATATTTTCGCAAAGACTTTCACACGTTTCCCTTCCTACCTGGGAGGCAGCTCATAAAGTTACATTGAGCATAAAGCTTTGGCATTCCGTTTTGCAGTGGGAATTTCAGGTTTAGTTGATTTTTGATTCAAAATATAATTTCTTGGTGAAATGCATTGTTTATCCCCCCCCCCTTTTTTTTAGCAAATTATTTTGGTTAGAAAGTTTGCTTATATTATTTAATTCTGTGGGATTTTTTTAAATGTGTAGTTTGTTTTGCGGTCTTTTTTTAATTTTATCTCAAATGGCTGTATATAACGGCTAAAAATATCTACAAACTGGATTTATAACAAGTCACTGATGAATTTATACTATATATATTTATGTATTAATTGTATAGTTATTCATTTTGCACATATCGGCTTTTTTTTAACACATTCACATCATAATTTTATGTACACATTAAAACGCATTATTTTACATTTTTGGTTGCATTGGGAGCTCATAAGAAGGTGCGTATAAGTCAGGAAGCATATTTTGACAAGGATTTCAGGTTTGTCTCTTGATTTAAATCATAATTTCCCAAAAAAATGTAATGGCTTCTCCAGTCTTTTTTGCTAGAAATTGATTTTGGTTAAAAGACATGGTAGTTTGTGTTTTATAATTCTGTGGGATATTTTTTTTTTTTTTTTTTTTTTTTTTTTTTAAGGCATAGTTTCAATTTTGGTCATTTATTTATTTTAATCTCTAGTTGTTTCTGGATTTAGAATGAGGGTAATTGTCCACAATGAATTTATCATACAGAATATCATAATGAATTTATCATATTTATGCATTTTTTTAAGAGGCGCTTTCTTTTTTCAATAGTTAACCCTTTTTTTCATTTTGTTTTTCAATTACCCCACCCCTCCCCTTCTACCCCTATATATTTTGCCTTTTATTTCTCCTTCTTTTCTCCCTTCTCATTTTCATCATTATCACTATCTAAGCAACATGTCTTTATTGAAAGCTTTTGTCTCTGTATGCTAAGACATTCGCCAGCTAATGTTAATCTCATAGGGAAGTTATTTTCTAATATTTCGTCTGCATTTTGACTTTTTTTTATATTTATTCGATAGTCTAGGTCCGCACGTCTTTATGTAGCTTCTTTTTTATTTCTTCGATTTTGGTTGCAGATATTTTTATAAGGTTATTTACTTTTTCGAAACCAGTTCCAAAAATGAAAGTATCATTCTAAAAATATCTGCAAACAAAATCGGAAAGTAAATAAGAAGCAATGTAGAAATAGACCACAACTATAGCCCCCCCACCCCCCCCCCCAAAAAAAAAGATTGAATTACAAATGAGTATCAGAAAATAACCACCCCATAGACTTAGCTTTAACCCTTAAATGTCTTCGCCAGTAGGGATAGGAGCCTTAAGTAAGGACATATTGTCTTGGTCATGGTAATGGAAAAGATCGGACGGAAAGAAAGAGGAAGAAGCAATGAAAGAGAAAATCTATAGGGGTAGAAGGGAAGGGGTGGGGTAACTGAAAAACAAAATGAAAAAATGGGTTAACTATTGAAAAAAGAAAGCGCCTCTTTGAAAAATGCATAAATATACAACTGTATAATACATTTATTGTGGACAGTTACCCTCATTCTAAATGCAGAAACAACCAGAGATTAAAATAGATGACCAAAATTAAAACGATGCCAAAAAAAAAAAAAAAAAAAAAAAAAAAAAAACCCACAGAATTAAATAAAATAAACCACCATGTCTTTTAGCCAAAATCAGTTTCTAGCAAAAAAGATTGGAGAAGCCAATACATTTTTTTCGGGAAATTATGATTTAAATCAAGAGATAAATCTGAAATCCCTGTCAAAATATGCTTCCTGACGCATACGCATCTCGTTATGAGCTTTCAATGCAACGAAAAATGCAAAACATTGTGTATTAATGTGTATATAAAATTGTGATGATAATGCGTTTAAAAAAGTGATGCGTGTAAAATGTGTTTCGAAAAACGGAACATGAACGCTTTATACAACACCTGCGGCAAACGCTTATTACAATGCGAGAAGCACCATGAAACACATTATCAACGCATTTTTCGCGTGCAAAAGTCGGACCTTTTTGGTGTTGATTTGGCGTTTCGTATTGTGTTGCCGGGATTTGCAGTGTATTATTTGAGTAGCACTATTTCCAATAGTAAACTTTTCTGTATTTAATTAAGATTTTACGTTATTAGATATCAGTCTCAAATTGGTTAAGAAAGTGTGCTCCAAAAAAAAAAAAAAAAAAAAAAAAGACTTTTAATATCAATGTTCAGTTATAATTGCGACTTAAGAGCACTTAGTATCCCTCGAATCACTAACAATTATGGAAATATCGGATGTTTTATTTTTTGCTAAAAATAAACGATGAACCCATTTGTACATTTCAAAGAATATTTAAAACTCTCTGGCAATTAAAAGTGTGCTAATAATGCTTTTTATTATTTTTACCCTCTTTAAATGTACATTCAAAGCAATTTTTTCATCTTAATATGTTCATTAATACAAATATTGTATCTCTAGCTTAGAGGTATAGTATAAGCAGAAAAGATATTTAATCAGTATTATGTTAATATTAAGTTTTACACTCTTAAAACAGTACCACTTATATAAAAGGCACAAACATATCGTGCCTTCTATTATTTTGATATGAGAGGCACATAGAAAAAGTGCCTCTGATTTTACAGAAAAACGTCAAGTCACGACAAAATAAGAGTCACCGACACGAAAGTGTCAGAGGCACTAAGTTCGATTTGTGCCTTTAAAAATTGTCAGAGGCACAAAGTTCAATTTGTGTACCTTTGAAAATTCCCTGTCAAAGTGATAAGCGGCACGGTGGCAAATACGCATGCACACTTTTAACAGTGTGTCCCTTAATTTCAAGGGCACCATGTGCCTTTTAATATTCAGAGGCAAAAAAACCTCTTATATGAGGCAAATGTACCTCTTATACCAGAGGCACAGTTTTAAGGGTGTAAATAACGTTTTCTAAGCATAAAATCTTTAAATAGCTTTTTAAAATTTGCTCTTTTTTTAAACTTAATAACTATACACTTATAAACTTATAAATTTATAAAACCTTCATATTTAAAATAGTGAAAATTCTATAATTCTTTTCAAATACCTTGATTTATTTTATATATTAAATAAGATCTAATTCATATAAACTTTTAAACCAAAAATAGAACCGACTTCATAAACTAATTCAAAGTAAAAATATTTTTTTTACAGAATAATTAATAAGAAATTAAACAAAGAGCGTAGTATTTACCATGCGTTTTGTTAGATTTATGTACATTAAATTGATTTTTTGGAGTCGGTGCCAACCAAGCCAAGATCAAAGTAAAAACTGAGTTTCTAATATCGAATAATTACATTTAACTTGGCTTGGCTGGCACCGACTCCAAAAAATCAATTTAATGTACATGAATCTAACAAAACGCATGGTAAATACTACGCTCTTTGTTTAATTTCTTATTAACTATTCTGTAAGAAAATTATTTTTTACTTTGCAGTAGTTTATGAAGTCAGTTCTATTTTTGGTAAAAAAGGTTATTTTTCACTTTTTAGTTTTTTTTATATTAGAATATGATTGAGAAAACGGTTATAACAATCAATATTAATTTGCGAGAAATCACTAATTTTATTCGTTTTTGTTTTGTTACTAAAAAAGTACTGAACCAATTTTGATGAAACGGATGTAGTACCAATTCCAGAGCAACCTCTTTCAATAAGTCAAAATCCATATAAATCAGATGGATAGTTTTGGAGTAATTGGGGAACATATATATATGGGTCATTCCACAAGAATCGGGTAACTTTAGAGGTGAAATTGAAATGTACTATTTTTACCTGAGATTTCAAATTTTTTTTGCTATATCAATGAACAATAAGTTAATTTTATTATATTCGTACAGCAACACTCAAATACCTAAATATTTTTCAAAAAATCGAGCTTTTTTAAAAAGTAGATTCCAGGGAACTGACGTGACTTCCAAGCGACTGACAGAAACCGATAGTTATATTCTAGAATGAACTTTTTAATGAATAATTCAAACTTTCTTAAAAAATAATTATTCATAATTATCCAAAAGAGTAATAAAAACATGTTTAATATGTAATCTCAATACATATTTTTTATATTAATCATCAACGAATACATGTTTTATTACTTATTTTAATAACAGTAATTTAATTTTTAAAGCTTTAAATAAAACTTTTTCAAACAAGTTATAACTTTTAAAACCAAAGCAAACAGTAACAGTAATTTTTTTCTCAAACATCAATAGTTTTATTAAATGTATAAGTGACTTTATTACGTTTGGTACTTGAAACAGGTATTGGTAATTTTTCCAATACAATGTCACAGCCAAGTTCTCTCCGCTTTCTTTAACACGCTAACAAATTGCGGCACTCCGGATTCTTTATTTCTTATTAAAAATTTGACTAGAATAAAATCTCCAACACTGTTCTTGATTCGTTGCTCACTTGAAATTTTTTACTAGGCTTTTCACGAGATTTTTTTTCTTTGGAAGCTGTGAGTGTTGAACAACACCCTGAAAGATTTTTATTTTGTTCAAATTCAATCGTTCCTAATTCGTAATGTTCACAAGTTATAGGATCTCAGAAGCAACTCAAACGATTTCATAACAAGACTGTTAGGATGATGTACATGGACCAACAACAAACAAAATTTAAATGAAATTTCAGTTTTACAATTTTTGGTACTGAAAATTTTGAACTTCTAAACATCGCACATTTTAAAATTTTACACAGTCGTATAGGAAAAAAATGACTTTTAAATCTAATTTCTTTGAAAGCTATATCTCAATTTGTTTTTTAGTCATTAATTTTTTTTTTGTAGTTTTCAATATTTTTTTGTCATTGTGCAACAAATGTACGTATGATAAGCAACAGATATACCTATTTTTGTCCGAAAACAGCAGCCATTTTCTAAATGATTGAAAAGGGCAAACATTCGTTAAAATATATATATAATTTTTATTAAATATTCAAGTTTTTGACCCCAATCGTTCATGGACCCCCTATCAGCAATCCGTGTGCCTAATTTCATAGCCCTGCGCGCTGTGGTTTCCAAGTTTTTGAGATTACATAGTTACGCGCACAGATTTTAATAGTATAGATCAGTAACTAATTATTAATTAATAAGAGAATTTAAAATAATGTAAAAT
The DNA here is from genome assembly GCA_964019185.1 of Maratus speculifer. Taxonomy (NCBI): domain Eukaryota; kingdom Metazoa; phylum Arthropoda; class Arachnida; order Araneae; family Salticidae; genus Maratus; species Maratus speculifer. Next base: position 247,412,421 of record OZ025302.1, on the reverse strand, counting down.
TATTATAGAAATCATGTTATCTAGCATTCACTAATGTGTTTAACTGTTTTTTGCTTTTACGTCAGTCCCCTGGGTGTTTTTAATCTGAAAAACTACCAAGGGACTGATGCCAGGGGACTGACGTTTTCACTGAAAAACACAAAAAATCTACTTATTGAAACCAAATACCATATTATTCTGCTTTAGTATTAAATATAGCAATAAAAAGACGTTAAAAGCAGCAAGCATCAATAATAATTATTTATAAATTATTAAATTATTACTTACCAGGGGACTGATAAATTGAGTGTTTGCAATCTGTTTGTCGACACAAGAATGACAATAAACATTGACTAAAAATTGCTGATGGATAAATATCAGTCTTCACTGCCATCTTTATATGATAAATAAATATGAAAAAGAGAATTAAGTTATTAACAATGGATAATATCAGAATTTTTTGGAATCTAACATGAGCCAGGGGACTGACGCGCAAAGTAGGGGTACACAACTTGAAATTTAAAAAAAGTAATACTTTTTTTAAAAAAATCACATAACATGCACAAATAATTATTAACTAACTATCTCAGAAAGTAACAACCTTCATTTTTTCTGCTTAAATTCATTAGTTTAAAAATAATTAATACTTAAGTCTTCACTTTTTCCAGTGGTACACGCCAGGGGACTGACCTTTTGGGGTCAAAAAGCTAAATTTTAATAAAAACATTTCTCAATTTTTAAAATATTATACATGCTCCTAAACGGAATCAACTTTGTCTACAAATGGGCATTTTTCAAATTTTGAATACATTAAACGGTAAATATTTTTTTTGCAATTTCACGAAGTTACCCGATATTTGTGGAATGACCCATATATACATATATACGCGTCGAATTGTTAACCTCCCCTTCGTTTTTTGAAGTCCGTTGATAATTATTAGTATTTAATTTGTAAAATATCCGTATAAAAATTATAATATGGAAAAAATTATTGTACACACGTATGTCAGGAGTGGAGTTCCAACCCACGCTTTCTTTCGAGGACCAGAGTTTAAATCAGGCCTCTTAAACCGCTCGGCCATCCTGACTGCATTCTTTTTGGCGAACTTATTCATCGTCCGTGTTACTTTTAATTTGCGAGAAATCATTAATTTTATTAGATTTTGCCTAATTACTAAAAAAGTACTTAACCAATTTCGATGAAATGAAAGTGGTACCAATTCGAAAGTATTCTCTTTCATTTAAAACAAAAATTACTGAAATCGGTTGCACAGTTTCGGAGTATTCGGTGGACATATATAAAAAAAACAATTCATACGCGTCGAATTGATGATAATCTCCTCTCATTTTTTTAAGTCGGTTGAAAAAATTATCATACGGAAAAAAAATTCTGCATAATATACACGTATGTTCATCAGTGGGGTTCGAACCGGCGATCTCTTTCTAGTGCCACAGCTTAAATCAGATGCCTTAGACCGCTTGGCTATCCTTACCGTAATCTATTCGGCGAACTTATTTGACGTCATGTTACTTCTCGCAAGTCTATTATTTTAGTACTTTTCACTGATAAAAAGTATCTCTGATACTCTGTGCTAACAGTTAAATACAAAATATTCTTAATAGCATAATTAGCATTTAATTTGTAAAATATATGTGCAAAAATTGTAATACGGAAAAGGTTATTGTATGCATGCATATCAGGAGTGGGGTTCGAACCCACGATTTCTTTCGAGAACCAGAGCTTAAATAAAGCGCCTTAGACAGCTCAGCCATTCCGTCTGCGCTACGTACAGCGAACTTATTCAACACTTGTAATTAGCAAAAAATCACTAAATTTATTAGTTTTGTGTAATTACTAAAAAAGTACTGAACCAATTGCGAGGAAATGGAAATAGTACCAGTTCGAAAATATTCTCTTTCATTTAAAACAAAAATAACAGAAATCAGTTGCACAGTTTCGGAGTAATCAGTGAACATAGATTTAAAAAAATACATACGCGTTGAATTGATATCCAACCTCCTCTTCTTTTTTGAAGTCGGTTAAAATTATTCTTAATATCATAATTAGTATTTAATGTGTAAAATATATATGTAAAAATTACAATACAGAAAAGGTTATTGTATACATGTATGTCAGGAGTGGGGTTCGAACCCACGATTTCTTTCGACAAACAGAGTTTAAATCTGACGCGTTAGACCGCTCGGCCATTACGTCTACTCAACGTTCAGCGAACTTATTCAACACTTGTAATTAGCGAAAAATTACTAATTTTATTAGTTTTGCCTAATTACTAAAAAAGTACTGAACCAATTTCGATGAAACGAAAGTGGTACCAATTCGAAAGTATTCTCTTTCATTTAAAACAAAAATAACTGAAATCGGTTACATAGTTTCGGAGTAATCGGTGAACATACATAAAAAAAATACATACGCGTTGAATTGATAACCTCCTCTCCTTTTTGGAAGTCGGTTAAAAAGTAATGACAGTTTTTTCAGTTTAATGAATAGAAGAAAAAAATAAAATGTAAAAACTCCGTCTTTTTACCATAATTTGTCCATGTCTCTATAAAGCCTGATTAGCTGTATGTTGGGCATGGGACACACACGTCATGTCGGGGCTTTCTTTTTCAAAATATTTATGCATTGCTATCTTGACAAACAGTTTTGTTTGCAGTTTATGTTGAGCAAAACACTTTTTACTACATTAACTGAACATAATAATTAACACTTTTAACTAAAACCGTTTTTAGGTAGATTTCGTATGAAATACTACCTATTGCGATCGTTCCTATGTTGGAATTTCTGAAAACTTTTTGCAGATCTACGCCGATCATGACCTCTAGACCCCAAAACTACCACCAGTAAAAAAGTTTATATATATATATATCGGCCTATATCACTTTTTTATGGACACGATAGCTTCTCCAATTCTGCTTAAATCTCTTTCAAACTGATACATAAAATCAAGGGGCATAAAATCTCGGTTGGGTTCGTTAATGGGCGAAATCGGACCAAAGATGTGAAAATAGGGAGGGTTTTTGTGAAAACACCATAACTTCTTAAATAAAATAGATATCGAATCAGTTTAAAATTTGTTCTACTCGTAAGAAATAGGCCAAAAGTTTATGAATGATATTTTATAAAATTAAAAATGGGTTCAAGAGACCGAAAAAAACAGGGTTTTTGGGAGAAAAAAATCTATAACTTCGTCAATTCTCAAGATATTAAATCCAACTGAAATTTTTATAAATGTCCTAAAAATTATCTAAAGCTTTTTTATGTACAAGTTTTTCATAGGACCAACTTTTACCGATGAAAAAAATTAAAAACGAAAAGAAAAAGAAAAAATCCATAACTTCGTTAATTCTTAAACTATCAAATCCGATTAAATTTATTTTACATCTACTTAATAATATCTACAACTTTTACATTGACAAGTTTTTTTATAGGACCAATTCTTATAGCAAAAATAAATTAAAGAAAAGTAGGAATTGAAGAAAAAACGACAAGTCCAAACTGCTTATATAATGACTCATTTTTAAATTCATTTTTGATTTCAAAAGCTTCCAAATGGGAGGTTCTCTTATTTAGGAACTATATAATGTGACGTATTGGCCAGTTTCTCGAAAAAGACAGAATACATTTCAAAAAGAGCTGCCAAAAAGGCACTTTGAAATGAATTTCCTTAAGCGATTGTGATTGAAAATTTGAGGAAGTACTCAAATAACAAATTGCTTTTTTATGACTTATTTTTAAAACTATTTTTGCTCTGAAACGCATCCAATTGGCAGGCTCTCTTATTTTGAAACTGTATAATGTGCCGTATTGGTCAGTTTTTCGATAAAGGCCGAATATATTTAAAAAAATGCTGTCAAATTTGCCATTTTGAACAAAATTTTCCGAAGCAATCATCAAGATATGAGGATGTATTCAAATAACAAATTGCTTTTTTTATGACTCATTTTTAAAACCATTTTTGCTCTAAAACGCATCAAATTGACATGTTCTTTTATTTAGAAACTATATAAAGTGCCGTATTGTTCAGTTTTTCGATAAAGGCAGAATATATTTCAAAAAATGCTGTCAAAGTAGCCATTGTGAACAAAATTTCTCGAAGCGATCGTGATTGAAGATTTGAGGATGTATTCATATAACAAATTGCTTATTTTATAACCCACTTTTAAAATCATTTTTGACCTCAAATGGTTACAGTTTTTCATATTTATTTTTCTCATTAACTATACAATTTACCAAATTTTTCAATTTTTTTCATAAAGTCAGAATATATTTTTTTAAATATGCTGTCAAAGTGGGCATTTGAGCCAAATTTAGTTTAAGATGATTCTGATAAAACCGGCTCTTACAGAAAAATGAAATTAAAATTTATGCAAAAGCAGCGAAATAAAATTGTTATTGTATTGTTGTTTGTATTAAAAACAGGGTTTTTGTCTAATTATGTATTATTTTTTGTTGTTGAAATGAGCACTTAACGAAATCTATCTCCGCCTATATTCCAAGCCGACAGGTATTTTTCAAATATCTTGTGAATGTGTAGCAAATGAGTTGTGCCAGGAAAAAGATTATGCAAAAATATAATTTATGGTATAAGTATATAATTTATTGTTGTTATAAATTATATAACTTTTCCAGAAATGCAGTTATTGACATTTGTTGGTAAAAATTAGTCAAATAACTCAGTAATTCCTTGAATTTTTTTCTCTATAAAGCAAACTGTTTCTTGTTTCATTTTTAAAATTATGTATTTTTAAAGACACTCTATAGAAAGTGTTGTTTGTATATTATGTGTCATTTTTTAGTGTTCTAAATATTTTGGTGTTTACAATGCGTTGTTAATTTTTAGACAAAGTGGTGTGCAGCAAAACACTATTGTAAGGACAATTTTTCTTCACCACTATTTACGACAGTATTTCAACACAATTAACAACACTATTAAAACATATTAAGAACACAATCACAACACAAAAATTGATTCGCAACACCCTTGCACAACTTGGTCTTTAGAATGCGTAAAACTCTAAACCTATAATGCTCGTATTTACCATGTACTTCAACCTACAAAACATCGGTTGGACACTCAAATGAAATTCACGATAACATTTGATTGGACATTATCAAGAAGTCATCCAATTAGGATTAGAGGTGAACACCATTTGAGCGTTCGACCGAGGTTTTCCGTATAACCTGGGGTTGAAGTACACTGTAAAAAAAATTCAAGAATTTACTAAAAATTTTTTAGTAAATTTGTATTTCACAGAATTTTTTAGTAACCATTACAATTTTTTTTTTTTTTTTTTTTTTTTTTTTTGCAAGTGAAACATTTTTTTTTTTTTTAAACTGAACAAAAGAATTTTTTGTATAACTAACTTAAAACTTTTTAGTATGAGCCACCAAGCAAATTTTAGTAACCAGTATGTGTGTTAGTATTTATTTTTAGTAACCATTACGTGTGCCCGAAGGGCAGGAGCTTCCTTCGAACTGCATCCAGTGGGTAAAAAGACAGACTTCTGAATAGGAAGATTTTCGGCGAAGCCGCAATAGATGGCAGCACCAAACATTGCTATCTGCTCTATTCTGACAAATTTCTAAAGGGGAGGGAAAGTCCAGAGATCATTACCCATGGTAACTGCTACAACAGGATTTTCACAATCCCTTTATTTACCGGGTACTTACATTGCATAAATTCGGTGCATATTTGGTGGCATCCAGCATCGAACCCGAGTACTTTCAGCATGGAGTTCGGTGCTATTACCACTAGGCTGTCACGACCACACGAAGTGAGTTTTAGTAATAGCTTTTAAAAATGTAAAACTATTAACTCTATTCGTTGCTAGCTTTTTTCTAGTAATTCTTACAGATTCCTTGTAACCGAGTAAGATTACTAAAAATCTTTTAGTAATTACAAAGAATGTTTTTAGCAGATCGACCCTTTTTTTACAGTCTAGTTGGTGAATAAGAGCATAAGACTTTATGAAACATGTTAAGAGGCCACTCGACTCACTCAAAAAGACCCGGATGATAATGTTAAGTCAATGGGAGCGTTATTTTCAAATATCTCGCTCAAATTTTAATATTTTTGCATGATTTTCTTTTCGGTTAGAGTAGCTGAGGACGATCTGCAACCGAAAAAGGTTTTATTTTTTCGATTTTGGTTATATTTTTTTTAATATTATGATAGTTTCAGTTTCAGAACCGCTTTCAACCAGTTCCGAAAGTTAAAGTAAATAAAAAAAATCCGAAACCAAAATCCCAAAAAGTAAAAACTAGCCCGGTTATAGATCATCCTCAGCTATCCTAACAAAACAAGTCATGTGATAATAGTGAAATTTGAGCAAGATATTTGAAAATATCTCCCCCATAGACTTAACATTATCATCCGAATCTTTTTGGGCGAGTCAAGTGGCCTCTCTGTTCTTCTCAAATTATCGAAGTTTACATTACAATTCGTTGTCTTTAATGAAGAATACAGATCTAGTTCAGTTTACATGAACCGATAAAAAACGTATTTAGAATACATACTTTATATACCGGCTGATTCAAAAGTCAAGACGAACTTTAAACATGAAGAAGTCGAAAACGAATCAAGATACAAAGATACGGTTTGCACCGAACGGATGGCGAAGAAACAGCGTTTGGTGTAATAACGAAAAAGAAATTTGTTGGCGACCAACAAATGGTGCAATAGTGTTTTATTGCACCAAAAGATGATTTATAAATGAAAAAAATGTTGACAACTTACAAGTCGCATCTTAATTACGGTTAATTAGTATGTTAATACTGTTAATAAAATTGCTTTTTCTAATCTTAAGCACCCCATTGATCACTTAGATAACTGGGGTATTTACCAAATTTCTTGCCAATGTGGTCTTTCTTATATTGGCCAGACTAAACGTGCTCTTAGATTTCGTTTAACTGAACATAAAAGGTATGTCAAAAATCAAGAGCTTAAACGCTCTTCTATTGCTCAACATTGTTGGTCTTCACAACATAAATTTAACTTTTCCTTCCATCCTTGATCTTAATTTTCGGGAAGCGTACTACATCATTAAAAATTCTCACTCCTTAGTCAATGACTTATCAAGTACAGTAAAACCCCGATAATTCGGATTAATTGGGACCAGACCCAATTCGGATTATCGAAAATCCGGATTATCCGGAGAATTAGAAAAAAATGAAATAAAAAAAACATTCTTACAGAAAATCACATTTATGTTAAACTCATTGAATATTTATAGACAATAAAAATTTTTACTTTGTTTAATTCTTCCGAAAAGATTTCAGAAAAAGATTTTTTTTTTTTTCAGAATACGATGATAAAACAAGTTAATGTTACGGAAATTAGCCAATCGCTTCTCAAACTTTAAAAAAAATGACTAAACCGATCCGGATTATACGGAGATCCGGATTAACGGGGTCCGAATTTGCGGGGTTCTACTGTACTTCTTATTTTCCTAGTATTTGGAAATCTTTAATTTAATTTTTTCCCCCTCTCGCTTTTTAGTTTTTGTTTGTTTGTTCTTCGGTAGATGTCGCTACTTGTCCACCCAGTTGTTCTGGTTGCTTTCTTCTCATTGGTTGCTTTCCTTTAGGTGGAATCGTTCCCGTAGCGGGTATAATAGCCTGCGTCTCTCTGTCTCTTTGCTCAGTTTTGCTTTGTCCAGCTCGCTGAGTTTTTGCACTGAAGAAGAATCTCGATAGTAGATTCGAAACAGCTGTTTGCTCCCTTTTCATACTTTATTTGTGCATTTATAATCGTTGGTTTTCTATATTTTAACATTTTTGCACAAAGGCTTTAATTGCTATTTTAAAACCCGGTTTCTTTACCATCCGTTTAGTGTAAACCGTATCTTTGTATCTTGATTCGTTTTCGAATTATTCATTTTTAAATTTCGTCCTGACATTCGGATCACCTGGTACAAAAGAATATTTCATATACATATTTTATATACAAAAGAATATTTTAAATGTATATTTTATACACAAAATAATAACTGTAACCTGTGAACTACAAATAAAAAATTGTATTCATTTGCATTTTCAGAGAGAGCACAAAACAGATTTTGGCTTCTCCCTGAAAATGTGCCCAATATGAAAATGTAACCCGTGAAATCCTCTGAAAATGTGATTAGTGAGTCCAAGTTACAAGGTTCTATAATGCATACACATTATATTTTTTTCTCAAAAATTAATTCATTTATAACAAAATCTTATCTTTAAAGCTATTTTAGCTGGATACATATAATGAGAAATAAATCAGTGTTTATTATTGTAAACCGAAAGAGAAGAAAAAAAATTAAACTCGTTGGATTAAGAAAAAAATTTTTAAATTTTATCAACAGAATTTTTTTAGGTGCGTTCGTATTCATGTAAATACGTAGCATCTATAGTTGTCGCTTAGTCCGTCCGTCTGTCTGTCCGTCTGTCCGTCTGTCCGTCCACCCGCAATTAACAACGCAAAAATTACCGAGCCAAATCGCTTGAAATTTAAAATACATAATTATTACATAATTTTGTCGAGTCATTTCAAATTTTACGAAAATCGGATGCATAGATCAATTACAGGGACAATCAAAATATTCCATTACATTACGGTCAATGGGGAAAAAAGTTAAAAATGCATTTTTCACGTTTGAAATTTAAAATACGTAATTATTGCATAGTTTTGCCGAGTTATTTCAAATTTTATGCAAATCACATGCATAAATCAATTACAGGGATAATGAAAAGTATTCCGTTACATTACGCTCAATGGGGGAAAATGTTTCAAATGCATCTTAATGCTGTTACACTTATTCGAACATAATAAAATTGATATGCTTCTATAAAGTACATATTATAATATACATTTTGCATAATCTGTGGTGCAAACATTTGTTATTGATTTACAAGGACACACAAAAGTATTCCATTACATAATGGTATAGGAAGAACATTGTTTGGTGCACATTTTAATTGTAATTAACTATTTACAATTTTATGAGATTGATATATGAGAGTAATATTTTTAAAACTTCGTTATCGTACGAACGCACCTCATTTGCTACCCTTTACGTGCAATTACTAACGTGTTTTCAATTAAAATGTGTTTATTTATTAATAACTTGTATTGCGTTATTCATAAGAGGTAAATAAAAATGCTTTAGTTAAAATAAAGTTCAAGTAATACCAAAATTTTCATATGATTACAGAACATAAACTTTAAATCTAGACATATTTCAAAATTGTTTTTAATCGGAGTAATGACAATAATAATTCTCTGCTAATTTCTTTTTATTAACTTTAAAATTTATAGTTTGAAATTATCTGTAAACAATTATTAGTAATTATTAAAAATCGAAAGATTTAAGAGATAATTAATACAACATATTTTGAAATACATTGCTCGAAATCGAAAATATTTACGAGTAAAAGGTTAATTAGTATTTTATTGACTTTTGGAGGCAATTACAACTTTCCAATCAATTTCGTGGTTATGTAATGACAAGATGAATAATGAAATAAACTTTTAATATCGTACAATTATTTTAATTAGGGTTTATTATGAAAAATATGGGAGTAATAATCTGGAGACTGATTTATAAACTTAAACCAATTACTTAGAACAATAAATAAAAGGGCAATAAATGAACAAAGAAATAAAAATTAAAAGTAATGAATGTATTTCACTACCCTAGACAAAATTAAAAAAAATATAATATTTGCATATGCTGAATATTTAACATATTAATGGCCAAAATTGTGGTGACCTTTTGGAAATAGTTTATTTTTGACTTTTGAGGGTTTATATCCAGGGTTATCGCTATCGCCCGCCATTGCATCAAATCGCAATAAAATTCTCCATTAGGCGAGTAAAAGAACAATCTGACTTGCCGAACAGCGAGAGGTCAATTTCCGGTATTTTTTTCTTGTGAGTTTGCATATCTGTGCGACAATACAGTGGATATTTTTAGGTACTACTAGGTTATCCAAAAAATTATGGATGATCGTGAATGTCACAGTCAATGACATTAAATACGACTCACCTGTTTAAAATGACATTGATTTTTATTACGACTATTTATTAATATTCTTATTAATATTCTACTAATTATTTGTTTTTTCGTTATTTAAAATAAAAATTATGTCCAAATGTATAATTTGGCTATTAGTTTGGCGATTTGTATAATTTGTCGAAATTGGTCGACGGGATAACAGAGTAGTACCGATTTTTATCTACGTTGCTGAACAATTGGATGTCACTTTACATGTTCACGCGTATTCTATCATTTACATTGTTTTATTTATGAAGATACTGACACAACAGGAGTCAACTGTTGCTACCGAGTGTCCCAAAAATGATTGATGGATTTAAAATTCGACGGAGTCGACGCTTCACTCAGCACTGATCACCTGGCCTTCAATCGCCGTCAGCGCCAGTTATTGTTTGAAATTCGAACTAAAATACAAAATTACGGTAAAAATACTCCTGACATTATGCATAACCCTCCTGCAAAATTTTTAAAATAGCTGTCACCGTTTGCAAGTTATTGAATTTTAAAATCCATCAGTCATTTTTGGGACACCTGTTAAATTCTTCAGTTTAGTAACAGCCAAAGGTAGAAATGATTATGCATACATGTTTATGAATTGCCAGTTATCTGTGTGTTGACGTTACACCGGTAAAAAAAAAAAAAAAAAAAAAAAAATACTCGCATTAAATGCCAATCAGAGAAAAGGTTTACTGCAATATGGTGCTAAAATTAGACATTTACCATACTATTCATAAGTTTTATGCAAAATAATTATTGGCCGGTGAATTTTTTTCAATGCTGTCCAAATCTCATAGAAAGTTTTAGAGTATATTTCCGCAAGAAAAATATATGGTGCTGTTTTTAATTTTTATTTAGTCTGATAAAAAAAGTATGAACATTTACACTTTTAGGACTAGCAGACATTTAGAATGCATTCATTTGTGATAGTTTCCGTAGCAGATAGTCAAATTTCTATTTTATAAGCAAATACAAGAAAAAAAATGTTTATTTTAGAACATTTGAAAAACAAAGATATAATAAGGGATTAAATATATCTTTTTAGTGGTTCACGCCAAATCTATTTTGCTAACATTTCTTTTCATTTTGCCACTGTTTTTTTATTTCTTATTCGCCTAATCGCTGATGTTGCTCAAAAGCCAGCAAGAACCCTGTTCATATCTATCATATTTTTTGGAGTACTGACATAAAATTCTATACCATTGGAATGATATTTAATAAGGAGTTCCATACTATAACTTTTATTTCTCATCTGCACTCCATCAAAATTATACCCAAATAACCAGGGCAAAAAGCATAACTTGCTTAATTTGATATGAAGTAGCTTTCCTTCATTTGAATGTAACCTATGAACGTGAGTGTTCAGAAAGCCAATCAAGTATCATATTGTTTTGACGATGTGCCAATCAGTTAAGTGTGGGATTCAGTTCTTTGTATCATTTATAGGAACTCAAAAAATGCCATTTGTCAGTGTGGGGTGTGATTGTTTATAAATTGTTGTTTTACTTGGTGAGCTTGTAAAACATGATGTGATTATAGAAATGATCCAAAGAGTTGATTGGTAGCCCAAAAAGAGAATTAAAATAGTGCTATTACGTGATCAAGGATACGGTTATGGATAAATTAGAAGAGAAATTGGTGGAAATGTACGAAAAGGCGCCATTTCTAAATTTTTGAAGACATATAAAGAGACTCAATCACCACAAAATAAAACTGGCAAAGACAGGAAAAGATGCATAACATCAACTGATGATAAGAGAGTTGAACGACTAAGCTTACACGATAGAAGAAATCTAGATCTAGAAATATACAAGAAGAAATGGCGCAATGTTATATGAAGATTAGTGCAAGGTCTGTTCGACGCAGATTGAAAGAATTAACTATGAATGCTAGAATTCCACTAAAAACAATTATTGAAAGATTGATATTATTCAAAACCATAAGATTGAAAAGATTAAACCATCTAAAACTCATGTTAATTGGAAAAGGGAACAATTGGATAGTGTTCTTTGGAGTGATGAGACCAAAAATTCTCTATTTGGTTGTGATGGCCTAAAATACAAGATGAAGAATTGGCGAAGATTATGCGTCCTTATTACACCACACCTACAGGGAAAGACCCAGTTAGTGTCATGATAAATGGTTGCATGACATCAAAAGTTGTAAGCAGAATTGCTGCCAAAAATTTAAATATGAATGCCCAAAAATATATAAAGGAAATACTTGCACCAAAACTGAAACCTTCCCACGATCTTTTCCAAGACAACCAGCTATTTATATTTCAACAAGATTCAGCTCCATTCTATGTGGCTACTGTGTGCAAATAAAAATAATAAATAAATAAAAATCCAAAATAATCATATTCCTCTATTTGAATGGACTAGAAATAGTAGAGATTTAAATTAAATTGAAAATCTATAGCTTCGACTAAAGAATCTTGTGAGTATAACCCAGTAATAAAACCTAACTAATAGAAGCAATAATTGAATTTTGGTTTTACATTAAAACAGCTGATGAACATAAAAAGTTAGTTCATTCCATGTAAAGCGTTTGAAAGGCCATAACTTAAACCAAAGGTTTATGCATTTAAATATTAACTGACATTGTCAGATTGTTTGTATATCATATTTTTTCTATATGTTTAACTTTTCTTTCTTATAACTGATGTCGTTATCAAATTTTCTTCATAAACGTTTTTCAATTAATATCTTGATCAAAGTATCTTTCCAATAATACATGATTTTATGATATCACTTTAAAAAAATTTAGTATTATGAATCCCCCAATCATCACGAATAGGTTTTTTTTCAAAAAGTTTTCACAATTTTGGCTCCTAGTGTAGATTTATTTATTTAATCGTATGCAACAGTGCTCCAGAAAATGTAGTATTTTTCTGCGAATAATGGTGACTACCATATGATTTAAAATGTTGATAGTTTTTAGCTTAATAAAGTCATATATTTTTACTTTCTTTTTTATTCAATAGAAGAAAGTATTATAATCTAAAACTTTGTCGACCTCTGAATTTCAACGTATTTAAGTTCTTTAGGGAACTGAGATCCCCCAAAAATGTTTGTACAAAATGTCTGCACGTCCCTCTGTGCTGTCTGTGTAACCATAAGGCGCCATTTTTCCATCGAAAAGTGTAAGAAGTTATGCACAAAACTTAACCAAATATTTCGTGTATATATTTGGGTGTGTCAAACACGCTCTCTTTCAATTGAGAAAAAGAGGCGCTGAAATAGCAATTTTTATGACGTTTTCATTTTTGTACTATCGAAAAGTGTATAAAGTTAGGAATAGAATTGAACCAAATTTTTTGTATATGTTTTTGGCTACTGCCAGCAGGTTCAGTAGGCATTGTAATAGCGATTTTCGTGCCAATTTCATCATTGTACAATCAAAATTGCATGAAATTATGCATAGAATTAAACAAAATTTTTATATATGTTTTTGGCTATTGCCAGCTGGTTCCTCCTGAATTTAAAAATAAATTCTGCAGGAAGGAGGCACTCTAATAACAATTTTCGAGCCATTTTCATTATTGTACCAACGAAAAGTGTATGAAGTTATGCATAGAATTGAACTAATTTAAACCAACTAAATTAAACTTTAAAAAAAATATGTTGAATATTTAGCTAATTTTGAAACAGATTTGTTGAAATTGAAAATATTTTCGAGTAAAAGGTTAATTAATATTTTATTGACTTTGGAAAGCAATTAAAACTTTCCAACCAATTTTGTGGTTCTGTAATGTCAAGATGAATAACGAAATGAAATTTTATATCGGACAGTTATTTTAATTGAAGTGTATAAAAGAAATAAAGGGATTAACCAGCTGGAGAATCATTTACAAACTGAAGCCAATGAACTGGAGTAATTACATAAAAAGGGGATAGATAAACAAATAAACAAAAATCAAAAACAACGATAAATGTTTTTTAGTGTTAGTCCAAGAGCCGACCGCACAAAACCCTTAATCATCGAGCACAAGAAAAAAAATTAAAAAACTCTCCAATTAAAAAAAATAGTAAAATTTAATTTTTTTATTTACTTGACATTAAACAACAACAAAATTGATCGGAAAGTTGTAATTCCTTCCAATAGTCAATAAAATACTAATTTACCTTTTATTCGTAAATATTTCAAAATTTAGCAAATATATTTCAAAATATGCAGAATATCCAGTATATTATTTTTTAAATTTATTCTAAAGTACTAAAATATAATTATTTTGCTTTTGCTTTTTGTTTCTTTGTTTATTTTTCCCTGTTTTATTTAATTACTCCAATTCATTGGTTTCTATTCATAGATCATTCTTTAGCTGATTACACCCATTTTTTTCTTCTTACAACCCAATTGATACAGCTGTGTGATATGAAAATTTCCTTTTATTATTCACCTTGACATTATACAACCGCAAAATTGATTGGGAAGATGCAACTGCGTCCAAAATTCAATAAAATACAAATGAACCCGCAAATATTTTCAGTTTTAATAAATGTATTTCAAAATATGCAGAATACCCAGTATACTAATTTTTAAATTTCTTCTAAAGTACTAAAATACAATATTTTTCCTTTTGCTTTTTGCTTGTTTGTCTATTTATCCCGTTTTATGTAAGTACACCAATTCATTGGTTTCTATTCACACTGTAAAACATTTGTGTAATGTTACCCCATAAAATTGGTGGTAGCTGCTGCTTCCATTTTATGATGTGCGTTTTCACTTATATAATAGAGTAATATAACATATTGTTACGAATTTTGTAAATAGTTAGTGTTTGTACTGTAAAATAACGTAAATAATCTTATTAAGCTCCATTCCTTTACTAATATTAGCTTTTGTCCCTGTTATCAAGCAAACTTGTCTATTATTTTCAGTGAATGTCTATGGCAGCTTGGCGAAATAATAAAGATATCGCCAAGTTGGCGTCACTTTTGACGACTAATTTTGGTCGACAAATTTGGCGATATATCGCCAAGTTGGCGACAAACTTGGCGATTGTTGGCGATGGTAACCCTTCCCTCTCTATGGTAACCCCCCTTAGGTATGCTGATACATTGAATGTTTTTCCTTGGTTTCTGGATTTTTCGAGAAGCCTGTGGAAACTACCCGTGCATGCTGCGAGCTTATATAAGAAGAGTAATACGAGTTGTTGTGGGTTGTTATTCATCAGTCAGTCATTGAGTGAGCTGCGATTGTAAGCAAGTTTGCTTGAGTTTTCTCTACATTGTTTTGAATGTGATTTAGCGTTGAGACATTGTATAAAGAGTCTCTGGGATCTAAAGCTATACTTGTACGATAGATTTGAGCAGTTATTTTTGAATATCCAGTAATATTTGTGAGTTTCGAAGACTCTGTTGTTCTGAAGATCTGTAAATAAATTATTTTCTACTTTTCTAAGAGACAAGAGTTTAAAGACGTCTAACCTTAAGATCAAAAGAACCCTATATACGCAACAATATATTACTGGTGTAACATTGCGATGTTACACTGGTTATATCGGTAAAAGTGCTGCATAAAGTTGGTGGATGCAAGGCTGCCACCAATTTTGTGGAGTAACGTTACACAATTGTTTTACAGTGCATAGATCATTCTCCAGCTGATTACTCCCATTTCTTTCCTTTATACAACCCAATTAAAATAGCTGTACGATATTAAAATTTCCTTTCATTATTCACCATAACCACAAAATTGATTGAAAAGATGTAATTGCATCCAAAAGTCAATAAAATACTTATGAACTCGCAAATATTTTCAATTTCAACAATTATATCTCAGAATTTGCTGAATATTCAGCATATTTCTTTTTAAATTTCATCTAAGGTATAATCCAAGAGCCGACCGCACGAAATCTAACAAGGAAGGTCTCCATACTGGGCATACCCAGAATTTTATGAAAAAAATATTAATTAAAGTACTTATGTATGTAATAAAGGTTCAGTCAAAATTAGCGGTGGAATCACATTAGATATTGTATAAAAAAATAAAATGTTTTCGAATATTTGGCGTGAAAAGACTAAAGAGTCACTCGATTTGGCGAGCAGCCCTTTTCGTCGCCAAAAGCAAACGATTATTATGAAACTCAAAACTGTTAGAAATTTAGTTTGCGTGTAAATGGTATTTAATGAGTTTAAACATAAACAATGAGAGACTTTAATATATTCTATACATTGTATATACATATTGTATTACATATATATATATATTACTCGTTGAAGTAATTATTTAATTAATCTCTGGAAAAAATGTTTTCATAGCTAAAAAAATCATTTTGATAAAATTATCTTTATACATTTAAGCGTATTAAAAAATAAACGTCATATGTTTCCATAGCAACAAAATCTAATCGACAATTCTCAATTAGACTTTGAGCTTGAAATAAATTTAATTAAATTTAAATTATGAATTTCGTATTAAATCTCAAATTTTGATGTTGCAATTTGAATATAAATACATGTAAATTCCGATATAACGAAATTATACTTAAAACAAACTAAAACTTACAAAACTAAAGTTATTTAAATTAAACTTATCAAAAAAAAGTTCAACATGAAACTTTTCTTTTCCTTGAAATGTATTTGACATAAAGTATTTTTTTGAAATTACATTCCATTGCCAACCGGCGATAAATCGCCAAATAACGAAATTTTCATTATTTTTTTACGGTTACTGAACAGGCGTTCCGCCATTTTTTTTTTTTTTTTTTTGATAACGTATATATCCACACGAGAAGAACATTCTGTAATTTTTTCAGATTTCTCGGAGTATGCCCGTATGGAGACCTTCCTTGTAAGTCATCGATAACAAGAAAAAAATCCTTTATTTTATGGAAGAGTCGTAATAGGGGAGTCTAATTATCCATGTATGCTGTAAGCGAAGTGGTGTATAAGCCAAAAATTAATACCACTAGTGGCTCACCCGAAGACACATCATTCTATTTGCCGTACAATCAAAAGTATGAAAATGCTGAAAACTGCGTCAGGAAAACATAATGCTAACAAGGAAGGTCTCCATACGGGCATCCCCGAAAAATCTGAAAAAATTATAGCATGTTCTTCTCGTATGGATATATATGTTTATAAAAAAAATTTTGGCGGAACCTCCATTCAGTATTCGTAAAAAAATAATGAAAATTTTGTTATTTGGCGATTTATCGCCGGTTGGCGAAGGAATGTAATTTCAAAAAATACTGTGTCAAATATTCTTCAAGAAAATAAACTTTAGTTTTATAAGTTTTAATTTGTTTTAAGTATAATTTTGTTACATCGATATTTATATGTATTTATATTCAAATTTATTCACCAAAATTTGAGATTTAATACGAAATTCATAATTTAATTTAATTAAATTTGTTTCCTGCTCAAAGTCCATTTGAGAATTGTCGATTAGATTTTGTTGCTATGGAAACATGTGGTTTTTATCTCTGAATACGCTTAAATTTATGAAGATGATTTTTCTCAATATGATTTTTTTTTGCCTATGAAAACATTTTTTCCAGTAATTAATTAAATAGCTACTTCAACAAGTAATATTTATATGAAATATAATGTGTATATATATGTATATAATATATTAAAGTCTCTCTTGTTTATGTTTAAATTCATTAAATACGATTTACACGCATTCTAAATATCCAACAGTTTTGAGTTGCATAATAATCGTTTGCTTTTGGCGAGGAAAAGAGCTGTTCGCCAAATCGAGTGACTCTCTCGTCTTTTCACGCCAAATATTCGAAACTATCTTATTTTTTTTTACATGATTTCTAATGTGATTCCGGCGCTAATTTTGACGGATCCTTTATTACATACATAAGTACTTTATTTAGTATTATTTCCATAAAATTCTGAGTTTGCCCAGTATGGAGACCTTCCTTGTAAGTCTACGAGTCAAACACTAGTAGTATTAATTATTGACTTATGCGAAACTTCACTTCCGGCAGACATGAATCATTAGATTCCTCTATGACTACTCTTCCATAAAATAAAGGATTATTTCTTGTGCTCGTTGACTTACAAGGAAGGTCTCCATACTGGGCATACTCAGAATTTTATGAAAAAAATACTAATTAAAGTACTTATGTAGGTAATAAAGGATCTGTCAAAATTAGCGGCGGAATCACTGAAGAAATTATGTAAAAAAAAAAAAAAAATATTTTTGAATATTTGGCGAGAAAAGACGAAAGAGTCACTCGATTTGGCGGGCAGCTTTTTTCCTCGCCAAAAGCAAACGATTATTATGCAACTCAAAACTGATGGATATTTAGAATGCGTGTAAATCGTATTTAATGATTTTAAACATAAACAATGAGAGACTTTAATATATTATATACATATATATATACACATTATATTGCATATATATATTACTTGTTGAAGTAGCTATTTAATTAATCACTAGAAAAAATGTTTTCATAGATAAAAAAAAAAAAATCATATTGAGAAAAATCATCTTCATAAATTTAAGTGTATTAAAAAATAATAGCCACGTGTTTCCATAGCAACTAAATCTAATCGACAATTCTGAAATAGACTTTGAGCAGGAAACAAATTTAATTACTTTAAATTATGAATTTCGTTTTAAATCTCATGATTTAAATTTTTTTAAATCTCATGATCTTTTGATGATTAAATTTGAATATAAATACATATAAATATCGATATAACAAAATTATACTTAAAACAAATTGAAACTTATAAAACTAAAGTTATTTAAATTAAATTTATCAAAACAAGTTCAACTTGAAACTTTTTTTCTCTTGAAGTATATTTGACATAAAGTATTTTTTGAAATTACATTCCTTCACCAACCGGCGATAAATCGCCAAATAACGAAATTTTCATTATTTTTTACGAACAGGGAAAGGAGGTTCCGCCGAAATTTTTTTTATAAACGTATATATCCTCATGAGAAAAACATTCTGTAATTTTTTCAGATTTTTCGGAGTATGCCCGTATGGAGACCTTCCTTGTTAGGGTTTTGTGCGGTCGTCTCTTGGACTATACCTTAGATGAAATTTAAAAAGAAATATGCCGGATATTCTCCATATTTTGAAATATATTTGTTGACATTGAAAATACTTGTGAGTTCATTAGTACTTTATTATATTTTGGACTCAATTACATCTTTCCAATCAATTTTGTGGTTGTGGTGAATAATGAAAGAAATTTTAATATCGCACAGCTATTTTAATTGCGTTCTATGAAGCAAAAATGAAAGCAATCAGCTGGAGAATAATCCATAAATAGAAATCAATAAATTAGAGTAATTACAGTCGACTCTCGTTAGTTCGAAATCGGATAATTCGAACTAAACATGAGGTCCCGAAATTTTCAATGGCACAATAACGTTAGAAATTTTCATTAATTCGAACTCATTTTCTCTTGACTTCGTTTAATTTGAACTAACGAGAATTCCGAATTTTTCATTTTTCTTTTCTTTCTCACGGATTTCAGATCACTTGAATAAGTTTCTTTGATTTTTGTGAAAATTGTTCCGAACGAGTACACATATAATACAATGAATTTCATATCCACTTTGTTAGAGCCCCGTCTGTCCATCAGTGACGCTTTAAATTTTTCTTCCATCGTACTTGTTTCTAATCTTTAAATTAGTTTATGAATTTATACATTCTAATGTAATATTAAATCATATTTTAATGATAACAGACGAAATAAGTTTAAAAAACACTATAACATTAATTCCTTTGTAATAGTACCATATTAAGCATGTTTTCCATAATTCGAACTTCGGATAATTCGAACATTTCTTGTGGTCCCGACGAGTTCGAATTAACGAGAGTCGACTGTACATAAGACGGGATAAATAAACAAACAAATATACAAATTGTTGCACATATGTCATTCAAAAGAAATTAATATCAAGCATAAATAATTTTTTAACAACTATTTAACTTTTTACATATTTTATATCAATATATCTGTGCGGTACCCATTTCTAAAAAACTGTGATTATCGACTTAAAATTTCTTGTTCCATCAGAAAACAGACTATTAGGAACAATAAGAAGCAATTGCCATTTTAGATTAAAATAAATAAAATTAAAAATATTGTACTAAAGATCTTTGAAAACTCCTAAAAAATTGTACAATTTCTTTTTCATTATTTTAAAGAATTTTTAGCTCAGGACTAAAATGTTGCAGATTTTTAAAGAAAAATGTTAGTTACAGAATTTTGCAATATTTCCACTGTTTTTACTTGAAATAGAATTTTAGAACAATGTACCAAACATAAAAATGCACACTAAAAAAAGGAAAAATAAAAATAAAAATAAATATATTTATATATAAAACCATTAATTGTATGACAATATGAACCATTTGATTTTAAAAAGAAAAAAACATATTGAACATAAGGAAAAAATTAAATAAATTAATTACTACAAATGGTTCTACAAATGGAATTTGTAGAACCAAAGCAGAATTATCAAGTCCCACATACTTTGGAACTACAAATAAAGTGTGTGGTTTCATCTTCGTATTAGGCATGAAAAAGCGAAATAATACGAATTTGGGGCTACCAACACTCATAAAACCAAAATTAAATAAAGAATTAACATCAAAACCAAGGCACAACAAAATTACTAAATTGGACAGAAAAAATTAAAAGGGGGAAAAATAAAAATAATTATCGTACACATGATAATAATAAAATAATATATAAATTAAAAGCAGAATAATGTGATAACCGAAGAAAATAAACCATACACGGTTGTTTACCCTATTAAGATTTAAAGCAATAACATTTAATTTGACTATGCTAAACTAAACACAAGATCTTAATTTAAGATGATATAAGATTTTAAAAAAGCTAATTAATATACATACCCCATACACTTAATAGTATTACAGGTCTCTCATTTATTAAAAGTTATGTGCAATTTAATAATGTAAATTAATTTAATTATATTAATATAATTGATATAACTATAGGATTATCAATACATTAGTGTCAATTAAATTTCCATTCGAATATGTTTTCAATTTAACAAATGCATTTCCCTCTCTCAATTTTATATATGTATATATAACATATATATATATATATATATATATATATATATATATATATTATACATGTCTTCAGAAGCCAAGGGATACCAGTCACAAAAATTCGGTTTTGAGTAAATTGAGTTCAAAGTTAATTGGTATTAAATTTGAACATCAATAATAATTGATTGGATTGAAGTAAGAAATTACAACTTGTTTCAGTGTGACCTTTAAACTCTTATTTAATTAGCTGTAAAAAAAAGTAGAATACATTTTTCTTTAAATTTATGATTAATATTTGGCGAAAGTGTTTTATCTATAAAACACAGTACATAATAAGAAAATCAATGCCTGAATTCTTTGCCTAAAAAGAAAAAAAGCATATTTCCTGGTCGTCTCCACTGTTTACTTACCCGTCATATGTTGTATAGGGTAGGTCTTGCAATCGTTTTGGAAATCGAAAAAAGAAATTTTTGACAGATTTACACGTTTCAGATACTGGAGATTCCTAAAAACATATTTTTAGAAAAAAAAAATGCCGCCCGTCTGTGTCTGTCTGTAAATGCTCTATCTCTCGAACAAATTGAGATAGAGACTTGAAGTTTTGTATGCACTTAGCATGTAATTATGGATCGAAGCCTATTTAATATCAGTAATCTCAATTATCCGGAACTATTTTTTCGGACTCTCGAAAAATTCGTATATAAAAATTTTTAAAATATGGTTTTAAGGAAGAGACGTAAAAGACAATAAAATAACACAAATTTTCATCAAGAACGCAGTCGATTGGATTACTAGTTGCCAAAATATGTGTAATCCTATTTTCCACATTTTTCGATTTTTCATGACCCTGTATTTCTTTCAAATTTCAATTTAAAGATGTATTTTAATTGGAAATGAGAAGCATAATCCGACGCAATAAATTGTTAGTTAATATGATTATAATTTTTGGAGTTATAAGGATGTTTCTTTTATGCAATCTGTACTACTTGTGTATTTTGGCGTTTTATATAATTTGTCGAAATTGGCTCATCAGCGACTCATTAATAAATCATTACTATGTACATTAAAACTACTTAAATATGCGTTTAAATTTTATTTTGGAATTGCGATGCATTTTATAAATATTTTACATGCGTTTTGTTTTCATATTTTATATTATGCATATCCATAATGGGTAAGTATTACAGTGGTCCTCCAACGACCGGTTTCATTTTTTTTTTTTTTTTTTTTTTTTTTTGTCAATTATACCATTTGACCTCTGGAGTCCTTATAAATGTATATACCGGGTGTCCCAAAAATGACTGATGGATTTTAAAATTCAATAACTTGCAAACGGTGACAGCTATTTAAAAAATTTTTGCAGGAGGGTTATGTACAATGTCAGGAGTTTTTTACCGTAATTTTTTATTTTAGTTTGCATATCAAACAATAGGTGGCGTTGACGGCGATTGAAAGTTAGGTCGACGCTTCACTCAGCACTGATCACCTGCCCTTCAATCGCTGTCAGCGCCACCTATTGTTTGATATGCGAACTAAAATAAAAAATTTCGGTAAAAAAAAACTCCTAACATTGTACATAACCCTCCTGTAAAAAATTTTTAAATAACTGTCACCGTTTGCAAGTTATTGAATTTTAAAATCCATCAGTCATTTTTGGGACACCTGGTATATACATACACAGCAACAGTGCCTTAACATATATCCTTTTAAAACCTTCAAACACCATAATGTTTTAAGTAACATTATCATTCAGCACCATAATCTTTTAGTTTCATTTTTTAGGACTTAAAAAATCGTGCTATTTTATGTTCTATGTGCCCTAAAATACATCATTTTAAAACCTTCAAACATCATAATCTTTTAGCTCTGTTTTTTACGTCAACAAATAAAAGCTGAAAAATTTCAGCCATATGTTCCATGAATCTTATATTCCATGTGCCCTCAAGATCAATTACGGTAATTAACTATTAGTTACTTTTTTCCAAAATAGCAAGGTGAATTTATCATGTTTTGAAACAACATTTTCGAAAAGTGAAAATATTTATGAATAGAATATTAATTATTAATTTATCGATTTTTTAAATATTTGAAAGCATCGCAATGAACTGTACACCAATATACCTCCAAGGTAAATAATTAAACAAATTTTAACATACTTCATTGTTTTACACTATTTTAATAAAGTAAGAAGATTAATAAGTAGCTAAAGTATTACGTAAAAGTTCAGTTTAATCAAATAAAGTAGAAAACATATTGGAAGTAAAAAAAGTAAAAATGAAATGCAATAACACACTATCGTTGGTTCTATCGCTTCAGGCTAGATCCTGATATTAGTATTTACTTATACTTGATATCTGACATTTATTAAGGATGTGATATATGCAATAATTGCCAAGATTTTTTTATAGTTTTAATTAATGCGTTAAGTATTAGAAAATTAAAAAAAATGTTATAATATAAATCATAAATATACTTAAAAAAAGTTAGTTATGGATTTGTTCTTTATTCATTATGTATTTAATATTTATTTTCAATAAATTACTTTATTATGGCTTAATTATAAATAATTAATAATTATAGAAATGTAAAAGTAGAAACGTTAAAAGCACAAATTATTTTAAATTAGAAGCATGCTTATTTCGGTAGCATATAGCTTACCGTCCTCAGTGCCCTCATTGAAGAGCACTGATGACGGTAAGCTATATGCTATCGAAATTGGTATGCATCTTATTTAAAATAATTGCTGCTTTTCATTGCTCTTTTCTATTATATTACACCAAGCTGCATCACAATATTTATTAATTACAAATTATTTAAATATTTTTTCTAATAATTAACATATAAGGAAAAATAATGGATAATGAAATATTTTTATTTGCTTCTATTTTTACAAATAAAAAGCAATGCATTCATGATGGTTTTTACATTCTGATTTTTGATGGATTTACACGTTTTAGGGCACAAAGTTTAAAAAAAAAAAAATAAATAAATTAAAAAAAATGTTTTTAAAAAAGATCTGACTGTGAATTTTTAAGTGCTTTTACGCTAGAACTAATACACGGAATTTAATAAAATTTTATATTCATTTTTTTCCTTGATACGGATTAGTGTTTGGTGCAAATCGCTCAACAGGTGACGATTTTATGCTGCATTTTTTAACAATTTCCGCAACATCTCTATCTTAAGAACTAATGCAAGAAATTTTATCAAACTTCAGCCTCTGTTAGTCCTTGGTATCAATTGATGCTGTTTACATTTTGTTGTAAATCGCCTACCAGATGGCGCTACTATGCTGCATCTTTCTCAATTTCCGAAATAGCTCTATCGGAAGTATGAGTATACGAATTTTCATTAAACTTCAGGTTCAAATATTCTTTTATAAATGTTATTGTTAATTATGTTTTTTCATAAACAGCCCAAAAGGTGGCATTGTTATACTGCCTTTTTCAAATTTTCGCGATGGTTCAATTTCAATAACTAATGCACAGAATTTTTCACCTTTAGAATCTTTAGGAGGGAATTTTAGAGTATTAACATGAATGTGATAGAATAAAGTTTTAGGATTGCCACATCCATGTACTTTTTTATTGATTGATGTTTAATATTTAATAGGAATTAATTATACATAACTTAATTATTAAAATGTACTTTTATTTTTGAAACATCCTGAATGTGTTGCAAAGTCAATAAATTAATAGAAAGGTCAACTAATGATAAAAATATTCCCAGACAATGGCCACGGGATTCAAAGCCGAAAGTACTTGGAAATTTGATTACAATGTAAATTTTTAACATGTAAATCGTTGTAATTATTTTTGTCTCCTATTAAGTAAAACGGCGAGCTTCGTAAAGCTCATTTTGTGATTTTTAGTCATGTAAATTTTTAACGTATAATTTCTGTATTATTTTTATTAACTTTGTCGCCTTTTAATGCTTTCGGGACCAGTTTTTTTTTTTTCAGTTCAAACAAAATATTACTCTTACGTTAATAACATTAACAATAGCTATCCAGTGTTTAACGAATCTTTCATTGTCAGAAAAATAAAGAATGTTGTTGTTTGGCGTTACTATTCAATTAATATTCATTTGATAATATGCTAAGGAAGAATATTTGGAAATGTTTAGAAAATATTGTATTACAATAAGATTTAAATTATATTAAAACTTTCTAACACTTTTTGCACTTTATTACACCTGATTGTTTCAGGAAAATAACATTTTTTTTTTAATTTAAAGAATTAAATATATGTTTAAATTAAAATAATCGCTAACGGCGCAAAAAGAATGAAGCAAATAACAATAATAATAATTATTAATAAATGACTAAACATAAATGAAGTCATTTAGTAAATGTGTAACGGTCGGGTGCTCGTACTGGGTGTTGAATGCAGACATAACTGAGAACGTAAGATAAAAACAGTTTATTTAAAACAATAAGGGCTCAAGGGACGTGGAGCAGTTCTGTACTTTTAACATTTGATAACAATACTAAAAGGTTAAACTCATACTCACAGCTCCGGCACTAACTCAATCGGGGCACTTCAGATTACTTCTCCTTTAACTTCAGCTAAGATGCTAGATAAAATCTTATTAGACAGCCCGTGGCTGTATATATATATTCTTTATTAACTTTGAAATGGTCAACGTAATTACTATCAACTTCTTACCACCGGCCAACTTCTCGAATCGAATTCCAAAACTCCTTGTCAACTCACTGGAGGCTCGCTTAAGCCGCTATCAGATTCACCAACATTTAGTAAGACTTTTGAGCCAACACTCGATTTCCTCCAACTTTTCTGGAAATATCCTCCCAACATCTAATGTAATAGCAAACTGCAATGTCTCCCAGACTTTTTTCACACGTTCAAAAAAATCTGGCCTAGCTTAGACTTTTCATCCAACATCGAATGTTTCAACGAATCAGAGATAAGCGATTGATACGAGTAGGCGATAAATGTTAACGCCTGGCACTAGTGGAAACTGGTTTTACGGCTTTTCCTCCGAATTTTTCAAAGACAAATGCAAACCTTTGTCCCCCTTTGAACGGGAAAATGTTGGAGTTAAAATCCGCTGAAAAGTTTGTCTCGCCTAAAGTCCGTAGGTCTAATAGCAGCTTAATACTTGATATCGCTTGCTCTAGATTCACTACTAGCTGGCGAATGCCGTTAGACACACACTACACACACTCAAACTTCAAGCTTTTATATGCTGCAAACTGAGATACTACAAATTTACATATTACTACTAACCGCGACATAACTGTGGAATCCGAAAGAGACACACACGCTCTAGAAAGTTAAAGTAAAAGAGAGGATAGATGTCGCTTTCACGCTTACACATGTTAAGTCATTGACGTCACGGTCTCAAAAATGCTAGAGTGCTTTTATTACAAAGGTCACTCCCTCACAAATGATTAGACATATTCTAACATTACTACATTTAAATAACAACAAAGGTATTCATAATTAAAAAATAATACTTCTTTAAAAGATATGTACTATTAATAGTACAACAGAACCGAAAGAGTTAAGGAAAACGGTGAGCTTTTGAAAGTTCATTTTGTGTACTGTATAATTGAATCAGCTGTAGAATATTGCGTTCCGACTTATAATAAAATGAAAATGACATATGTGAACAAAGTGATGTATTAAAATTAACTAAATTGCAGATAAAAAATTTATATACATAAGTTCAATCCAGGGTACTACTACTTCTATTTCCAGGTAGAATAATTATTTTAGACCCTCACATTTCGAACGAAATGACGTATTTCAATGAAAAGAACAGCAATTAATAAAAATACTTCGCCAATAGCAGAGAGATTGCTAGCAGAAAGTACTATAAAATTTAAATAAAATATATATTTTTAACTTTTAATATTTATAGTATTATTATATTTATCGCCTTTTGAGTAAAACGGTGAGTTTTTTAAAGTTTATATTGTGTATTTTCTTGGAAACTCTTTCATAATCTATTTTTGACACATGTTTTTTTCTTCCGTTTTTATAGTTTGTTAATACCAATTAAATATAATGACTCCAGATTTAAATCCCAATTATTTTTTATTTAAAAAAATCCTAAAAGTTGTATATTATTTTTCTATCAATTAGAATCGTCTCTTACATTGGAAAAAACCATTACACTTAATGAAAAAAAATATATACTTTCTTCTTATAAACTACTGTTTTAGTTACAGAAATAATAAGTAATTTTATTTCTTGTAAGAGTAACTTGTATGACGAATTTTTCGAAATTATTGGTGATTCTTTGATTACTTACATTTACGTTTAACATGCATATTTTTTCAGAAATTAATAACATCTCGTTATTGAAAAAAGTTTTGTGTTTATTCATTTTTTTTTTTTTTTACCTCAGGTTCGTGCCCCACCAGTGGCCGCGAGGTTCTGAACTCGAAACTGGAAGACGTTAGGCGCTGGGCTCGAACCCAATCGCGACCGTCGGCCTAACCGTTCGAAGTTTTCCGTGGTTTTATTCGAATCTTGCGTAAATACTGGTTAGGTTCCCTTAGAAAGACCCCCACGGAGGGCATCCTACACCTTAGCGCCTATATCCCACAGTGTAGATAATTAGCCGGCATGGACAAAGTAACCTTTACCTCAGGTTCAATCGCTTTTATTTTTTTATAAAATTAAATCCCTTCTTGAAATGAAATTCTTTTATTATTTTTCGATCAAGACTAGAACTTACTGTTATATTTAAAAAATTAAAGGTACTTTATGATAAATAGAATATTTTCTTCACATAAACTGCACTCTTAGTTACAAAAAGAACAATCT
The DNA here is from genome assembly GCA_964019185.1 of Maratus speculifer. Classification (NCBI taxonomy): domain Eukaryota; kingdom Metazoa; phylum Arthropoda; class Arachnida; order Araneae; family Salticidae; genus Maratus; species Maratus speculifer. The sequence continues at coordinate 247,384,584 of OZ025302.1, read as the reverse complement.
CTTTCGAACTAATTGTTAATTAGTATTCCTTTGATTTTTATAAATTTTAAAGCCGTTTAGTTTAATGACGAAGCTAGTTACAATGATTTTAAAGATAACTATTAAATGAATTGTTTTAAATATGAAATGTTGCAATAAGATACTGATTATTCATGTTTCACATTGAACAGCTTAAAGATAATTTGATACGTTTTTAATGAACTTCGAATAGAAATTATTATATCTAAGTAAAAATCGTATTACTAAATACCCAATATATTGAATCTTTGTGTAAATGTATTTATGAATCGTATACACTTTTTGGCTTATTTTTTAAATAATGAACATTTTCGCAATTTTCTGACCGCTTACATAAACTACAATTTTAGTTACAAAATGAATCATCTCTTTCGAACCACCTATTAATTATTTTTCCATTGAATTTTGTAAAACTAGAAGCCATTTAACTTAATAAAAATGCTAGTTAAAATGATTTTAAAGATGAATATTAAATGAGTTGTTCTAAATGTGAAATATTGTAATAATGTACTAAATATTTATGTTTCACATTGAACAGCTGAAATATAAATCAGAACTTTTTGATGAAATTCAAATAGAAGATATTATATCTAAGTAAAAATCATTTTATTAACTACACAATGTCCTGAATCATTGTGCAAATGTAGTTGCAAATCATAAAAACTTTTGGCTTCACTTTTGATTAATGAATTTTGTTAAAATTACTAGTCATTCTTTGACTGCTTATATTAAAATTTACGTTTAATATATATACTTTTTTTAAAAATTAACCTCTCAATATCGAAAAAAGTTTTGTGTTTATTGACATTTTTCTCAGATTTCAGTCGGATTTATTTTTATATAAAAAGATCCCAAATTCTTCTATTATTTTCAAATCAAGAATGGAACCTCTTATTCTGTTTTATAAATTCAGGATACTTAAAAATAAATGGACTATTTTCTTCACATAAACTATACGTTTAGTTAGAAGATGGAGCATCTCTTCTGAAACAACTCTTAATTAGTATTCCGTTGATTTTGTAAAATTTGTTTAAGTTGTTGTTTGAGCGTTAATTTGTTTGTAGAGTTTAGCTTAATGACAAAGCTAGTTAAAATAATTTTAAAGATGAATATTAAATGTGTTGTATTAAATGAGAAATGTTGGAATAAGATACTAATTATGTATAATTCACGTTGAATATCTGAAATATAATTAGATATTTTTTTCTTCTAATACAATACTTCTAAACTTCTTATACATGTCATTATATTTAAGTAAAAATCTTATTATTATCTACACAATGTCTAGAACCATTGTTTAAATGTATTTGCCAATCATATAACCTTTTTAATTTTTTTTAATTAATGAATTATATCGAAATTGTTGACTATTCTTTGACTCATTAAAAAGAGGTGGTTGATAAAAGCTATTTTTCGCTGCTTTTCGTTGCCCATCATATACCCCCAAAAAAGTTTCAAATTCAGATAATTGTTCAATGTCTTTGCATAATTAAAGATATGTAATTTTGTTTAGTATAAGCTTTACATGATAAATAAAATAGTAAGTCATGAAAAATACAGCCCGAAAAAGGAGTGTTTTGGCTTTTTCTGCATTTTTGCCGTTTTTTGTGTCTGAGTTATTTTTTTTTAAGAAGCGCTCGATGAACCCAATAAATTTTGACATCCAATGATAGTAATCTTTACAAGCTTTCATAGGACCATTATTTTATCTGGGCTCAGTGTGTGCTTCTATCTTTAAAAGAAAAAAAATTTATATCATGCGGGAGAATCAGATGCACTGTTATCGGAGCGCATTCAGAATTGTTTTGCCATACTCAAAAAGAAAAAAAAAAGAAAAGAAAAGAAAAAAGAAAAAAAACTCGTTGAAAGGTCAATGTTGTTTTCTGAAAACATTTTTGTAAATATTTATTAAAGAAATTACTAATAAATAAAGCTTGGATGTCAGTGTCATTTTTGTAAAGTCTGACTGAAAATTTTCGTATCTGTTATAACAAAAAAGTTATATCGATACTAAGATTTTCGAAAAACTGCGATCTACAGAGTGGTTCTAAGTAGTATTCTAAATGTAGATAGTAAGTATTTTGTGATCTTCAATCTCTAAATACTTCTATTTCTTCTTCTGATGTAACAATAAGAGATTATGCGTCAATGATTACTGCCGACGAGACAACAAATAAGAAACCTAATAACATTTATCAATGCATCATTGTAAGTACTGTAAGTGTAACACTTGTTATATAATATGTAATTGTAAGAGCTACCTCGTTATTGTAGCAAAATCTATTAAACTCAAGACTTTATAGAAACTAGAATCTATATATTTCATCGTGAAAATGATGTAGTAAAACTCATATTTCTTGATCGGTCTTCAGTAAATTGGCTCTTCAAGAATTACGCGCTGTAAGTGAGGATACATCGATATATGAAATATATGTTGAAAGTATTTAAAACAATATTAGAAATCTACAAAGCAGAAGATCTCGACTTTGATGCACTTTGACACTTAAATCGATTATTATACTCTCATGGGTATATCTATCTATTATTTTAACTATATCTTTAAACTAGTAAAGTACAAAATACGTTCCCCAATAAGAGGTCATCTCGTACTTGCCTTACAGTTTTACTTGTAAAACTTAGAACTGATCTCTCTAATGGTTTTCTGTCCACATTAATGAATATAAGAAAAATAATATCTTCTGTAAAATATGCAAACCAAACATTGATTAAGAACTTCGTCCCACAACACTTTGGAATGGAACACATCACCAGAAAACAGGCTATTGAAAAATATACGAGGCCTTTAACATGAAGATTATTTATTCCGGATGGCGACAATGATACTGTGATGCTAATTTTCGATAGCAAACACATTTATACCCAGAAAAGTCCGAACTAATCCTTTTAAAGAAATTCATTCTGGTTATCCAAAGGGAGACCTTTAATTAAGCGTATAGATGTTCGCCACCACTTAATTCGTCACTACTTCAAATTATATTTTGGATGTCTTCGGCCCTTATTTCACGGATTCAAAGAACAATTACGCTAACAGGCTTATACATATATTTAAAAAAGATTCACATAATATCAGAGAGTTGCAGAAGCCAAGTGATGTTGGAAGAATTGATAGATTTATAGGGGATTGTTTAGAACTTCTGCAAAAAATGAATATCGAACATGAAATGCCAAGATTCCTAAATAAGTAGCAACAGTTTTCAACAAAGAATGCTAAAGGACACCTCTCGTGTCCAAATTTTGATTACTCGACATAAAAGTGTTAAAAACTATATCTACAATACTTGGATAAAAAACAGAGAAGCAACAAATTAACGCTTAAATTTATTTATTTATTTATTAAAAGTACTTATATATTAAGACAGACTTGAACACAAATTATACAATAGCCCAACAGGAGTGAAAAATAAACTGGGCATGATTCGAACCTGGTTCCACGGCGTACAGTGTTGTTATTTTACCATTAAATTACCCTATTAATTAGTAGTGTACTGTATAAGAAAATCAGACGTTAATTTATGTGTGTGTTAATTAATTTAATTTACTTTAATTTTTACAGTGTTTTCTATATGTAAGATAGTCTTTCATAATCTATGTTTGAAGCATGATTTCTCTTTTTTTTTATATTTTATATAAACTTAATTAAATATAAAATCCCCAGATTTCTATGTCATTTAATTATATATATATATGTATATATATACCAAGTTTTTTTTTAAATTATTTTCGAATCAATTTTAGAACCTTCTCTTGTGTTACAAAAATCCATGATATTTAAAAACAAATGGAATATTTTCTTCATATAAATTATTATTTTAGTTAGAAAATGAATCATCTCTTTCGAACCAACTGTTAATTAGTATTCCATTGACTTTTGTAAAATTTCAAGCCGCTTAGCTTAATGACAGAGCTAGTTAAAATGATTTTAAAGATGATTGCATGTTCTTTTATATTTACTAACTTATAGGATCGATTTGTTGGTTTTATTTTCCATTATTTGAATGAAAAGCACCACTTTTACGTGGAGGATACTCTAAGTAAGCAAGTAATTTTTTGTATTTGTAAGAAAAAAATTAAAAAATGATCATATGCATATTTTTTACAATTCCCTTTTATAATAGATTTTAACTAATCTGAGATGCATTGCAATAACGCTTGCCTAAAAAAGTTGGAAAAAAGTTTTAGTTAGGCTTCCGTTTTAGTACTCTTCTTTAAACTGTCTTTACTCTTCTAATTTTCTGTATTAGTTATTTTAATATAACATTCCATATGTTAGAAACGTGAAATTTTCAGCTTAACTATTTTATTATAAAAGTTTTGTTTTGTTCCTTTTACATATTTATATCTCATAAAAGTAACTTTCACAAAAGTTTCATGCTTAATATTTTAATTGAATGTTTCAAAGTTTACTATGCAAAAAATGAACAAAATAATTATTGCATATATCCCTTTCATCAGGAAAATTAATTAGCCTTTTCAAACTATTGCTAATTACTATTCTATTGAGTTGTATGGAATTTATAGAAAATTGGTTTAACGGTAGAGATAGTTAAAATTGTTTAAAAGCTCAAGAGTGAATGTGTTTTTTTATGAAAGAAACTTTTGAAATAACACGTCTGAAAGTTTTTGTTTTAGATTGCACGATTTAGGTTACTTTGAAAACTCTGATTAAATTTCAATTAGAAATTAATGCATTCATGTTCAAAACTATTGAATATTTCAATAAATCTTTCCCTTTTTATTTACAGTGGACTCTCTCTATTCTGAACACTCATCACTGTTAAAAATAAAGGTGACGAACCAGTTGCATTTGACGCCCAGAGGTGAAAAGGTTAAATCACTTGGCACCAGCGGGCTTGAAAATGTGTTTGGGGTGCTATTGGGTGTTTCACGCTAATTAGGGTGCCGCGCAATGCATACCGTTGGAAGATTTTCACCCCTTAGTCAATTGCGAATGCTCTGTAACGTGTATCCTTGCACTTCAACTCGCTGTCACTGGTGGATCAACACAGCAATTTTTTCCTACGATGACTATCACTGCTATACGCTATCCCAATTTTGTTTAGACCTTCGGATGGCTAACTTTTGGCGAGATTTTTTATATAAAGCAACCTTTGAATTTCAGCACATATGAACATTTCAGGGAGACTTTGAAGGTGAGCTTGATTTCCGAGTGGATAGGGAGCTGAGCTTGTATCAGACGTTCTGCGTTCGAATCCGTCGAGGGCCGAAAGTCGGTTAGTATATTTTTTAATTTTTTATCATTGGGCACTCTGGATTAAGGGTGCCATCTTTTCACCCTAATTAAAGGTGCTATTTTGGCTCCTTTAGGGGTGTCACCAGTGAGACAAGCCTTTCACCCTTAAAAGGTGCAATGTGTCACCATTAGTTTTAACAGCGATGGGACCGACCAAAAATGTTCAGATTATGGGAGTATTCGTAATAGAGGGAGATTGCGAAATGTACTACTACTAGTATTGTGTAGGGAGACCGAGCCAGTCGTTGATCAAATAAGGTTGGTGCTACGAGGTTTTTATTATATTTTTTTCCTTTTAAGTTTAATAAGTAAGCTATCATGGTTGCTACAACCTTTAATGAATATCCTATTATGGTTGAAAATCAAATGTGCTGAAATTATAAGCAAATAGTTTCTTTAATATCCATTTTCTCTGTAGTTGATTAATCGAAGAAATCAGTTGAAATTTCTAAAATTAATCTTTAAAATATCATGCTTAAGTTGTAATTAACAATAATTCATATAAAACTATTATTTGAAATAAGTAATATGAAAGTGAATTATTTTAACTTACCATAATTGTCTCCAATTAATCAAAAACTAATTTTTTATATTTTCTAATTAAAAAAAATCATTAAATGGCTTCTATTATAGGAGACAGCTAATAATAATCTGACAACAGGTGCTCCAACGCTTAATTGAAGATTTTATATGAAGTATTCAAACAAATTGCAATTTCAAATATCCTTAAAATCTAGCAGTGATCTCTGTTTATTTTTCAATTGAGTTAGTTGAAAATTTTTATTCTTCTGTAACAGTTTCGTCGAATTTCCATAATTGGATTTGAAATTGCAAACACATGTTCAGCTTACAGAGAGATGGAGTAGAAATGGGGACCAAAAGTAGTGTTCATAATAGTGGTGAGTTCAGATTAGAGAGTGTTTAGAATACAGAGGGTTCATCCTTTGTTAAATCTATGGAGATTCGCCGGGACCACCGGAATGTGTTCGTAACACCGGGGTGTTCACATTAGAGAGCGTTCAGATAGAGAGAGTCCATTGTATTTACTTTTTTTTCAAAATGTTGAAAATTCATAAACAAATAAGAAAAGAGTGTGCACACTTGCGGTAATCACGATTTTTTTTTAATTAACTTCTTTAAACACCAGGATTTATTTATGTATTTTTATAAATTTCAATTATGGATTTATATTAATAAGCTGATAATTAAGAAATACTGAACAGCAAAAAGAATTTGTCATAAAATTTCATGATATAAGGGAACTTAAAAATTACATTTTTGTCGATTTTTTTTACTTTATTTTTCTTTTGTATTACTGCTTCCATGATATTGTAAAAGGTTTAGTCTTCTATGTGTGTGTTCTTTCTCATTTCATAACTTAAAAGATTGATTTGCTTTTTTTATTTTCCAATATTTGAATTAGAAAACAGTACTTTTATGAGAAGGATTTCTTAAGTAAACAAATAAAATCTTTGTTTTTGTAAAAATAATTTTAAAAATGGTCTCATGTATATTGTTTACAATTCCCTTTTATAATAGATTTTATCCTTTCGAGTCTGATGTATTATTAATAGTTCATGTATTTTCATGGAGTATCATTTTTTTTCTTAACAATTACTATTACTGAGTTACTGTCTACATATAGAAATGATAGTTTATGGCTATTCCTTTCTTATTATGAATTCATTTAGATTTTGACATTTAGTAATAATAAAAATAATAATAATAAAAAGTTTACTGAATTCTCTTTGCAACATGAAAGTTCCTTTATTTTATACATATATTTCGATTATTAAATTTAAAATACTAGTTACTTTTCTGAACCAATCATGTATGATAAAACGCAAAAAACTTCAGAAAGCTGAAATAACCTCTCAAATTCTATTATAATGCTTTATTTTCTTTAGTCTCCAGAACTTCTTCCTTAGCCTATTATCATATAAATATGAACTGAATTGTACACGAAATAAGTACATTCGTAAGACTTCAAGCAATGAGATTATTTTTAACGTCAGTAAGTGTATTTGGACTGTTTCGATTAACTTTATAAAGGAAAAAATTATTTTATTCTAAAAATGGGATAAAAATCATTCCCGAAAGGGTTAAATAAATTAAGAATTGCACATGATAGGAGAAAAAAAGTTTCAGTTAGGCTTTTGTTTTAATACTGTAGTTATATTAATATAATATTCTTTATGTTGGAAACGTGACATTTTCCGTTTAAGTAGTTTATTATAAAAGTTTTGTTTCATTCCTTTTACATATTTATATCTAATAAAAGAATCTTTCACAAAAGTTTCATGTTTAACATTTTAATAAAATATTTCAAAATTCACTATGTTAAAAATAAATGAAATAATTATTGCGCGTATCCCTTTCATCAGGAAAATTAATCATTGCTTTCAAACTATTCCTAATTACTTTTCTATTGAGTTGTGCGAAATTTACAGAAGTTTGATATGACGGTAGAGATAGTTAAAATGATTTAAAAGCCGAATAGTGAATGTGTTTTATTTTGAATGAAACTTTTGAAATAACTCGTCAAATAGTTTATGTTTTACTTTGCATGATTTACGATTATTTTGTAAACTTTGAACAAATTTCAATATTGATGCCCAAAAAATATTGCAAATTTCAATAAATCTTTTTTTTTTCTTTCAAAAAAATGAAAAAATTCATACACATCATAAGAAAACGGTGTGCACACTAGGGGTAATTATGATTTCTTTTTTACTTTCTTCTATCTTTACAAGAAAAAAGTATTGGATTCATGAAAATTTTCGACTTCCGGTTTTCGACGGATTTATACATTTTAGAAGGTCCTGAACACGATTTGACTATATTTAGAATATGTCTGTCTGTGAGTCTGTCTGTCTGTCTGTATGTGACAAAAAATTTGTGGGCGCTCTATCTCAAGAACTTATGATCGAAATTTCATAAAATTTTGTATTCAGTTAGACCTTGCAATGAGTTAGTGCCTATTGGTTTTTGGTGTAAATTGGCCTGCAGGTGGCGCTGCTACACTACGTTTTTCATGATTTTAATGATTGCTATATCTTAAGAACTAATGCACAGAATTTCACCAAACTTCAGATTCTGTGAGACTTTGATATACATAGACGCTGATTAAGTTTTGGTGTAAATTGGCCTGCAGGTGGCGCTGCTATGCCACGTCTTTCTTGATTTTCATGATAGCTATATCTCAAGAACTAATGCACAGAATTTCACGAAACTTCAGATTCCGCAATACCTTGAGATACATTGCCAGTGATAAGGTTTTGGTGTGAACTGCCCAATAGATGGCGCTACTATGCTACATTTTACACGATTTTTGTGATAGCTATATCTCAAGAACTAATGCAGAGAACTTCATCAAATTTCAGATTCTGTTACACTAGAATATATAACACAATTAGACGCTGATTACATTTTGGTATAAACCTCACAACAGGTGGCTATGCTATGTGGATTTATTATTAAACACTGATTGATTATTTAAATGCATTCTGTGAAATGTAATGAATGCTGTAAATAAATTTTTCCTGCATTAAAAGTTTTCATTATTCACAATTCCGTAACATTATATATATATATATATATATATATATATATATATATATATATATATATATATTAAAATGAAATTGATCATGTACACAGTTAAACAAAAACTGCATTGGAAAATTAAATAGAATTAGTTTTACGTAATACATACATTAAAATTAAAAAGGTTAGAGTGAAAATTAAGATAATGAAACAAAAATTATATATATATATATACCTATGCGCTAAATCGATGTAATTATTTGCACTTTTTAAATGGTTTAATTGACGTGATTTAAATACAAGAAAGTTTTGTGATGGCCACAACATACTAGTTTTAATGAACCTCTTTAAACCTCAGGGTTTATTTATGCACTTTTTTTAATTCTCAATTATGGATTTATATTAACAAACTGATAACTAAGAAAGATTGAAAAGCTGAAAGAATTAAAATTTATTTTTTTGTTCATAAAAATTGTTATACACGGAGATTCAGAAAGTACACATTTTGTCAATTTCTTAGATATTGTTTTGCATATTTTTTAATTTGATTTATTATTATTACTATTTTTGCATCGCAAAAACATGAAACAAATACATATTTAGTAATGTTTTATTGCTTATGTACTTTAAAACTGTACTTTAACGTACAGTAGAATTATTTAGGTTTTCGGTTTTAAACATTTGGTACATTTCAGCTGAAAGCCTTTTTATTTAAGTAAGGCTATAAAAAAAACAAATTATTCTTAGTTTAGTTATCCTACCTGTTAGGCTCCATACACAGCAATTTTTCTTTTTTTAAACGTAATTTATGTACGTGAAAAAAAATGTAGCACTAAAAATTGTACATCAGGTCTGCAGAGTACAATCTAAGTTTTGTACGCTTAAAAGATTTCCAATTACCTTTTACCATAATTTTCGCAAAGACATTTTTGTCTTATTTAATGGAGAAAAAAACTGTCTTCAGATATAACAACCAGTACTTTACGAAATTTCTGGCCCTAAAACGCTTAAAATTTTAGGAATCTACAATCAAATCAGCTATTTGTGAGGAATAGACGATAAAAACGTTATTCGCAATGAATTTGTCATTGTGAGAAAATTGTGAGAATGGATGATTCTTTGGCACAGATGTCATATACGCACCACATTTGCACGTGTGTTTTCCCCCGCCAATTTGGCGAAATTTTTGTTTTTGAATATAAGTTACAAATTGCATACAATAACAAGACGTGATTTTTTATTGAAATATAAAAATAAAATAACTTGAAAAAATGAAAGTATTTACAAAAAGGAATTAAAAATAAACAAAGGATAGTTTGATATGAATAATTAGTGGTATAGTATATGATAAAAATAATTTAAAGAACTAAGATAAAAAATAACAGAAATTAAACATGAATTAAATAAAAAAGGAAACAATAACCAAACAGTCATAAATAACAAACTTAATAAGAAACAAAACAGTAAATATAATTTTTGCAATAAATCGTAAATATTAATACTTTTAGTCATATTGAATGCATGGAGTTGTATCTTTAATCAGCACATTCCACTGAAATTTTTAACTTTTCCCATTTTATTTCCCTAACATTTGCTATAAATTTATTAAACGAATCTTCTCCTTGGCACAGATGTGCTATGCCGAATTGGCGCGGGGGGGGGGGGGGATACGTGCAAATGTGGTGCGTATATGACATTTTAGCCGATTCTTTTAATTTCTGGTTAGGTGTGATCATAATTATGTAAAAATGTAACACCAATATTCGGATGTCTGTGTCTCCGTCTGTCCGCATATAACAAAGCATAAACTACCAGATCGAATTACTTGGAATTTAAAATACATAATTTTGTAGATTCATTTCAAATTTTAATAAAATCGAATGTATATTTTAATGATAGGGACAATCAAAAATTTTCTATTACATTACGCCTAATGGGAAAAAATAGTTTCAAGTGCCCTTTAAAAATATTGCACTCTTTCGATCATAATAAGCTGATATAAATCCATAAAGTATATACTAAAATATATATATTTTGTAAGATCTGTGGTGCAAAGAATATTTGTTATTGATTTACAGGCTCACAAAAAGTATTCCATTACACAATCATATAGAGGGAAAGACTATTTGGAGCGCGTTTTAACACTATTAAACTACATTTTATAAAATTTATAAACGTTGCTGAGGTTAACTACATGTTACTTCCTGTATCATAAAAATAGACAGTATTTACAAGGACACACAAAAGATTTTGGTCACTATACTGCATCCGAAGTGATGTGTACTATTACACCAAGATCTGAATATTTTCAAAACTTCGATAAACTACAAATGCATCTCATTTGCTATGCTTCACGAGCAATTTCCAAATTCTTGTTTCTATCAAACATTTTCATCATTCATACTCATGACAAGTTAATTACGTACCAAAGGATGAATTTATGCATGTTCGTAGTATCGATATGATGGACTTTGGTCGGTGTGAGACCGTTGTTACCGAAGTTATTGTTATCAACCAATCGATGATTTTGAGACTGTGAAAGCTACATATCAATGAAGAATGTTAGCAGAAGTCAGTAGAACATGACATGGAACACGGCATCCGCGCCTTCCATGGCACCCTTTGGAGATTTTCATGGCGGCTTTTCGAATAATTATATTACTAGGAATTTTTAAAATACGAATCCTTCCTAAAAAATATTTCTTTAAACCAATTTCCGCATAATTTGTTATTACAAGAAAAAAATTAAATTTTGGCTCCATTCGCTACAAAATATGTTGTTAGGTTTCTCTCTCAGGAAAATGTAAAGCTAAATTTACTATTAATTTATATTTTTCCTGTAAGTACTTTTCATGTTGAGCTCTACATAGCAATTTTACATTTCACATTGTGAGGGGTATACGCATTTTATAAGGCGCTTCCATATTATTCCTCTATACCAGGGTTAAAAGTAGTGCCTCCTATTTTAATCAGAATATCCGAATTCAAAATAAACATTCCGAATAGTAATTTTTAAATTATTTAATGACAGCCATTTTAAGCTTACTTAATGCATAGCCAACTAGGTATATAACGGCCTGCGCATTTCGCTAAAAACCGCCAAAAAAGTGAAGCTGGATTCATCTTCTAACCCTTAATCATTTCACTGGACCACGTGGCGCAAACTCTGCCCGAATTGGCATTGAATAAGTTGATTTCTGTTCTGTGCACATGTTCATTGTTTTGTTCAAGGTTTGCACGACTGATCAGAATAACTTGGGCAGGGTATCAGAGTCATCTGGCGAGTGGCTTCAAACATTAATCTCAAATAGATGGGCCGTATAGATCTAGTTGGCGATACTTAAAGTAATACTTCTTCTTTCAGAATTTTTGGTATGATTTCGAAATTTCTAGATCTAGAGAGGTAAAAAAGAGCAATCAAAACTGGCAATCCTGCCCACTACTAGAGTGAGGTAATTTTATATTATAATGCGAGCAAAAATTGTGTGTGCCTGTGTGTGTAAATTTTATCTCAAAAACGGCTCTAACGATTTTTGCAAAAATTTGGATTTTACCATTTTCGGGCACGAGAAAACCATTGGGCTAGGTCACATGTTCGAGAAAATTCGATTATTGGGTCATTTTGGGTCCTAATGGGTCAGGATCAAGCTATTTATATCTAGAGAATGGCTGGATGGATTTTAAGGCAATTTTGTATCCAACCGGTTTTTGACACGAGCAAACTATTGGGCTGGGTCACATGTTCGAAAAATTTCGATTGGTGGGTCATTTTTGGGTCATTATGGGTCAAGTCATTTTTATCTAAAAAACGGCTCTAACGATTTTGACCAAATTTTATATTTCATCGTTTTGGATCACAAGAAGACCATTGGGTTAGGTAACATGTTCGAGAAAATTCGGTTAGTGGGACATTTTTGGGGTCATTGTAGGTCATGCTATTTTTATCTAGAGATTTTCTCGCGCAATTTTGACTAAAAATTGCATTCTATGGTTTTCGGGCACGAGAAAAACATTGGACTAGGTTACATGTTCGAGAAAAATTTTAATGGGTCATATTGGGTCATTAAGAGTCTGGGTCAAGCTATTTATATTTAAACAACGGCAGAATCAATTTCATCAAAATTTTGCCTGTAACAGTTTTTTGACACGAGAAAGCTAATGGACTAAGTCACACGATCGAGAGATTTCGATTATAAGAGTCATTTGTGGGTCATGATGGGTCATAATGTGTCATGTTCAAGCTATATCTGAAGAACAGATGGATCGATTTTAACGAAATGTTGTATACAACATTTTTTTGGCACGAGAAAACTATTGGGCTAGGTCTCATGTTCGAGAAATTTCGATTATTGGGTCATTTTGGATCATAAAGGGTCTGGGTCAAGCTATTTATATTTAAAAAACGGAAGGATCGATTTTAACGAAATTTTGTGTGTAACAATTTTTAGACACGAGAAAATTAATAGGCTAAGTCCCATGTTCGAGAGATTTCGATTATAAAGTTAATTCGTGGGTCATGATGGGTCATGCTAATTTTATGTAGAAAATGGCTCGTACCATTTTGACTATACCTTGTATTATATCGTTTTTGGGCAAAAGAAAACCACTGAATTAGGACACATGCTCGCGAAAATTCGATTAGTGGGTCATTTTGGGTCATAATGGGTTAGGGCCATTCTAATTATATGTAACAACGACTCAATCAATTTTACCTAAATTTTGTAACAAAACGTTTTTTGTCACGAGAAGACCATTGGGCTGAGTCGCACGTTAAACAAAATTATAATAGTGGGTCATTTCGCTTTATTGCTAAATGCTGTCAAGCTAATTTTACCTAAGAAATGGCTTAAACGATTTTGATTTAATTTTATATTCTATTGTTTTTGATTTCTTGGACCATTGAACTAAGTCACATGTTTGATCAATTTTGATTAGTGGGTCATTTTGGGTAATACGGGTCAGGGGCTTGAGAATATGGCAACAACCAATAAGTTGGCGATATTTGACAAAATATTGGCGACATTTGTCCGAAATATCGATTATTATGATTACGAAAGCCAAAACACGTATTTGGCGCCGACTGAAAAATGTCTCCAAATTTGGCTATATCTGGCAAAAAATATTGTCTTTGCCAGACAATAACAATTCACGACGAAAAATTCCTTCGACGATTCGATTCCTTTCTTTCACGATGTGAAGAAATTTTTTGTGCATTCTTAATAGGATTCGAGATGCATGGTTAAACCAATCAGAGTCGAGCTAAAAAAGTGATTTGGATCGATATCCTTTCGTTGTAAATTAAAAAAAAAAAAAAAAAAAAAAGTAAAATTTATCAACATGTGCATACAAACATAGTTTTCTTATTAATTGTTTTTTTTTAAAGTAATACTATTATAAATAACATGTTTTACAGTGAATCATACAGTGTGAATCATACAGTGGTAATACTATATCCAGTTGAACACAAAGTTAATTTTGACCGAGCTTAGCTCGGTCACTCCTGCTAGTATTTTTTTATTTAAGTAGCATTTAAGGGGGCCATTTTACATGTAAAAAAGGCGCACTTAAATGTTTGAAACTAGTTGAGAGGCCCTCGCATTTATTGCTATATTTTCAATTATTATAGGTGATGCATATACATATGTATATAGAAAGAAATAAATGTTTGACCTTGGATAGTTTTTAGTTGTAGGTGTCATGAACGGTGTAGATCTGCTAAAACTTAACAGAAATTCCATCATAAGAGAAAATGTAATAGATAGTATTTCTATCGAAATCTACCTAAAATAAACACCGAAAATTTTCATCCTTTTTATGAAAGTGGGAAAAAAAAAAAAAAAAAAAAAAAAAGGCTCACTTAATGTCGAGTTTGTGTTTGGAAATTTAAGTACTCCACAATTATGAAATATTCATTTTACACTGAGTTATGAAAAATATGCTGCATATTAAAACGTTTCTTATTATGTTATGAATTTACTACTTTACTAAAACTTTCATAATTCACATTGCTAAATATAAACAAAGGGTTTTCAAAGTTACATTTATTCCTTTAATCAGTAAAATTAATCGCGCTTTCCAAACTAACACTAATTAGTATTCTATGGAATTTTGCTAAGTATACATCTTTGCTTAGTCTCAAAGATAGTTAAATCAGTTTCAAGGCTGAATATGAAACGAAAACTGTTGTTACAACTCAACAGTTTTGTGTTTTACCATAAACACTTTTCAGTTATTTTAAAATTTGTAAACAAATTCGAAGACAGAATAATTATATACCAAATATCATTAGCAAATACAATCATTTGAAACTTTATTTGTAAATCATTCTAAATATTTGTGATTATGTAAGCTTAACTTAGTAAATTTATTTTGTAATTTTCTACTGACATATCAATTATTAAGAATTAAAATATTTTATTCAGTTGAAACAAATACAGTTTTACAGTTTACGGTTATTTTAAAATTATTAAATGAATTGGAAGAGCAAGTTATTATATGTAAAACCTCAATAGCAAGTGTAATCATTTGTAAAAATATTTGTGAAACGCCCTAAATATTTGAAATTGTGTTTGCTTAACTTATTCAAATTATTCTACAATTTTCAAGTAACATATTACTAAAAATTAAGATATTTTACACAGTGGAAACAAATATATTTTTGCAGTTTTCGGTTATTTTAACATTATTAAATGAGTTGGAAGAACGAGTCTCAAAAAACAATCTCAATAATCTCAATCTCAATAATCTCTAAAACCTCAATAGCAAGTGTAATCATTTGTAAAAATACTTGTGATTTACTCTAAATATTTGGAATTATGCTTGCTTAAATTATTTAATTTGCTGTGCAAATTTCTAGAAATATATAATTAGGAATTAAAATATTTTATATAGTGGATACGAATACATTATTACAGTTTTCGTTATTTTAAAATCTTTAAACGAATTTGTCAAGCAAGATATTTTGTGTAAAACCTCATTAACAAGTGTAATCATTTTTAGAAATATTTGTAAATCACTCTAAATCTTTGGGATTATGTATGCATAATTTAGTAAATTTATTGTGTAATTTTCTATTAATATATCAGCTATCACAAACTGAATAACTTTATACAGTAGAAACAAATAACGTAATTACAGTTTTCGGTTACTTAATTTTGTAACCGAATTGTTAGAGCAAGTTACTGTATGTAAAACCGGATTAGCAGCTGTAAACATTTGTAAATTTATTTGCAAATAATTTTAAATACTTCAGATTGTTTATGCTTACATATTCAATTTATTATTTAAATTTTTAGCAAAATATTACTAAAATTAAGATATTTTAACTTCAATCACTAAATACCCTAATAAGCATCTCTATATTTATAAACATTATATCAATGCTTAAGCTTGCACACATTTATTTAAAATGTTTAGAATAAAACTTTAACAATTGTAAAAAATTTTCAAGTTGAAAAAGATTAAACAGTGGAAACAAATACATTATTACAGTTTTAGGTATTTTAAAAATTAATATATTTTAATCTTCCTAATCCTGAGACAAACATTAAGATTGGCGAAAAAACTTGTTACTTTAAAACTACTTTAAAACATTTCCAAAGATGTATCAGCCTATATATGAATGATTATGATATGCACGCATGTATTAAAAAATCCTTGTCGGTTGGCCTATAGGCGGAGGTACATTACTTTAAGTGCTCATTTCAACAACAAAAAATAAAGTGTAATTGTAGAGAAACCCAATTTAACAATTATATTTGGGCGATTATGTTGAAATTTTATTTTATTTTATTTTATTCTTTTTATTTTTTTATTTTAAGTTTTTTTTTTTGTAAAAGTTGATTTTATCAGAATCATTTATTTAAACTCAAATGCCCACTTTGGCAGCCTTGTTTGAAATATATTTTGACTTTTTGAAAAATTTGACCAATACGGCAAATTATATAGTTACTAAATATGAGAAACTGCCAACTGAATGCATTTGGGAGCAAAATTGGATTTAAAAATGAGCCATATCATAAGAAATTTTTATTTGACTACATCCCCAAATCTTCAATAACGTTCGCTTCGGGAAATTTTATTCAAAATGCTTAATCTGACTTCATTTTTAAAAATATATTCTGCCTTTATCGAAAAACTGACCAATAAGGCACATTAAATATTCTCTTAATAAGAGAAACTGTCAATTGGATGCGTTTGAGAGCAAAAATGATTTTAAATATGAGTCATAAAATGAGCAATTTGTTATATGAGTATTTCCTCAATTTCTCAATCACAATCGCTTCGTAAAAATCAATCAAAGTGCCTTTTTGGTAGCATTTTTTTAATTTTTTTCTGTCTTTGTCAAGAAACTGGCCAATACGTCACATTTTATAGATCCTAAATAAAAGAACCTGCCATTTGGATGCGTTTAAAATCAAAAATGAATTTAAAAAAGAGAATATAAGCAGTTTGGATTTGAGGTTTTTACTACTACTCCAACTTTTGTTTAATTTATTTTTGCCATAATAATCCATCCTATAAAAACTTGTCAAAATAAAAGTTGTGGATATTTTTGAGTAGATGTAAAATAAATTTAATTGGATTTGATACCTTATGAGTTGACGAAGTTACAGATTTTTTTTTCCACTCTCCTTTTTCATTTCGTTTTAATTTTTTTTTTCATCGGTAAAAGTTGATCCTATCAAAAACTTGTACGTATAAAAGTTTTAGATAATTTCTAGAAAATTTATGAAAAATTTGTTTGGATTTGATAGTTTGAGAATTGACAAAGCTACGATTTTTTTCTTCCCATTAACCCTGTTTTTGTTACCTCTTGAGCCCATTTTTTATTTTATAAAATATTTGCCATGTATAAACTTTTGGCCCATTTCTTAGAAGTATAATACACTTTAAACTGATTCCACATCTATTTTATTTAATAAGTGATGGTGTTTTTTGGTTTTTCACAAAAATCCTCCCTATTTCCATCCCCTTGGTCCGATTTTGCCTATTAACGAACTCGACCGCGATTTTATGCCCCTTGTTCTTATGTATCAGATTGACAGATATTTGAGCAAAATAGATAGATAGATATGTAGATAGATAGATAATTGAACTTTTGGAATTACTTATGATTAATTTCGGAAATGAATCGTCTTTCTTGATTAGTCAGTATATTAATAATTAAAATAAAAATATCTTAACCAGTACTAAGAACTACAATATTCTTACACTAGAAATGCATATGTTGCTAAGCTTTATTTATAATCATTAACATTGAAGCATAGCGATTAAACTCACTGCCAAAAACATGTAATGTATTATTATATGAAAATGGTGGAAATAGGCTGCTCCAATCTTATGAAATAATTTTACTTTTATAATAGTGTAATTTAAGCTGATGTAGATGATGTAATTCTACAAATTAGCATAATGTAATGCAAGTTATCTGGTTAAAATACTCAATAGAATGGAGGTAGATAGGCTGCCACCAATTTTATAAAGTGATTTTTTTTTTTTCAGTGTTGCATTGCTATTCAATGAAGTTTCTAGTTGCAATAAATATTTTAAAAAGTTTTCAAATATTTACAAAATATTTATATTGTTAAATTTGTCCCTAAAACATTCTATAAAAGTTAATAATTACCAGAGATATTTAAGGTATACTAGAATAACAAATTTTATCTTAAGGGGTCAGAAACACAAAAATCTTCAAATTTTATTTAAAAAAAATTATTGTAATAAAAATTTCTCTGGTTTTGTGCTTAAAATTAATTTTAAATCATGTTTCTATCTTAATTAGAAGAAGAAATATTACTATTTTATTTTATTTTATTTTTCAAAATACAGCTTTCAAGCAATTATCGCCATGAAAATAAAAATGCTCTTGTGAAAATGTGTTTTTCTTCATGATGAGTTTTTTTCGCAATTTCTCGGATTTAAATTGTTATAACTGAAGAACAGTTAATGACAAAAGCTTCAAGCATGTATTTTTAATTGTTTAACTTTAATTTTGTTTTGGAAAATTAAAAACAATATACATTTGCTTTTGAAAATATGATTTTTTGAATAAATGTTACATCTTTTTTTTCAAATTTTTACTTTTTTAATTTAAAAAATAATAATATAAAAAAAATCCTGAATAAAAAGTAAAATTTGGACATTTCAGTTTTTTTAAATGTAAAAATATTAATATTCTAGAAATAATATTTTGAGTTATAACAATTTTAAATTACCCCACATTTTTAATAAATTTTAAATCAAAAACAAATATGAGATGTTATATCATGTAATTTTATTTACAAATGATATGGTTAATCACCACAATACATTTAAAACTTAAAATAATAACTATTTAAAAATGTGTTTCGAACTCCCTTAAAACCAATTAAAAAAATTCTACCTAGTACTGATAATTTCAATGGGATTTTGCAAAAATGCCTTATGTAAAATTACAAAATTTTAATATTTTATAATAAAGAATTTAAAAGCACTTTTGATGAAATAAGTGAAATAGTTACCTTACATAGAATTATCTTTCTCCCCCAGCAAAATTAATCATGCCTTCCAGACTATTGCTTAATTTGCATTCTGTTGCCTTTTCCTAGATTTAGAATAGTTTAGCTGAATGACAAAGTTAGCTTGAATTGTTTTAAAAGCTCAATATTAAGTTCTTGTGTTGTGAATACAAAATATGATAGCAACACATTAAAGTTTTTTCTTTGACACAATACTGCTTTCATATTTGAAAAGAATTTGAAGAAGAAAATGTTAAATACAAAACCTCAATAGCAAATGTAAAGTCCTGCAAATGTTTTTGTGATTATTATTATTATAATTATTATTTATATATTTATTTATGCGTAATTTATGGAATTAAATTAATGGAATGTACCGTATATTTCCATAGCTGCATAGTAACAATAAAAAAAGTATTATGAAACAAATGGATTATTTTAAAACAACTGCAAAAATACCGTAATTTCGCGCGTATACGCCGCGCTCAATTAAGTCTTTTTCAGACCGGAAATTTTATTGTAGAAAAGAAGACATATAAATGCTAAGCAAAAGTAAGGCACATTTTATTTAAAATAAATTCTGGGAAGAAATTGACTTATCTGAAGTGGGGCTGATACGCGCGAAATTACGGTACCCATAATTTAATTAAATAGCTGAAAATCACTTGAAAGTCATTTTAAAACACATTAAAATTCTGGAACCTTTTCGAAGTTCTTCTTCAGTATTCTAAATAAACTCAAAATACTACCAGAGTTATTTTTGGTGTACTACAATAATAAAATTTACCTTGATTTCAATTTTAAAAATTCTATTTCAAATATTTAATGGATTTTGCAAAAATATATTAAGTAACATCACAAAATTTTAATATTTTACAATAAAAAAAATTAAAAGTACTTTTGATAAAAGAATTGAAATAGTTATTTTAAATAGAATTATCTTTCCCAGTAACAAAACTAATCATGTCTTCCAAACTATTGCTTAATTAGCATCCTATTGACTTTTCCAAAATTTAGAATAGCTTAGCTTAATGATAAAGTTACTTTAAATTATTATAAAAGCCGAATATTAAGTTCGTTTTGTTATGAATGCTCAATATGATAGAAACACAACAAAGTTCTACGTTTTATATTATACTGTTTTCAGATAATTTAAAAAAAATGAAGAAAAATTTAATTAATCGAATATATTATTATTTAATTCATCAAAAGAATATGTAAAGACTTGCAAATGTTTTGGGGTGTTACAGGGTTCGCACTGTTCCTAAAATTTTCCTACTTTCCTACCATAATATTTAAACGGCAATATTTATTGTATAATTCTGTTGTAGATGTTAAACGAACCTTCGATGAAAACTTTTTATTTAAAATACTGGTACCTTCGATGAAAACTTTTTATTTAAAATACTGGTAGCAACATGTGAAAATTTTAGGAATGGTGCGAGCCCTGGGTGTTATATTATTATGACTATTATTTTATTTATGCTTAATTTGAGGAATTAAATTAATGGGATGCACCGTATATTTCTATAGCTGCATAATGATTATCGAAAAAAAAAGTAGAAAGAAAAAGGAAACATATCTTACATTATGAAACAAATGAATTATTTTAAAGCAACAGCAAAAATACCGATAGTTTAGTTAAATAGCTAAAAAGCACATAAAACTCTCTTTAAAATACATTAAATTTTACCAATCAGTTAGATTGTGTTGAGAAATAATAGTATATCTACGTACCCATCGTCATATGAAGTAGATATACTATACGTAGATATACTATTATTTCTCAACACAATCTAACTGATTGGTAAAGTAATCATACGAATTTAATATTTCCAATAATAATAGTATATCTACGTACCCATCGTCATATGGAGTTCCATTACCTGCGGTCTATTCTGTTGAGCTGTCTAAATGGCAGACCAGATACTTTGACCAATAAGGTTATCTGAGCGAAAAGTCCCAAAGTAAGCCAAGTATCTGGGTTCGATTCCGAGCCTGGGCAATTTTCCGCTCAGTTGGAAATATTAAATTCGTATGTTTACTTTACCAATCAGTTAGATTGTGTTGAAAAATAATAGTATATTTAGTCTTACATTACATAGCATTCAGATATTCTGAAAATTTTAAATAAATTTGACAAGAAAGTTATTCCATGCAAAAAATTCATTCGAAAGTGTAACTTTATTGACTTTCCTAATTTTCAATAATTTTGCTTATTTTTAGAATTAATTAAATTGCATTAAATGCCGAATATTATGCGTTTCGTCTGAAAGAGAAATGCGCTAATAAAACAATAAAATCTTTAGTCGGATATTACATAGTTTTCAGATATTTTGAAAATTGTAAATGAATTTGAAGAGAAGTTATTTCATGCAAAAACAGAATTAGAGATTGCAACCCTTTGAAAATGTACTTGTTAACACTAAGTTCTAAATTGGTTATGTAAAGTCAAGTATTTGTTATTTTAGAATTGAATCTTCTCTTTTGTTAAAATGAGCGAAATAGTTCTTTTACTTAGAATCATCCTTTTCCCCCAGAAGGATTAATCATGCTTTTCAAACTAACACCTAATTAGTATTCTATAGGTTTTCAGAATTTTGAAATATTTGCTTAATGATAGAGTTACTTAAATTTCTTTAAAAGCCGAATATTAGCTGCGTTTTGTTTTGAATGAAAAGTAGCGGAGAGAGGGGCACCTTTGAACAATTTTTCAAAAAATCAATATATTTTTTACTTGAATTATATTTATTGAGTTTTAAATGTTACATAATAAAAACAACGTATTTCTTCATCATATGAGCCATAAATTAAACATTTTCCAAAGAAATTTAATAAGTTGTGAGGATTTAAAAAGTGAAAATTTTTTCTTCAAACCTGCCCCATGTAGGGGTACCTTTGAACAAAGAAGGGGCGCCTTAGAACAAATGAATAAAATATGAAAATATTGAGAGTTTTTATTAAAAGTTTCAAATGTTACAGAAATATAAAGTAATATTTATAAAATTAAATAACTACATTTTGTTGAAAATACTAATTTTTTGTTATTTAACCAAACTTAAATCCAGCAAAGTTGATATCAAAACTCATTGTTGATAAAACATTAAGTGTCCCTACAGTTGTGTTTGGTTGTGAAAACTTTTTTACAATATCCTTGAAATACACAAATGTGATATCTGATGCTTCTGGAAAATTAAAATTTTTCATTCGCTATTTTTTTTATAAGAGACCTTATGTAAAATTCCGTTTTATCCGTTACGGAAATCAAAAATAATGTTTGGAAACCTGTTAAATCATGAATCATTATTTTGTATCCAGGATTTGCAATTATCCAATAAATGAATTTAGATTTGAAACTTCCTATCACTGATACATGCAGAGGTTGAAACCTATGTGTGCAGTAAAGGGAATTTGTAAACAGTATAAGTTCATGTTCTTTAACATTCTTACTTACCCTAATTTCACATTTAAAAAAAACTGAAATAATAATATTTAGATACTTTAACAACACTTTATTTCATAGTTTTATGTGTTCTCTTTAAATTACTTCAATTATTATTTATCACCAAATTGTTCGGTGTTTTTTCGCTGTTCAGTGGTGCCCCAACTTTTATGCTCAATGGTGCCCCATCACATGGAGTTCAATATTACAAGGGTTTACTCAATTCGGCTGAAGAATTTGAATAATACACAGGTTATAAACTAAAGCTAACATCTTTGTTTAAGCATTGAACAATAAATTAAAATTTTAGAGATAGAAGTTTGTAAACGAAAATCTTACAACTTTATTTTCTTAACCCATTAGTGCCTAGCGTCCCTTTTTAGGGACGATTATAAAAAAACGCAATAAATCACTTTTCACACCAGTAAATAGAAAGATAAGTAAGCACAATTTTTCACGAGTCAAATTCCTCAATAAACTAAGATAAAAGTTATTCGTCTTTTAACCTTTTGCGGGGCAGGGCCAATTCATTGCTTAAGTATTGAAATAAATGACTGACACCGGAATTTAAAAACAACTTTATTTGTAAATAAGAAAACGCTATACTTCAAGCATTCAATAAACCGTAATTTTCTTTAACAAAATTCCGGTGCGAATGTGGCGTTTGGGAATTAAAATTAAGTGGTATATCTATGAAACCACCGCCCCTCAAGGGGTTAAAAATGGTGGGAAACCCAAAATGTCATTTTTAATGAAGAAAAAAGTTTAGATTCAAGAGGGAGAAAAATACATATCTTGTTTAGACAATACTGTTCATACAAAATGGTACAGCTTTGTATAATTATTCCCTTGAAGCAGCAGTAATGTATTGCCATGTACATTTTTTTTTAATATTTTATTTGAAGGAAAACATTTAGAGTGTTCAAAGGTGCCCCTCTATCCCCTACAATAATAAAACAACAAAGTCTTTAGTCTTACATTACATAGCTTTCAGATATTTAGAAAATTTTAAATGAAATTGAGGATAAATTATTTCATGCAAAAACTTTATAGGGTGTAACCCTTTGCAAATTCACTAAATTATAAGTTGTTTATGTAATATTTAATATCCTTCATCTAAAAATTCGATCTTCTCATTTGTTAAAATAAACGAAATAGTTCTCTTTTATTTAGATTCATCCTTTTCCCCAGAAAAATTAATCATGCTTTTCAAGCTTTTGCTTAATTCGTATTCTATAAACTTTTAGGAATTTTCAATATTTCTGCTTAATGAATTAGATAGTTAAATTGCTTTAAAACCGAATATTAACTGCATTTTATTTTGAATGAAGAGTACAATAATAAAGCAGCCAAGTCTTTAGTCTGAGATTACAAAACATAAGATATTTTTAAATTTTTAAATGATAAGATATTCTAAATTGTTTATGAAATATTTAATATCTTTCATCTAAGAATTCAATCTTTCGTTTTGTTAAAATAAGCGAAATAATTCTCTTATTTACAATCAATCATCCTTTGCTTCAAAATAATAATAATAATAATAATAATAATAATAATAATAAATAATAATAATAATAATAATAATAATAATAATAATAATAATAATAATAATAATAATAATAATAATAATAATAATAATAATAATAATCAGGTTTTAAAACCAATGCCTATTTAGTATCTATTGGTTCTTCTTAATTTTTAATATTTTGGCTTAATGATAGACTTTGTTAAAGAGCTTTAAAAGCCGAATATTAACTGAGTTTGGTTTTTAATGAAAAATACAATAATAAAACTTCAGAGTATTTAGTCTGAAATTGGATACCTTTAAGATATTTTGAAAATTTTTAAATGAATTTGAAGAGAAAGTTTTTTCGTGCAAAATCTTTATTAGAGAGTGCAAGTTTTCTGCAAATTTACTAGTGTATTATACTAAATCCTAAATTGTTTATCTAACGTTTAGTATTTGTCCCTAAAAATTCAATCTTCAATTTTGTTAAAATAAGTGAAATGATTGATTTTCTAACTTAGTATCCTTTTTTTTCCCAGAAAAACTAATAATGCTTTTCAAACAATACACCTATTGACTTTTCCTAATTTTCAATATTTTAGCTTAATGACAGAGTTAGTTAAATTATTTTAAAAGCCAAATATTAAGTGCATTTTGTTTTGAATTAAAAATGCTATAGTAAAACACACATTAGTTATATAGTAAAGTAAAGCTTGGAGACTATGCGAAAATTTCAAAAGAACAATAGTAAAAAAAATCTAAATACAAAAATTTCGTTAAACTATTCATGAATAATTTTTACTTCATCTTTTTTTTTTACATCTCCTCATTGTTATTTTGCTGTTATGCCATAATTTAAAATAACAGTAGTAATAAAACCAAGAATACTACTTTGCGCAATCTCTCATTTACAGTGTTGGAGAGATTACGCACATGATAAGGGAGATTGCGAACATAGGTAGAAGATATTGCTAACAATAATAATTACATTTAAATGACTTTGTTATAAGTTTTTGTGGATAAATATTATTGTATTAGGTGATTGTTTGGTGTATTGTTAGTAAATATTTCAAATAATGGTTAAAAAAAAATAACAAAAGAAAGAATTTTAGCAACAGTTAATTAATTTTAATTTAAAAAGAAGATTAAATTATCAGAAATAGTTAGTCTTGCTAAGATTACAAAATAATACTAATCTACTTGATAACATGTCTAACTTTATTTATTTTCATTTCGACAGTTTCAATGCTTTTTGATTGCGAATCAAAGTTGTCTTTTCCCACAATCGATCTACTTGTTGCTGTAAATCGTGCAAATTTCGTACGATCCCCTGTCACAAGCAATACATCGAATACAGAATTAGTCGAAGTTTATATAAACTGATGATTTCTTCTCTACTTTCGCACCTAATTACGATTCTGTTGCAATCGTTTGCATCTCACATTCCCTTTTCTTCAGCTTACTTGACAAAGTGGATTCCGGAATACTGAAATTTCTACCTGCTGCATGCAATTATAAGCGAGCTGTTTTGTGCTCTACGGTTGACTTTAGGTTGCCTTAAATATATGATCCTTTCTTTGATTTCCTACTAAAAATATTTGTTATTGTCAACTGAAAAATATATTAAAAATTTCAAATCCCATTTCTCATTAAAAACAATCCTTTATTAAAAAATTTATTTAGTTAACAAAATTAATTTATTAGTAAATTAATTGTTAAATAAATGATAAATAAAAAATATAAAAATATTTCATCAGTTTATTAACAAATATATTATTCACTTATTAACTAAAATAATTTTATAAAATTAATTTAGTAACTATTGTATTATTAATTTATTAAAATTTTTCATATTTGTAATTTTTTTTTCAAATTAATTTGTTGCCAAATTTTATTTAAATAATTAACGTGTTTTTCAATAATTATTTCAAAATGGATTCATTCATACGCTCCAAAACCTAAATGAGTAAACTTATCAAATTTACATGCCTTTTTGTTTAAATTTCTGAAATTCATAAAAATTATATACTTTTTGCAAAGTTTTACCTATTTTTATGTGTATTTTAGCTTATAAAACTAAGTGTGCATTTTAATATCACTTGATAAACTCAAATAAACGTGCTTTAGAGGAAAAATTCTTGAATTTACACGAACTGGTGTATCATTCTAATTTTCATACATATATTGTAACTTTATATACACAGGTAAGTGTGTAGATTTTTAAAATAACCCACTTGTCATAAAAATTACATATTTTGTACAAAAATTTGCTTTTTTTTAATGTGTATTTAACTTATGGCATTAAGTGTGTAAGTTATTATTAGCTCATAAACTCATAAAAATGTGTAAATGTAGATAATACCTAGAATTACACTAAATGATGCATTACAAGAATCATGTGTTTGAAATTTAAAGTAGAAGTTAATAAAGGGATGGGAGGCTTATATATTATTCAGGGCTGCATTTTTATCTCAGTAATCCCATCCCAAAAAATAACATAATGCCATTGAATTGCTGTAACAGCATTTTAAAAATAAAGAACTAAAACATTTATATATTTACTTTTATAAGATGCTCTGACCACCACCATCACCCTTCTCGTTTCAACTAAATTAGCAGTACGTGAACATTTAAAAGAAAACAGAATTAAAAATTACCTTAAAACCAATATTGGTCTCATAAAAACGGTCTCGTAAATATAAAAAATATTTCAAATCCATTCATTATGAAATATAAAATCTAATTCATGTACTTAGATAATTTTAAATTCGTTTATCTAATTACTTTTTTACAATTTGTACATCGGATATAAGTAGACTAGATTTTATCCTTCTAGGTTTAGATTAACCGCTAATTTCTTTTAGCCATTTCACAGACCGATGCTTTTTGTTCATTTTCTCAATTTAACTTGCAATTTTCGATAATATAGTGTGAAATTTCATTTTTAAAGTGAAATTCGGAAATTTTCATAGCATTATAATAGCGTTATAATCCATTTTTATGCTTATTCATTTATTTAAATTATATTTCTTGTACCGTTGCAATTTTTCTACTCCCTCTTCTCCTCTTAATTTAGATTACTGATGTTTAACCATCTGTAGAATCTAAAAACGGTACTTCTCTGTTATCCCGTCGACCAATTTCGCCAAGTTATACAAATCGCCAGACTAATAGCCAAATTATACATATTGACATAATTTTTATTTTAAATAACGAAAAACAAATAATTAGTAGAATATTAATAAAAATATTAATAAAAAGTCGAAATAAAAATCACTTAATGACATTTTAAACACGTGAATCGTATTTAATGTCATTTAATGTGACATTCACGATCATCCATTATTGGCATTTAATCTTATAGTTTGGCGATAATTTTTTGGTCGACGGGATAACCTAGAAGTACCTGAAATTATTACATTTAAAGCAGAACCATGATATAAAATCTCAAAATATTTCAAAACTTAATGAGTTAGTCATGTTTGCTTATAATGTGTTAGCATAATCTAAAGTGAACCAGATATTATCGATTTTATAGTAATTTCCAAAATTATATTTTCCAGACGAACAGAAGTAAATTTTCTTCATGAGAATGTTTCTTTAGTACAATGATATTAAAACACGTGACTATTTAGCTCTAACAGCATTACCTTTTTAAAAGGCATCAAAATTGTCAGTTTTGAGGCATATTAAAGAAATTAATTTTGCTCAGGTTGATATTTTTATCGTAAATGTTATTATTCGTTTTACATTTTTTTAATTATCATTATAATAATTTATAATTGAGCAGATTTTTCCTTAAACATTTTTATTTCAATAGAATAACACAGCAGGTCACAATTTAGCGTCAACAAAATTAACAAATCCTTTGAAATAGCCTATCATTCTTAAGTCTTTTAAACGTTATACCTTTCTAATAATTTTTACGGAAATAAATTACATTCATTTGCAAGCAAAATAGCAAATATAATTTTATAATAACTGTTACATTTATCTTTTTTTAGACGGAGTGAAGAAACTAATCTTCATCAGATGATTTTTGGTGCTGACAAATTCCCTATTTATAAAAGTTAAATGGTGATTTATATTCAGCTAAATTTCACAATTACCATTACAATAACTTATTAACGAAAGCATCATCATAATTTAAATTCAGAATATATTTTTCATAAAATACATTTATCAGTAAACAGAATTATTATTAAGTAAATGAATATATTACATTCAAAGCAGAACCTTGAGATGAAAAAAAAAAAAAAAAAAAAAAAAAAAAATCAAAACTTAATTAGTTATCCATGCTTGCTTATAGCTTATTATCATAATCTAAAGTGAACCTGAAATTATCGATTTTATAGTAACATTCAAAACTATATTTTCCTGACGAACGAAAAAAAAATCTCATAAGGATGTTTCATAGTATTATGCTATTAAAGTAGACGAATATTAAATTGTAACTGCATTACTTCTTGAAGGGGACAGGAACATTAAAAATAAAATCTTTTAAGTTTCAACAGATAGATTTGAAAATTGGTAGGCTTGTTAATGACAAGTTCAAACAGTTAAATTCGAAATTTGGTGTTAAAATAAAAAAAAATTTTTAAATTATTGTATTTTTAAATTTTAAAAATACCATATAATTGTAGACTTCAAAATGCGCATTTCTTTTGAATATAACATGATTTTTTTTTTTTTTTTTTTTTTTTTTTTTTTTGATCACGTACTTTTTGATTATTAGAAAGAAAGTTAGCATAAATTGTAAAAGTTTGAAAGTGGAAAAAGAAAAAAATTAAAATTGCGTCTTATTTTCTTTCCTTTAAAATAACGATATTTTTTATATTATGTTAGCAAACATTAATATAAAAATGTTCCTTAAATGGAAGTTTTTGCACTTACTTTTTTTCTTATAACCAAAAAGTCTCTGATTTCCCTCCCAATCCACCTAATAAAAAAAGAGGTCATGTTTTATTCAAAAGAAATGCGCATGGGGCATTTTAAGATATAGTACTTATTCGATATTTTAACACAAATTTGTCAATTTAACTGTTTAAACTTACCATTAACAAGTGTACAAATTTTCAAATGTATCTGTTGAAATTTAAAGATTTGAGTTTTAATGTTTGCTCTATCTAATTCTAATGTTTTCCCTTTTGATGTTTCCTCTATCCATTTAAATAGTATCAAAATTGTCCTTTCGAGACTTAGTAATGAAATTAATTTTGTTCATATTAATTTTATCGTAAAAATTAATTTGCATTTTACTAACTTAACTTTTATTATTATCATTATAATCATTTAATAACTGAGTAGATTTTTCAGTAAATATTTTTTATTCTATAGGATAATGCGTCAGGACAAAATTTTGCATAATAATTGAGCTGAGCTTTTGAAATATTCTATAATTTCAAACCTTTTAAACATTAACTTTTCTAATTATTTTTACGTAAATTAATCACATTTACTTACAAACAAAGTAATAAATATAATTTTATGATAACTGTTACATTTACCTTTCTTCGGGCAGAGTGAATAAATTAATCTTCCTGAGATGATATTCGTAGTTGTAAAATTAATCATTTATGAAAGTTAAAAGTTGATTTATATTTTACTTAATTTCACAATTTCCATTATCATGACTTATTAACGAGAGTTTCGTTAAATATTAACTTAAGAATCCATTTTTCATAAACTACATTTATCTGCATACAGAATTTTTAAGTAATTCAAGTTATTATATTTAAAGCAGAACCATGCTATGAAACTTTAAAAAATTTCAAAACTTAATTAGTTAGCCATGCTTGCTTATAATGTGCTAACGTAATCTAAAGTGAACCAGACATTATCGATTTCATAATAATTTCCAAAACTATATTTTCCAGACAAAAGGATGTAATTTTTCTTTATCAGAATTCTTCATTAAAACTATGCTATTAAAGAACGTGACTATTTAGTTCTAATATCATTATGTTTTTAAAAGAGATTGCCTTTTACAAAATAACCTTTTTCGAGGTGTAGTAAAGATATTAATTTTGCTAATGTTCATGTCTATCGTAAATGTTATTTTTCAATTTACAATTTTTTTACTCATCATTACCATAATTTAATTAGTGAGCAGATTTTTCATTGAACATTTTTTTTTTTCAATTTATAATACAGCAAGTCCCATTTTTGTTTTTTAAATAAACAAAAACCTTTAAAATATTTCTAAAACTTGAATTATTTATACTAAAATCCGTCCCTTTGGTATGCTAATAAAGCGATATGTAGAAATAAGTATGTAGAAATAAAAATAATATTAAATGTATAAATAAGATAAAATATATATTTTTAAATAATTATTTCCATAATCTTTCTGAAGTATTTAATATTCTTCAAAAAAGTTTCGTAGCCGTAAAATTAATCATTTTTAGAAGATAAATTTTATTTACATTTTACTTTATTTCATAATTAGCGTTTTATTAACTTAATAACGTGAACATCATTATATTTTAACTCAAGAATACATATTTCATTAAATTTGTGAATTTGGATATCTATTTATTAAAGACATAAGATTATTGCGTTTAAACCCAATAATCTTATCTATATTATATAGGCCAAATGTATCTGTGCGTAACGCATACGTCATTTAGCGAATAGCAACATTTTAAATTTTGAAATGAAATTTAAGTTTGACATTTCTTTTCTTTTGCAACTTTTTAAGCTTCTAAATACCGCATATTTTAAATTTTTATACCATCGTATAGGAAAAAAATTTACTTTTTAATGCGATCTGTTTGAAAGCTGTATCTTTATTTGTTTTTGTGTTATTAATTTTTTCATAGTTTTTTATACCGTTTTTGAATTGTGGCAACAGACTTACTCCATTTTTATTAAAATGAAAATGGAAAAAGCGGCAAAAAGCAAATTAATGTATTTTTTGTTGCCATTTAAAAAAAGTGTAAAAAAATTAGTTCGTTTTTATTTTTTACTTAAAGGATTTTTAGTTTATTAAAAATTTCTTTAAACTCGATACAACACTTTCTTTTCACACTCTGACGTCACAGAAATATTGTATATCGTATTTATTGCATGCAGGTTATTTTAGAAATTTTTATTTACACTTAAAATAATATAAATAAATTAGTGCCTGTTTATAGCTAATAGCAATCGAGATTTCAAGTTTTGAATTAAAATGATTTTGAAATGATAAAATTAAAATACCATTTTTTTAAACATGAACACGGGTAAGAAAGGTGCATATGTAAATTTTGAAGAAGTAAAAATAATTTAGATTTCATGGGGCAAAAAATTCTATTATTTGAGTCAAAGTGGAATACATTTTGCTATTTTACATTTTTGAATACCGTGCATAAGAATCGTAATTGATAACTTTATAATAATACAAGATCTTCATTTTATTTTATTGTTTACATAGCGATAAAGTTTAATTTTAATAATTTCTACAATTGAATTTTAAAGAAATAGTATTTTGTTAACTTTAGGTTAAATATCATTTGTTTAAGAGTTAGACTTACGAACAAAAGGTGTATTTTTTATTGTTACTAATTAAGTAGATTTATTATAAATCAATGAAATGGTTTCTTCTTAAACATTTTTTTTCGACGAAATTCGATGGGTTCTACCTTGTGTCTCTAATAAACATACATGGTACATCGAACATAAATTGGTTCAGATTTTTGAGTTTTTGATTATTGGTTTAAGAATTACACTGTTAAAAATCATGTCCTAATTTGAACCAAATTTCGGTGCTCAGCAGCTGCCACCATAAGATGGTGAAGTATCGTGCCAATATTTGGAGTATTCTATTGTAATCTAGTTCTAACAATTGGCACAATGCTTTAACAAGAGCTCCAAATTGTTGCTATAAGATTTCACCATCTTATAGTAACAGTTACTAAGCACCAAAATTTTTCTCAAGCTAGCACAAAGATTTTAACTGTGTGCAGCATAAAGAATATGGTGCTAAATGATTATAGATCTAAAATATTGCGGTACTGGAAAGTTTTTAAACAATATGTTTTAAGCACTATGAGAATGTATAAATATATATTGTCTTCTTTTTTTTTTTTTTTTTTTTTTTTTTCGAAATGCATTTTTTATACTTTGGAATTTGTTTTCTAAAATTCTATTTTAAGTACAGTTGAAACGCTACAAAATTGTACAACTAACTTATTTCTTCAAAAATATCTAATATGTTATGTAGGATATTTAGAATAATGAAAAATATGTTCTTAAAAGTTCTAGGATTTCAAAGAAAAATAATAATAATTTTGGTAATTATACTTATCTTTAAACTTACCTATCTTCAGTTTTAGTAAAATAATTTTCAATTATGATAATTACCTATCTTTAGAAAGTTTTTGCATTAAATTAAAAAGCAATGAAGAATAAAAGCTGTTTCAAACATGTTTAAAATCAATGCAATCCTGCAATTATCATTATTGTTGCTTATTAACTTGTGCATTACCATTCTCTGAATTAAAAAAATTATTTTTTATTAAATAAATTCATTTGTATATATAGAATTATTAAATATGTCAGAGTAAACAATTTAAAGCATAACCGTAACCTGAGTTTCAGAAATTTCAAAACATTTAATAGCAATCCATGCCTATGGGAATTATTTATAAACTAAACTAAACCAGACACCGTAGACTTTTTAAAAATTTGCAGAATCATCTTTTCCAGAAAAAAAGAAAATAAATATTCTCTAAAACATTACTTTTTTATATGTTGGAATATTACAAAACAATTAAATATTTCATTAATTATTTGGAACTCTGTTAGTGAAGCGTATGATTATTAATTTCTATATTTTTTAAATAATTATCAAAACTACCCCTTTATGAAGTAGAATAATTAATAATGGGCAGATTAAATTCAATCTGAAATGTTAATTTACCTTTTACATAATTCCAGCGATAATTTGTAAGTGAATAGGTTTTTCATAACTTCTTTCTGTTTTATTTTGAATAGTAACATCTAGTGACAATTTTGTGATTAAATGAGTGTAACCGTCGAAGCATCTCAGAAATTAATATATATACTTAAATTAGTTAAACTCTTATGCAAACAGAAACTATATTTTTAATAATTATTAGAGGTATATTTTTTTAGACAGACTGATGAAATGAATTTTCATCAGATTACTTTTATATGTAAAATATTAATCATTTATCAATGAAAAATAATAGTTTGCATTTTATTCAATAATCATTTAATTTACTCATTTTAGAATTACCATTTTCATAACTAATTAACAAAAGCATCATCTTATTCTAATATAAGAATTCATAGTTTAAAAAATCGTTTACTTGAATATAGACAGTCAGAATAGAGCACACAAATTAAATATTTCCAACTGAGCGAAAAATTGACCAGGCTGGGAATCGAACCCAGATATATGGCTTACAAGGCTTTACCTGTTTAGCTACCTGGGCGATAGCCAGCTGGAATTTTTCGCACAGCTAACCTTATTGGTCATAACATCTGGTCTGTCATTTAGACAGCTCAACAGAATAGACAGCAGGTAATGGAACTCCATATGACGATGGGTACGTAGATATACTATTATTTTCAACACAATCTAACTGATTGGTAAAGTAATCATACAAATTGAATATTTCCAACTGAGCGAAAAATTGACCAGGCTGGGAATCGAACCCAGATACTTTGCTTACAAGGCCAATGCTTTACCTCTTAAGCTACCTGGGCGATTCCCAGCCTGGTCAAGTTTTCGCTCAGTTGGAAATATTCAATTTGTATGATTACATTACCAATCAGTTAGATTGTGTTGAAAATAATAGAATATAGCACGTGAAAATTTTGTATTGAAAGCAAATCCTAGAATTTTAAAAATTTCAAAACCTAAATTAATTAGCCATGTTTATGCAGATTCACTAAAATCTAATGTTAATAAGACAATATCAATCTTTGATTAATACACTGAATTATCTTTTCCAGAAAAAAGGATATAAATATTCATGAATAGGTTATTTTCTTAAATATAGCAACGATACAAAAATTTAAAACTTTCATTAATTATTTGGAACCCTATAAGTGTACGATTATTAAACTATTTTTTTATAATTATTAAAATTGTCATTTTAGAAAAGAAGTAATGTAATTAATCATGTTCAGATTACATTTTTCCAGAATGTTAATTAGCATTTTACAAACTTCCATGGATTTTCATTATTATAATTTAATTAATAAGCAGGCTTTCAAAAAATCTTTCTGATTTCAGTTTTGAATAATGTCAGCTAGTCAAAACTTTTATGTTTAAAATGGATGAAACCGTTGAATGTGTTCCGTAAATTTTAAAAGCTTAATTATTTGTAAGTTAGTTTGTCTGTACGTATGTAAGCAATATGCAGATAAACTTTTTTCTTTATTAAATATTAAAATTGTGTTTATGCTGTGAGGCAAGTATTTAATATTCATGAAATTATTTTCTAGCAACAAAATTATATTTATTTTAAGCTTACAACATGTGCAAATGTATTCTACTTAATTTTACAAGTTTCATTACCGTAGTTTAATAAGTAAATCGTCAGAGTAACATATTCACCATTATTTAGTTTTAAAAAGTCCTTTTCAAAACCGAGTTGAAAACACTGAAATCTGAGTATGTCGCATAATGAAAATGGCTCAGATTTGAAATTACTTAAGTTTGAAACATATATTTGTATTCGTTTTTGAAAACACACACATACTGAAGAATAAAACATCCTGTGAATATATTTTATGTCCATGTTTCAAAAATAAGTTTGAATTTACTTTTATGAGCTCATTTTTTGAGTATATCCATAATTCAAAAATAAGTTTCAATTTACTTCTATGTGCTCAATTTTCAGTATGTCCAGTCTATGTTTCAAAAATAAGTTTGTCTTTACATCTATGTGCTTATTTTTGAATATGTACATGTTTCAAAAATGCATTTGAACTCAGTAATGAAATAAGTATGTTGCAACTAACTTTTAAAAAGACGGAGAAAATATCTAAATAAAAATAACGAAGTATAATAAACGAAATGTAAATTTAAGCGTCAAATAAACGTAGGTTTATTATATGCTCTTTTTATTATTTCTTTGTTTGTCTAACGATTTATATTATTGTTTTTTTTTTTTTTCATAAAAAGTAAACCATGAGATATGAAATTTAGTAATAAAGATAACAGAAAGAGCACAGGAAGATAAAAATAATTTTTTAAATCATCAAAATACTGAATGCACAATATGATACACAGTTTACTTTAATATTAATATAATTTATGTAAATTAAATGTGCCTACAAGGAAAATAGGGATAAAAATTTCAAGACAACATAACTAACGAACTATACTTTAAAATAATAAAAAAATATCCTGCATATTCTATCTTCGAAATCTTTCTTTTATGAATTCCTCCATTCTTCGGTTTCGAAGGCTGAAGAACAAACTCTACGCTTCTTCTATAACATTAAGATAGCTTATAAATGTTAATCTAATAATACGATAAAAATGTAGTTCACCACAGTTCGTATGTATTAGATAGCATCCTTCACCTTCCTTAAACTGTGAAGCTTTGTTAGAGTATTCTTAAAACGTTAGAAATGTGTTTCTTAATGTATGGAAGATACCGGGTGTCCCAAAAATGACTGATGGATTTTAAAATTCAATAACTTGCAAACGGTGACAGCTATTTAAAACATTTTTGCAGGAGGGTTATGTATAATGTCAGGAGTTTTTTCCGTAATTTTTTACTTTAGTTCGCATATCAAACAATAGGTGGCGCTGAAGGCGATTGAAGTCCAGGTCGACGCTTCACTCAGCACTGATCACCTGGCCTTCAATTGCCTTCAGCACCACCTATTGTTTGAGATGCGAACTAAAATAAAAAATTACGGAAAAAACTCCTGGCATTATACATAACCCTCCTGCAAAAATTTTTTAAATAGCTGTCACCGTTTGCAAGTTATTGAATTTAAAAATTCATCAGTCCTTTTTGGGACACCCGGTACATTCTGCTTCATATTTGGCACAGGCATCGTTCTTTTTTGTTTTTCCATATTTCCTTAGCGTCAATTATTCTATTTCAGTTTATTTTTTTTCTTCTGTATTTTTGGTATTATGTTTCTTAATGTATTTAAATTATTTATATCTTAACATATACATACATTTGTTTATTCAAGTTCCGTTTGTGTTTGAGCAAATATATCAAATACCTTAATTTTTTAAGCAATTCATATCAACTAAAAATTGGTACGTTATGGAGTTATTATACTGCCTTAATTTGAATTTTTAACATGAATTATATAAGGATCAATCGTTATTTTTAAATGGAAATATATTATTTGCCGACCACCGTTATCAAAACTATCCTTCTGATTCGAAAAAAAGGAATTAATCTTCATTAGATTACCTTTTTAGGGTTGAAGTTGATAGTTCTTTTAAATCAAATTTTTATTTGCATTTTAACTAGCATCGATTATTAGGTACGTTTGTAATTATATAAATATGAAGCTCTCACAGCAAGGCTCGAAATATATCGGAGCAAACCAGACCAGTGTTTCGATTCGTGGAATTATGATTAAAATTGTTGCGATTCGTGAATTTCTGGTAAATATCGTTCCAGTTTGTGACATTTCTAAACACCCAAATTACAGTTTTATGTATATACGTTATTGTGATTTCTGCTAATGTACAACCTAATAATGAATATAATCATTATGATCAAGTTAAACTTGTTTTGTTCCAATTAATTGAATGAAGCAGAAATTTAAGATGAAAGTCAAAGTTGATGTAATATTTAAACTAATAAGGTACTTGTAACCAATATGGACAGTGTTCTTAATATGGACACCCGTAATATTTTTAAAAGTAACAATTTTTATAGAGAAATCACGCTACATGTCCATGAAGAAAAACAGTTGACAAGATAATGAAGCCAGGAAAGTATACACTAAAGCGCGCTGTTCGCCATTTAGAAAGAAACTTGTTGTTTTGTGGTGTGCTGATCGTAAATACAGGTAAGATTAAATTCTTATTAGACATTGTAAAATTACTTTAAATATTGAAAAGTGGAGTGTATTAGAAAGCTTTTAAAACATATTTTCAATTGCTACACCATATATTGCTTAAAAAAGTTTTCGTTATTTATTTATTATAAAATTTAATAAAACTACTCCCGATTTCCAATATGGACACCTTATCTCTACATTGGAAGTACAGCATGTGAATCTTCAGATTCACAAAAATAGAAAGCTAAGCAAAACCAACTACAGTCGAGCTTCGTTAACATGAACCTCAAGAGGAATGAAAATTTTGTTCATGTTAACAGTAATTCATGTAATCATTATCAATTCTTTGTATTCGTTCTCATAGGGAAATATGAAAACAATTCATGTTAAAAGTATTCATGTTAAGTGTGTCTATGTTAACGACGTTTGACTGTACTATTTCATAATATTTTGTAGTAACTGAGGTGCTTTGATCAGCCTTCGAAGAGCCAAAATGGAAAATGATTGCCCGTTCCTAAGTGCATGTTCTGAAGATATTTACTGTGCCCTCCTCTCCACTGCAATACATTAAGATATATTTTTTTATACCCTTTCCTCTAAAATTCCATAGAAAAGTGGTTCTTCCATACACCTTTTGTAGTGTATCAGTAAGGAGCCACCTGTCCATAATAGGGACTAGTGGTTCCTTATATGGACATTTGTAAATTTTTTTTTGTTTTCATCATTTAAATTAAACCGAAATAGCTACAAGGTCGCTAATTTTAAGAATGATAGTCAACAGTCCAGAGATCATGGTCATGTATTTTTGGAGTCCTTTTATGTGTACATAGGGATGTAAAAATAGATTTTCCTTAGGGTGTCCATATTAGGCACAAGTACCTTAACATTGAAGTAGCAACATCTGTATCTACTTTTTGAAATATTAAGATGTATGAGATAGGAAAAACTTTTGAGATTCGCACATCCAACTAGTTTAAATTATTTTTATAGTCAGATATAAATTTTCTATAATTCGAAAAAGTTTTCTGTCAAGAATAATTTTGAAATAGCATCCTGATTCGTGGACTTTTTCAATTCCGAGCTCTCACTTAAAGTTTTGTGTAGTTCATCTTACTATCTGTCCGTGTGTCCGCATGTAACAGAACAAAAATTACCCTACTGAAAGGTTTAAATTTTTATATATATAGAATCATTACAGAATTTTGTCGAGTCACTTCGAAATTTATGAAAATAAAATTGAAACTTAAAAAGATATTAATCTTTTTTTTTAAATAATTTTATTAAAACCTGTCCTTTGTTTTTAAATCAATGGCACCCCGTGATAGGTAATGTTTCTAGGTTGCCATGGTGATGACGTAAGAATTAAGAGGAGCTCTATTGTTTCCGTATTACTGAATTTAATATATAGAATCGTAATAAATTTTGTACTTATGTATTTTTGCATAAGAGTGAAATTGCTATTGTTCGAAGATCTGAATATTTATGAAGAACTAATTATAATACGAATTTGAATAATACTAATTATAATATAATTTGTTTTTATAGCGCGTTTTAACGAGCTACGTGTTAGATAAATAATGGATTGCAGCAAAAATGTATGAAATACATTAAAAAAACGCAAATGATTTTACTTTGCGTTAAGATTCCAATTACAGAGTGCATTAGTAATAAAAAAAAATGATTAAATATCAATTTATTTATGTTTATCGATGTATTTCCAATGCAAAAAAGTAAAATAAAACTAACAAATCCTAAGAAATTGTCAAAAAAATTTTATTTTTTGAGTCCCCAAGTGTCATCAAATTTTATGTAGAAATATACATACATATGCACTTATATATATATATTATATTTCACTGTTGCACCTTTTTTGTTATCAGTTTGTTAATATAAATCCATAACTGAAATTTTAAAAAGTACACAAATAAACTCAGGGGACTGAAAAGGTTAGTCTTCATTATATTATTTTATTAGCGTTACAGTAAATACTTCTTTAAAGTCAAATTTTGATTTAAATTTTTTACTAGGTTTGTGATTACTATTATAATAGTTACATTATAATAACAGATTTATTATAAAGTTATCACTTCAGAAAACTTTGTTTTGTGCCCTAAATAATACACCGGATAAAAAATCTTTAATTTTAAGCAGAGCCATTTCAAAACTTACAGGTATTATAAAATTTTGATGTAGTCATTGTTATTACACCTGTTTAGTGAAATTTTTACAGCACCGATTTATAATAATCTTCGTCATCAGCTATCTTGAGACAAAGTGGATGTATTTAATCTTCTTCATATTGATTATACTAGTACTAAACTTATTCTTTTGAACAAAATAGTGATTTGAATTTTACTAGAATTAGCGATTATCATTACCGTAATTTAACTAAAGAGCTGATTTTAAAATATTTCTGTTCCAATATGGAATTATACATTACATAAAAAACTCGTGAGTTAAAACGAATCTTTAAAAAAAATACAGAAAATTTTAAATTTTAGTTTATTTCTTACTGTTTTGCGAATGGTTACTGAAATTTGACTGCACCAATTTTTATTATTATCAAAATTATATGTGTTCAAACGAAGTGAAATAATTAATTTTTTTCTAGAATCAATTTTTTTCTAGTCTTTAAAGCTAAATATTTTTTTTTGCATTTCACTAGATTTTAAGATTAACTTGATCATTATTTGGGTTTCAGGAATCTTTCTTTTTTTTTACACTGAAAAAAAAAATCCGTTAAATTTATGCAGGCAGCGATGTTGCCAGCAGTTTTTGCTGTAAATGTAACGAATTTTTTTACAGTGTGCTTGGTGGTTCCATTCAGTAACACGTCACATTTAATTTTTTTCCTTAGTCACTATGAAACGTAACTGAATAAATTCTTGATCTAGACTACTTAATATATCTCCCATTTAAAATATTTTTTTAATATTCCATATTGAAATTTATTTTATAATTTTTATGTTTAATTTTGGTAAAAAAATTATAAAATGTTCTTTGACTGCGAGCAACATTTCTCAAAAACTAATAAAGCAATTTGCATTAAACTTGGTAACTATCTTCATCTTAAGTTAAAGAATAACATATACTTCAAATTTAGTATTATATTTGTATTAATTATTCAATTTTTCAATAAAAGTAATTTTTTAATTAAAATTTAAATTTAAATTTTAAATAAATTAATTAATAAACTGCTTTGAAATTCAGTATAGGTTCAAGATGCATTAGTTTTATGTTATTATCAATATGTGTCAATATACACATTATAAATATATTTTTTTGGGAGGGGGGGGGGCTCTTAAACCCCTTTTTAGTTTTGTCACAGTTTTGCGTGCAGTGGATGCAAATAAAATATAGATATATTAATCTGAAATATTAAATATTAAAAAAATAAAATTTCAATTTACAATATTGAAAAATTATTTTAAGTGAAAGATATATAAAGTTCACTATATTGAAAATATTTTGCATTTATGTTTTATAGGTACTGATAAAAAAAAAAAAAAAAAAAAAAATTAATCTGACAGGTTGCTAAATTGTACTACCAGGTAAAAAGTAAGACCCCCTGAGATCCCCTAATTAAAGATCTTATTTTACACAAATACTGTTCCTATATGAAATCATACAATGCATGAAAAATTCGTTTTTAATAAGTAAAGCCATTGGAAGAATTCGAGGTCTTTCTATACATTAGCTTTTTAGCTGCATTTAGAAAAATAATTAATTAGTTAGCTTCTAAAATAGCAGATATCATCGACATTTCTATTAACATCAAAATTACCTTTTCGCAGACTAAAGGAAATAATTAATCTTCATCCGATAATTTTCTTAATGGTAAAATCAACCATTCATCTAAACTAAATGTTAATTTACGCTTTATTAGCTTTCTCAATTAGCATTATCGTAGCATAATTGCGAGAACGTTACCGTATTTATACAGTAGCCACTATTTAATGTGGCTCCTTTTAAGATGTACATATATAGGGTTAACGAGGATAATTTCATTTTCTCCATTATTTCCTACTTGCAAATAATGCTTACAAGCATTGCATGAAGCGTACTGTCCATTGGATAATAGGTAACAATCGTATCTTCAT
Organism: Maratus speculifer; assembly: GCA_964019185.1. Taxonomy (NCBI): domain Eukaryota; kingdom Metazoa; phylum Arthropoda; class Arachnida; order Araneae; family Salticidae; genus Maratus; species Maratus speculifer. The sequence continues at coordinate 247,343,201 of OZ025302.1, read as the reverse complement.
TTTTCTCGATTATCATAATCGTTACTTAATTACAGGTACATTATCGTACTTATACCGTAAATTCTCGTTAAGGCGTCTACGCTTAAAACGCATGTCCCGTTAATGAGAACAATTTCATTTCCTGTTTCCAAATAATGGTATATACAGTACATAAAGCTTATTATCCATTGAATAATGCATTGGTAACCAGATTTTTATGAAAAAAAAAACACAGATAACACTGGCGATAATTAATAATTAAAATAATACACTTAACAAAAAGTATTATTTTATTTAACCAGATTATTATATTTCTCTATCAAGATAAAATAGGGACTGATGTCTCATTTTTACATTTATTGATGTAAAATGTGCAGTTTATCAAAAAACAACAAAGTAAGTGCCGGAAACAGTTGATTAAACTATTTTGAATCTAATTTAATTGTTAAACAAATTAAAATCAGTTTTAATAAAGTAGGTGCAATTATTTTTCCATGCTTCATTTTTAACATTAGTTTTTATCTGCAGTACTGATTCCGTATAAAGAAAAAAAATAGGCCTTTATTAATTTATTTTTCCAAGCAAATCATAATTATATTTTCTCAAACTATTTAAAATGAAAATAAATAAATCAATCTTTTAAGCTAAGTGTTTATTTACACTTCACTATTTTTTTATGATTATTATTACCATTATTTCATTAAAAAATGTGATTTTTTACAAATATTGCTCCTATATGGGATCATACAATGCATAAAAAAATGGGTTTTAAATAAGGAAAGCCATTGAGAGAACATTAGACCTTTCTATACTTCAGTTATTTAGCTGCATTTATGAAATTTAGTTAGTAATTAAAGATATGATTTTCCTCAAATATTATTCCTATATTAAATCATACAATGTGTTAAAAATTTGTTTATAAGAAAAGGCATTCAGAGTGCAGATAACGTGCCCAGGCAGAGTACGAACCGGAGAACCCACGGTCAGAAAGCAAGATCTTATGTGCCGAGCAAAAGGCTAGCTCGTTCCCTTCCTGCAAGAAACTCGTTTTACTGACCGCGCAAGATGACTGCTGCAGTATTCCACCCTGGAATCATACAATGCATGAAAAAATGCGTTTTAAAATAAAAAAAGGCATTGAGAGAACTCAAGACCTTTCTATACTTTAGTTATTTAGCTGCACTTATGAAAATTCGTTAGTAATAATTTAGCTTCAGTAAAACAGATATCATCGACATTTTGATTAACATCAAAATTATCTTATCGCAGACTAACTGAAATAATTAATCCTTATTCGATAATTTTCTTATCGGTAAAATTAACTATTTATCTAAACTAAATGTTTATATACGTTTTATTGACTTTCTCTATTATCATTATCGTTGCTTAATTAGGAAAAAGTTACCGTATATATACAGTGGACACTATTTGATGCGACTCTTTTTAAGACTATGTCTGGTTCTAAGACTGTGTCGTATGTCTCATTAAGATAATTTTATTTTCTCCATTATTTCCTATTTACTATTTGCAATTAATGCTACATACATCACATCGCATTGAAGGGTAGTGTCCATTACACTGTAAAAAAAAAAAAAAAAAAAAAAAAAAAAAAATATATATATATATATATATATATGTGAAGGTACTAAACCTTTTCTAGGAAACTGGGATTCCAAGAACTTTTCATGCAACGATAACAAGAAAAATTCATGTAATCGATTCTGAAACTTGAATTTTTGCTGTTACCGCTACAGGAAAAGTTCTTGGAACCCCAGTTTCCTAGAAAAGGTTTAGTACCTTTGCAGATTTTTTTTTTTTTTACAGTGTGGATAATTGGTAGTAATTATATCTTTATTTATCTCGATTATCATAATCGTAGCTTAATTACAGGTGCATTATCGTATTTATAGAGTGGACTTTCATTAAGGCGTCTATGCTTAAGACACATATCCAGTTAAAAAGAACAATTTCATTTTCTGTTTAAAAATAATGCTATATACATTACATAAAGCTTATTTTCCATTAGATAACGCCTAGGTAACCCTTTCTCTATTAGGGTAAATTGGAAACATATACCGCATTTTTATTTTTCTTGTAGTAAAATGTACAATGTATCAAAAAACAACACAAGTACTAGAAATTATTGATCGAACTATTTACAATTTTATTTATTTGTTTACCAAGTTTAAAAACTTTTAAACCTTTATCTAACGACGGTACTTATAAATACCATTAAAATTACTTATTATAAAACTCTTTTAATACGTCAATTAGTTGTAATGCTGCTTAGAATGAGTTACAGATACATTGCTTTATTTTGTTCCAAAAGCATTGTTAGTTACACAAAACAGAAATATTTTTAAAAGGATGATTTCTTTTGCCTTTGTATTTTTTCAGCTTTCTTGGCGCTGAGGGAGGGGGGTGGTGATTTTTCAGTTCGAAAATATTTCTATATTTATATAGTAAGAACATCATATTTATACATTTTATAATTCTACAAAATATCAAAAAAAAATTTTAATAAAAGATTTTAGTGGGTTTACAAATATTGCACGAAATCCCTGTAAATTCAAATTTAATTAATCCTTCTAAATCTTTCAACCCCTCTAAAATCCTTCAGAAATTTATTAAATGATTATGTAAATCTTTTAATTTATTTAAAACAATTTACGTAAAATGCTTAAGCATGTAAAATTTTCAAGAATTCATAATACGGTAGATAAGGGGTTAATAAAGTAGGTATAGTTATTTTCCCAAACGCCATTTTCTATGTGTAGGGTCAGATGCCGCATAGAGAAAATTGGTAAGTCTTATTTTCAAGCAAATCACATGTTTATTTTTTCAAACTACTTAAAATGAAATAAATAAAAGTTACATCAACTTACACAAAATTATATGTTTTGTTAAATTGTGATAAGTTTAACGAAAATACAAAATTGCATTATGAAAAAAAAAAAAGTGAAATACATTTGATTTTACATTTATCGATAGCATAATTACTGAAAAAAATAGACAGCATAATTACAAAAAAGATATAATTAATTTGTTTACATCCAGGAAAACACTGCAGCTACCTTCTAATAAAAGTGCACTGTAAAAAAAAAAAATCTGTAAAGGTACTAAACATTTTCTAGGAAACTGGGATTCCAAGAACTTTTCATGTAACGGTAACAGGAAAAATCCATGTAACCGATTCTAAAACTTGAGTTTTTGTTGTTACCGTTACAGGAAAAGTTCTTGGAATCCCAGTTTCCTAGATAAAATGCAGTACATTTGCAGATTTTTTTTTTTTTTTTTTTTTTTTTACAGTATGCTAGTTTTATTCTATTTACGTCCTAGTCTTTTTATTTTAGGCCTTTCTTTTCATTCTTTGATTTTGTATATCCATTCGCCCACAATTGCCACACTTCCCGTTACAAGAGTAAAGTGAGCATATTTTATGCAACCATTGGTTACATTTGGTGCTATGAATCCAGTCCGCTTTAGACTTTGTTTCTTGATAAAATTCCAGACACTCAGCACAATAAAAATAATTCAATCCCAATCCAATATTGTCAGTAGAATCCGTAAAAATTACCACTGTTGTCATTGTTGATATCCCACTGTCATGGAATATAAGTTCATTCACATGTAAGTTCTAGGGAATTTATAGTGATGAATTTATTGAACCAAAAACCAAAGGTATATTTTGCGCCATCAGTCCCTCACACCAGTAAGGCATCTGTCTCATAGTGACGAGTAACATGCTGTATCGTCATTTTGTGCAATGTAAATGACAGTAGAGAAAAGCAAGCACACGTCTGTATATTCTATGAGTATCTAGTATAAAGTTACAATTGATTTGGGGTTGAATTCTTTGTTTATTTGGATTAAGAACTATATAACAAATATTTATTAGAATAAATTTAGCAACTTACCACTTTGGTTTGAAGCCTAAAAAAGGTATAAATATTTAAGTATTAACAATTAAGTAGTAAAAACGCATACAAAAAAGTACATAGCACAGATATTCCAAGAGCCGAATGTACAAAATCCTAAGATATCGACTAATTTACGCGATAATTATGCAAAAGGAAAAAAAAATATTTTGATCCACAAATCTTTCATTTTTCGTGTTTGATTAAACTTTTTCTTAAAATGGAGTCGTTGTGTCATAAAGTGTTAATAGAATTCGAATATTTTTCAACAAAAAAATTTTATGCTTTTAAATTAATTATTTTGTTATCTTCAAACTGACTTTTTTCGTACTTAATTAAGTTTCTTCTCAAAAACGAACACGTGACGATAGAAATGAGTTAAAAGGAAAAGTAATATAAATTTTTGTTAAAAGGAATATTCTTTTGTTTTTGTTTTTAATTAATTACGTAGCTTTCTGTCTAAAAGTTTTCGCATTTAATTAAATTTTTCCACAAAAGAAAGTCTTTACTACAGACGACATAAGGTAAAAGAACTTGTACCTGTATTGCGTTTTTACTCTGGATATGAAACGATAATGCATAATTTTTTTTCATTTATTTCACATGTTTTTGAATTTTAACTTTGTGCCTGTGAAAAAAAAGCATTTATTTAGTTAACCCGTTAAAGCGTAGCGGTACCATGTGGTACCGGAAGAGTTTTGACTTTTTGTTTTGTTTGAATGCTAATATTTTTGAAAAGAAACATGGTCTTTTTTTGATGACTTAAACTTCGTGATACAATCAAATTAAACTTGCTCTTGCTGTTTAAGAAAAATTGGTGGGAAATTCAATTTTTGCATTTTAAAGCGGGAAATAATTCTAGCTATAAGGTGAAAATAAGGGATTTTTACCTAAAATTATTATCAAAATACTAATGGACTCGTGCTAAAATCTCGCATTATTATTATTATTATTATTATTATTATTTTGTTAAACTTACATAATTAAATATGAAGTGGAACCTGTCGTAATTTGATATAAAAAAGAAATTTTATAATGCCCTCATGAATCATTCTTCGTTTCAGTTTCACTTCTTATGAAACACATCCATTGATTTAAGGCCCCACAATAGTCACAGAAAAAGTACTCATAAAGACCCGGATGATAATGTAAAGTCTATGGGAGCGTTCTTTTCAAATATCTCGCTCAAATTTTAATATTTTTACATGATTATTTTGCATAGGATAGCTGAGGACGCTCCACAACCGGCCTAGTTTTTACTTTTTTGATTTTGCTTATATATTTTTTATATTACGATAGTTTCAATTTCAGAACCAGTTTAAACCGGTTCCGAAAGTTTAAGTAATTGTTTAAAGAAAATCTGAAATGAAAACTGAAAAAGTAAAACCTAGGCCAGTTGTGGATCGTCCTCAGCTATCTTGTGCAAAAAAAAATCATGTAAAAATATTAAAATGTCAGCGAGATATTCGAAAAGAACGCCCCCATAGACTTTATATTAGCGCTCGGCTTTTACCGCGTGCCTAGTGTGTGCTCTTAAGAGCACACACTAGTAACTAAAATGTGAAGTCGTTATGGCCCGTTTAGAGCTCGTTTGTGATCACAATGTGACAAATTTGTGAAAAATGTGTCATTTGTGACTACTTTGACATTAACAAAATGACGGAACTGTGATAAAAGCGACGATATTTAAATTGCCAGAAACATGTTTTTTAAAGTAAATAACATGTTTTGAAGAATTTTTTATAATTTTCTAAAGATTTTTAAAAAAGTCACATCTCAGTCACAATGTGACATCACTGAGTGGTGGCATTTTGGTCACAGATAGGATGTGACAAGGTGACTCACAATGACGTCATTGTGCCGTCACTGTGAACATGCATGCTATGAGGGTAATTAATATTCATGTAAAAATGGAGGAAATGTTTTTCAATAATATTAGAACAATTTCTGATGAAAAAGAATTTTAATGCTTTCGACTGATGATTTTTTAGTATTAGAACAATTTAAAGATAATTAATATTAGAACAATTTGCAGATGAAAAAGAATTTCAATGCTTTCGACTGACGATTTTTTGTATGGATTCCTCGTTCCCTTTCAATAATCAGGATAGATGCTCCATTTCCACAAACGGGAATACTTTCCTTGTTATAAAATAAGTAATCCAATAATGAAATATATTTTCTATCACAATCTGATTCAAAACACATTTCAAGCAATTCGACATGATATTATTTCATGTTATATATAAACTGAATACCTGCCTTTTGGGTGAGCAGATTTCAATTTAGTGACAAAATGCTCTATTCTATGGATATCTTATGATTTATCGTTATTATTATAATCTTTTTTTTTATTTATAAAACATAAAGTGACATATAGTTTGAACAATGGATTATGTGTTTGGTTTTATAATTAGTTTAGTCTTTAGATATCGTTAATGCTCCTATTAACTTTTTTCCAAAAAATTGTCCTCTTGCGTGAAAGGAGTTAAATGGAATTTCACAAGTGTCAAAATTATTCTTTAGTCTACTTTTTAATTAAAGAATTTTTCTCCAGTTAGTTGGAATTTCTGATGTATAATTAACCTTTAACTACTGATAGCGGTCTCACAGACCGCTGAGATTTTCAATTTTCGGAGTTTAACCCGTAATTTTTTGTTTAACTACAGATACTGGTTAAATTTTGCTTCCTTCGGAGCCCTATTACTATCTCTAGAGACTTTTGAACAGTTGAATTGTATTTATAATAGTCCTGTACATAAAGTTTAATACAAAATTAGTATTCTGAGAGTTAATTTAACATTTTATTCATCGTAGATTAAGGGTCAGACAGACCGCTCACAGTAGTTATACGACAATTTTTGTCACAACAGTTAATGGTTAAACTTATCCCCGAAAAAACCCCATCAGCTTATTATAAGAGATTACTTAAAAACAGTGAAATTTTATTACAAAACTGACCATTAAAAATAATATTTATGGTGATTAATTTTTTCATGTAATTTACATTAATAATGCCTTATTAAATATCCAACTCTAAAAATTTTGAAATTAAACGTGTCATTTAACTACAATGGAAACTTTAGCCAAAACACGGGAAAAACAATAGCATTTAATTTTAACGAAATATAGCTTTTTCTAATTTTTAATTAGTTTTTTTTTTTTTTTTTTTTTTTTTTTTTGGTTGCTGCAATTGCTGCTATTAACATAAACATTTTTCAAAAAAAGTCTTCGTTTAAAGTGACTTGAACAAGTGTTAAAAATATTATTCAGTTTCCTTTTTAATTGATTTTTTTTTTTCAACTAGTTGACATTTATGGCGTTTAATTAAAAATTTAATATCCAAATTACACTCTCTCCCTCTTTTAAGATGAAAAATGAGTAAAATAAAATGATTAGAAATAATAGATATGAGTGTTAATACTTTCATGTAATTTTCTTTAAAAAATATTTTTGTAAATATTCAACTAAAAAAAAAAAAAATAATAAAAATGTGTTACTACATTGTGACGGAATTTTGTCGAATATAGTAAAATTCATGTTAACGTTTAGTTTGATCAAACAATTATTTTGTTCGTGTTTTAAATTACTTTGTTTATCCTTTAGGCACTTCTGTTGCTCTTATAATTTAAACTTAAAAAAAAAAAAAAAAAAAAAAAAAAAGATAAGTCTTATGCTTGAACAAATAAGTAAAATTCGTTGAACAAGTGTAAAAATTATTTTTCAGTTTCCTTTTCTATGAGGTATCTTTTTTCAGTTAGTTGCCATTTCTGACATTTAATTAAGCTTATCCCTAAAATTAATCTCGCATCAGGGTGAGAAATAAGTCAAATATAGTCAAACTTTAATGTAAAACTGAAAATTAGAAGTAATATATATGATGAATAATGCTTTCATGTTGTCTGCCTTAAAAATATTTTACAAAATATTTAACTGTAAAAAAATTTAAACATATACTTAAACTCTGGTGAAATTTCGCCAAAACATTTAAAATGCAAATTAACATTTAATTTGTACGAACGAATTCGTTAGGCTTTCTAATTATTGTTTGAAAATTTTTCGGAAAAATGTTCATCATGCATGAAATCAGTTAAGAATAGTCGAACAAATGTGAAAATTATAATTCAGTCTAATTTTTAATTAAACCTTTATTTCACGGTTATTTGACATTTCTTGATGTTTAATTAACTTTAGCCTCAAATCCCCCCCCCCTTTTTTTTTTTTGCTTGAGAAATAAGTTAAATAAAGTCAAACTTTATCTCAAAACTTAACGTTAAAAATAATATGTATGATGATTAATTCTCTCACATTATTTATTTTTAAAATATCTTAGTTAATATTCAACTCAAAAAATTGTTAAACTAAAGGCGATAAACGTGTTAGTAATCTATGATGGAAATTTTGCCAAATTTCCATCATATTCCATTCCATTGAGAAATAAGTTAAATAAAGTCAAACTTTATCTCAAAACTTAACGTTAAAAATAATATGTATGATGATTAATTCTCTCACATTATTTATTTTTAAAATATCTTAGTTAATATTCAACTCAAAAAATTGTTAAACTAAAGGCGATAAACGTGTTAGTAATCTATGATGGAAATTTTGCCAAATTTTACCAAATAAATATTAATATTTAGTTTGAAAGAAAAATTACTGCTTCGAATTTCTAGTTATTAGTTTATTGTTTAAATATCAAATATTAACTTAAATTTATTCGAAAAATTTTCATCATGCTTGAAATTTATTAAAAATGCATGAACAAGTGTTAAAACTGTTATTCATTTTTCTTTTTAGTTAAATATATTTTTCAGCAAGTTGACATTAATTATGTTTAATTACATTTTACACAAAATTACAGTCTCTGCGTGAGAAATGAATTAAATAAAGGCGAACTTTATTACCTTTTTGCTATGAATATGAAATGACATCACCTCCAAAAAATTTAATTAAGACAAAATGTTTTAAAATATTTTGGGAATATAAAACCTTTTATTAATTTTACTATCGACTGTAATTTAGTTGCATGATCTTGCAAAAAAGCACTGATTTTATTATTATTATTATTATTTAAAAAATATTTTAAAGAAAATGATGTAAATAATCGTCTGTAAATTATTTTCATACCAGTAAAATTAATTTAAACTAAATTCTCATTACCTTTCATAGTTCTTAACAAATCTTCCATTATCATGGTTTCGCAGTCGTTAATTTTCGCGTTTTTAAGCTAAATATATAGTTTACTTTTATTTAAATAAAAATTACAATAAGGCACAAATGCTTTTTTTTAACCATATTTTCTTTATGTATATTACAATTTTTTTTCGCCGAACTTAACCTATATACTATATTAATTTCCTTATAACAATATTCCGTACTTAATTCAACTTATTAAATTTAAATCTTGTTTCTAGATCTAATCTATTAATCTTTATGGAAACGATATAAATTCTTAACTCGCCTTAAAAAACATTTATTTCAGTATGTGTAAATTTAAAAGATGGCTCTAAATTAAAAATATTCTTAATTAAAATTTATTTCTTAATATTCCAAATAAAACTCATTTTTTCTATGCTTTTATCAACCCTTTTTAAGAAAGTCTTATTAAATTTATTCCAAAACCATACCTTTCAAAAAATATCATTATTTTTATTTATCTATTTATTTATTTTCCCTCTTTCAACATTCGATATGTGTGCATAACAATAAATTCATTTCTTTTCTTTTTCTCTTGAAATTAATCGCCTGCAAAACTACATCGTTTGCACGGATATTTGAAAATTCTGAGTCGATTATAAATTGGTTAAATAATATATTTTTTAAAAAATAAATTATCGTCTGTGGAATATAGTCTCGGCTCTGGGCATGAGTTATGTTTACATAAAAGAATGATGGTTCGAGAGTAAAGAATGTTCTAGAATTTTCTTTTTAGATTTAAGAGAGGAAGCTTTGAGGTGGTAAGAGAGATTCTTGGGTTTTCTCTTCCAGGAGTACGGCTGGTTGAAGTAAATGATGGAATATTTTTTTTGGATATTTCGGTTAAAGATCGTTTGCAAAAGGAGCTTTTCCCTCTATCATGACTACAGTTTAATAGATGAAATTACAGCAGCCAATGAGTAATTTATTGGATCCTCTACATCTATTTATTTTGTTTTGTTTTTTTTCCTCGCTGGCCATGACTTCTGTGCTTTGAAAGGGAAACCCAGCGATGATGTCTCTGGCTCCTAACTTTAAAATGTCACAGTCATTTATTTGAGTCCGACAGGATTGCTAATGCCTGTGCTGCATTTTTCGGATTTTGAAAGAAATTTGCTATGGAACGAAGTGATAATAAAACCTATGGATCGCCGAAGAATTTTTCCCGCCATGGTTGAGAGGATTATATCGCTTTCCGTGAAAATGGTTTAAAAGATTTCTTCGAAATATCTCGTGAATTCCTGAAGCCTGATATTTTTGGTCATAATGATAAATTTTTGAGACCTGGTGATTTCGAATTGGATTTAATAAGGAAACAGAAGCGCCACGATGACTGACATTCATCTTGTTGCCGCCCAAATATTCGATCAATGACTTTAGGTATTACTGGTAATAATGACAAAAAAAAAAAAAAAAAAAAAAAAAACCTTTTAGGGTCAATTGAACGCCGATTGCTAATTACTTTGATAATTTTCGTTGTTCTTGTCTCCCCTCGTATCATCTTGAGAAATTCTTCGTAAGAGTGGGTTATTTTCAAAATTAATTGAATATTACTTGTACCCTTTTTATATATTTGTGTAGATTATTGTCTGAGCGAAGCGAAGTCTTTATACTCAGAGATACGTAACGATATTAAAAGTCAAAAAAATTCTTTCGTCAAGCAAATCTCAAAAAGTACTTGTCGGATTTTGATTCTGTTTGTACCAATAGGTACCTATGAAGGTAATCTGGTGAATGCACTACATACGAAAAATTAGTTCCAAATAGTTTTAAAGTTATATTAAAAAAACTGATAAAAAGCACAATTTATTTGCATACGTCACAGAAACTTGGTGTGCGTCATTTTTCACTGGCTGGATATTTTCGTAGACAACCGAATCAGAGTGCATGGAGTAAATAGTTGTCTTGACGAAGAGAATACTAATACACATAGTACGTAACGATATTAAAAGTCAAGCATAACTCTTTCGTTAAGCAAACCTGGAAAAATACATATTGGATTGCGATTTTGATTGTACCAAACGGTACCCATGAGAGTAACCTACTGAATGCACTTACTTTCAAAAATTAATTCCAAATAGTTTTAAAACTATTTTTAAAAAACTGATAAAAAGCCCAATTCATTTGCATACGTCACAGAAATATTGTGTGCGTCATTTTTTACCGGTTGTATATTTTCGTTAGATTCCCAAATTTAAGCACATGGAGCAAGGAAAATACGCAAGCAATTTTTAAGTACAATTAATTATATTTAAATTTAAGAAACAGACTGAAAAATAATTTTGTTCTTGTTGTTAATTTAAAAGAAAAAAGTCTTAATTCTTAGTAACTTAGTATTAGTATTTGAGATTTTGCGATAATTTTTATAATAGCACTTAATAGCCGCCATTAGCATCTTTTTATATTTCGCACCTTCGCACATGCAAATTGGAAACAATTATGTCGTGTTTAAATAAAATATGTGCTGAAATAAAATATTGGTACTTCTTCGTTATCGCGTGATCAATTTCGCCAAATTGTACATATTCACATATTTTTTTTATTTTAAATAACGAAAGAAGAAATAAATTAGTGAAACGTTGATAAAAATACAAATAAAAAGCTATATAAAAAATCACTTGATGATGTTTTAAACACATGTTTACATTGTTTAACGAGACATTGATTGGCATTTTATCTTATTGTTTGGCGATAATTTTTTGGTCTACAAGATAATCAAGTAATATCAAAAAAGGAACTATAGTTGAAGCGAAGAATAAACAGTTATAAGTAATAAGCATAATAAATAATATGATAAAAAATAAATATAAAATAATATGAATAATATGAATAAAAATATGAATAATAAAAAATATGAATATAAAAAATATGAATATCACAATAAATCGTAAATCGTTATTCAAAAATAACGTTTTCATCAATTTGGCGGGAAAAAAATCGCGCTAACATGTAGCTTATATTTTTACTCATAAATATGACATCTGTGCCATATTTACGAGTAAAAATAAGCATAAACGATCATCAGATTTGAAATCTCAATTTCTGAAGCCCAAACTGGACCATAATTTATAAAAACGCCTAGGTAAAGATCAAGGCTAACTTATCATAATATCATTAACTTATCATAATATCATCAAGGCTAACTTATCATATTATCATATATGATATTATGATAAGGGGGCCTTGGTAAAGATATTATTTGAAAAGTATCATGAAATTAGAGCAGAGATATCATATACGCATCGGGTTTGGCACAAATTTTGCGAAAATCATTTTTGAATGAATTTAGATTATTTTAAAAAGTAAATAACAATTAAAAAAAGCACGATTAAATTTAGGTTACATAAATATAGAAAAAAATAAGCAATTTATTAACCCTTTCCGGCACGGGCAAAATCTGTTCGTAAATTGAGAAATTATCGACTGACACCGGAATTCACAAACGAAATTTTTAAGTATTTTAAATTCTTTAATTTACGCTTATATTGTAAAAGCAACATTTTAGGAAATATTATTGGTACCGTTTGCAAGTTTAAAATTAAAATTAGGTATCCCAGAACGGGCACAGTGTGCCGGAAAGGGTTAATAAACAAACAACAATAGCCAGATCACCATGCAATGCAAATAATGATATTTTGGCGCTAATTATATGGAAAAGTTCCATATCCTGTTCTAAATTTTTTGGCGAGCTTTTTTTTTTTTTTTTTTCTCTAAACTTGATTATTTCGTAGACCAATTGCGCCAAACTACACAAATCGCCAAACTGTTTGTCAAATTACATAAATTGACCTAATTTGTATTTTAAATAACAGAAGAATAAATACATTTTTAAAATGCGATAAGAAATACACATTAAAAGTTGAATTAAAAATCACTTTATGACGTAACAAGCACGCGCATCATAATTAATGACAAGTGAAAGTAACATTTACAATTATCCAGTATTGGCATGTAACCTTATAGTTTGGCGATAGTTTTTTGATCGACAGGATAACCAAGAAGTACCTTTTCTTGCTATTAAATAAATCGATGTGGTTGTGATCTTCAGCCTGTGAGGTTGCTTTTTTTCTGCACTTTCCAACAAAACTGAAAAATATTTATGCATTCGGTTTGTCTATTCGTCTGTCCACACTCGAACATCCGTAAATATACACCGATTTATATGCAATTGGAAACCTTATTTAGGATCTCCTAGGCATGTTTGATATTGTATATGAAGTATGTGGGATTAATAGTTTATTTACAGGGGCACCCAAAAGATTTTCATTGCAGTATGGTCTATTGGGGGAAATCCTTTGCAGAGTATTTTAATGAAATTACGCTATTGCAAATTTACGAAACTTATATAAACCACTGGATTTCATTGCGATTAAGTTATAACAGGATATTCATAGCATTTTTAATCCAATTACAAAGACACACAAAAGAAATCGGTTACAATACTATTTTTGAGCAATAATTTCTGGAAATGCGTTTTCAATTTCGGCGAGCGTTTTTAAATTTAACTGCTTTTTTAGGTGTGTCCCTAATTAATATAAAATATTTAGTAACTATAGTCGCCGTCTGATCCGTTCGTCTGTATCTCCACATATAACAGCACAAAAACTATCCTACGGAATCGTTTGAAATTTTAAATATCTATTTGTTGTCGAATTTGTTGAGTCGTTGCAAATTTTAATAAAATCAGATAAATTTGAAAACAGGGACAATCAAAAGTACTCCGTTACATTACGGCCGATGGGATGAAATAGTTCCAAGCTCTTTTTATTGATGTTAAACCCATCGAAACATAATGAAATAGATATGAATTTATGAAAAGCACTAGAATACATATTTTGTAGAACATGCCACGCAAAAAATATTTATTATTCATTTACACGTCACCACAAAAGAATTCCATTATAAAATAGTATGAGGAGTGGGGTGGGACATTAACTTTTCAGCTTTACTAATCTAGGAATTTTATCATAGAATCATTATCTCAATTGCCACTAGCAGGCCTTTTAAATAATAACCTTTTTCCGGTAAAACGGCGTAATCGAGTTCACATTTGCGTATTTCAGCCAGCATGTTATGCTGAAAAAAATATGTTCAGATTTGTAAATCACTTGTGATGACACTTTGACGGCTCAAAGCTTATACAGACGAGATATTCAGATCTCGTTCATATCTTATGCTATTGTCATTGCCAACAGTGGAAGACAGTGGGAACAAATAGAGAATATACACTCTAAGCAGAGAGTATACGCTCAAGTTATAGAATATATCCTAGAATGTATGTACTGCGGCTTTTTGAGAAAGAGGGCGAGGGAGATGAGGTGATTCTTAAAAAATCCAGAAAGTATGCGGCGTATACCTCTGTAAACTCTCTACTACATTCATGATTGCCGATTCGTTTTCTTTTATGTATGCTAAAGCGAAATACAGCTCAATTTCATGGGAATGGGTTTAAAACGAAAACAAATCAGCGTATGTAGTGGCCAGCAAGCACGACCCATTTAAATCAGATTGTGCATATCTGGAACACACACGAAACGGCAGATTGTATTCCTTTGTTGGCGTTTTCGGGATTTTTATGTATTTTTTTTAAGTGAGAATACCCCAATTTTTTATCAAAAACCTCATCGCATACATTGAAAACAGATGTAGATATTATATTATTATATTAATTATTTTGTTCTACCTATTTAAGGGCACTACACACCATATAAAAAAATCCCCCATTCCACTCAACCATCATGATTTGCGCCAATTTTAGGTACTAAAATTGATGTGTATATTCTTTACGCCATTTCAAAGAGTTTAAATTCCGATATAAGATATTTTAGCGCTTTGTTAGCTGCATTCTTCAAATTTTATACTTATGCGTGACAGTTTTGTATAGTTTGATTTCCCATTTTTTAACCGTGTATAGGAATTTGTATGTAATATTTTGCAAATGTAACATTCACCTTGCTCTTTTTTATTATTTCAATTTGTGACAATATATAATCAATTAAAGATAGAATCTCTTTTTACTTTTAGCATAGTATTTTAAAAACTCTGTTCTAAGCAATATCGCTCAGACTAATCCCTCTGAGGGAAGTCCTAGTTTATTCTCTGTTTGTGATGTTTATTTATTTATTTGTTTGTTTTTCTTTGAGTTATTTATTAATCTATTTATGAGTATTATCATTATCATTATTATTTGTTGGAGATTGAAACATTTTTAGGTGCGTTCGTAATTATGTAAATACGTAGCACCTATTGTTGTCGCTCAGTCCGTCCGTCTGTCTGTCTGTCCGTCTGTCTGTCCGTCTGTCTGTCCGTCTGTCTGTCTGTCTGTCTGTCCGTCCGCATATAACAACGCAAAAACTACCCAACCGAATCGTTTGAAATTTAAAATACATAATTATTACATAATTTTGTCGAGTCATTTCAAATTTTATGAAAATCGGATGGATAGATCAATTACAGGGACAATCAAAAGGATTCCGTTACATTACGGTCAATGGGGAAGAAAGTTTCAAATGCATTTTAATCGTTTGAAATTTAAAATGTATATTTATTGCATAATTTTGTCGAGTCATTTCAAATTTTATGAAAATCGTATGGATAGATCAATTACAGGGACAATCAAAAGGATTCCGTTACATTACGGTCAATGGGGAAAAAAGTTTCAAATGCATTTTAATCGTTTGAAATTTAAAACGTATATTTATTACATAATTTTGTCGAGTCATTTCAAATGTTATGAAAATCTAATGCATTGATCAATTACAGGTACAATCAAAAGTATTCTGTTTCATTACGTTCAATGGGATAAAAAGTTTCAAATGCATTTTAATGGTGTTACACTCATTTGAATATAATAGAATCGACATGAATCTATGAAATATGTACTAAAAATACATTTTGTATAATCTGTGATGCAAAGAATGTTTATTATTAAATTACAGGGCCACACAAATGTATTCCACTAAATAATGTTATACGGGGAAACATTGTTTTGGGGGTGTTTTAATTATATTAAACTACTTCACATTTTATGAATAAGATATACGTTAATGAAGTATAATAAGAATTACTCCCTGCATATATACAGGAACACAAAGATTTCGACCACTATATTGTATCCAAAGTACGCTCTACTATATCAGCAAGATATGAATATTTTAAAACTTCGTTATCAACGAACGCACCTCATTTGCTACGCTTTACGTGCAATTTCCAACTTGTTGTTCTTTAGAATTAAATTGAGGAGAATGATGTTCTTAAGATATTTACTGTTGCATATTAAAGACTATTATGATATTTTTATGCACGGTGTAAGATTAGTTTGTAATAATAATGAAGTATAAAAGAACTTAGACGCTCAAGTTTATTTTTTTTTTAAGTACATTTTCTAATTTATTGATATTTGTTTGTTATCAAGAACTATTCTCAGAATGCAGTATTTTTATGATGATGTTCCTATTACAAGACATTTGAGCTAGAAAACTAAGTTAACATTTATGTTTTTTCTTTTATTTGTTAGAATTTCTGGTTGCAAGGAGCTTTAGTTCCCGGAGGATTCTTATAATTTATTTAAATTCAGTAAAAAGGATGGAATTGTACAAAGCTGCTGCTATAATTTTGACTGATAAATATAATTAATTTTTTCAGTAAATTTTGTGATTTTAAGTATGAAATTATCTATCATTAAATTTTTTGTATCCGTTTATGATTTATGAAATAATAGAATTAAAAAGTTAATTCCAATTTAAGGTATAACTATGATATTTACAATTTCTATTTTTATTAGATAAAATTTCTGGTTAAAATTAACAGCTAAATATAGTCACAATTTCACGATAATTCTGATTAAGATTTTTTTAACCTCCTGACTGCCGCCGGATGATTTTTTCACACACTAAGTTGCAGGTTTCACTGCAACATAAGCAATATTTAAATTAGTATAATTCCTCAAATAAAACCCAGTTCTGAAAAATTAAGTTAGGATTGATGCTATCAAAGATTATACACCGATACGAATAACATATTTTGCATTAGGTTGGAAAAAACATCTTTTTTTTATATTTTTAATAAATTACAGAGAAAACAACATTACAATATTACCCTTTGGCTGGGCAGTCAGGGGGTTAAAGGGTGGATAATAGTTTTGTGTGACACAACTAGAATGTAAACATAACCAGTAGACAAAGCCCTCAAAATTGCAAAAGCGCGAATTCGTGAATTTCACCTTAAAAGTAAAAGACTTTATGATCGAAATTTTGTCGAATCCCCATTAAAAATACAAGACTGTAATTTATGAAGAATTTAAATACCCTAACGCTCGAAAATTAGAACCCACTTTTTCTGGACCATACAAAATTATAAATAAACTTTCTGATGTAACTTACGAAATAGATAAATTTAATTATGAGACAGAACAGAATTCCGTTATTGTGCATGTTTCTAAATTAAGACCCTATTTTTCACCAGAGGATTTTAAATTGTTTCATGAGCAACCCAAAAAACAAACAAAACCTCAGATACAATCACAATCACTAGATCAAACTAAAATCAAGACATTAGATTAAATTTTAATTCTTACTCTTTAAATATTTTATCACCGTAATTTTCAACATTAGCAAGTATTTTCTTGGTGGCCAACAAGAATATTACTTGTTTTTGGGAGTTTTTGGGGTTAAATTGGGCTCCTTATGCAGGCATAAGGTGTACACTTTGATTTTAAAAGCTTCCAAATTGATGTTGATAAATTAATTTTAAGTGTATATAATTCTAACTATATTTACTCATTTATTTGACATCAGTATTATTCTATTTATTCAACAGATATTTATGTAATAACAGTTATAAAATTTGATGATTTTACTCAAACCTATAACTTAATATGTGATTTTCAGTGATTGTGAAAACTACAGATATTAAAAGTTTTTCAAAAAGCAAATTATTTTTATTTCCATTTCTCAATTAAGAATGACATCTTTTCTTCCTATTTGTTTTATTATTAAAGTTTATAAACCATGTGTAGATAAAATATTACTCCACATTTGTCATTTGTAAACTTATAACCAAATTTGACAATTTTGTAAAAGAGTATCAGAGAGGAATTATTGTAAGGAAATACTGATTGAGAGTCCATTTTCTAAATAGTTAGATTTAATTTTATTTGGATTTTGGAATTATTATTATTATTATTATTTTGTATATTTTCGGCTAATAAAAAATACTTTCTTATGCTATTATAAGTTAAGAAAATTATTTAGTTGCTATGTAATTATTTTTATCCTCAACCAATATTTTCCCTATTAATAATAAATAAACTGTGATATATTCTTTTGATTATACTCTTGTTTTATTATTATTATTATTATTTCTATAATGAAGTACAGTATGAATTACATTTTTATTGAGAAAAAATAGGATATGGAGTATTAGTATTGTTGTTGCTATAAATTTTGAGTTTTATTATGCTACTTATTATTATTATTATTATTATTTGAATTTTTCTATATTATTTATTATTAATGTTTTGAAGTGATACTATTTATTATTAGAAATTTGACATATTATTAAAAAATGTTGGAATCCAACAAAAAACTAAACACAATTTTAAACCAAAATGAAAAAATTATGCACTTCACAATAAACTGGATTGAAGATCTTTTATTTGAAGGACAGTATTTAGTAAACTTTCCGGAAATTCTTATTTAGATTAACTATTGATAGTGAACTACATTGAAGAATTGCATTTTTAAAAAACTATGAAAGACTTTTTTCATTTGAAGGACTTCATTTAAAATAAACTATGCATTAAGTATTGTAAATATTTAAACTTCCATGAGAAAGAGATTTTTTATTGTTTTTATTATATTTTTCATATTTCTTGCTTATTAATATTATTAACTTATTTTATGTATTATCTCCTATGCACTTACAAATGGTAAGTGATATTGTAACATTTCTGTATTTTTTTTTCACGGAAATGCTCCTAGCTAATTTTAATTCTATTTAATTTGCTCTTAACTATTTATTTTTTTTTATCGCTGTTACTTTTATATTGCGTTAATTTTCTTTTTCTTCCATCTCTTTGTTTCCTGAGTTTAACAATTTTATTCCAAAATTTAACTTTTTAAAGTTATTAGATTTCTGTTGTCTGAACTTGTAGTTTTATTTAACTATCAATTTCATACAAATTTTGGGGGGAGGGGGGATAATATTACAAATTTAAATTTTATTTTCGCCGAAATTAACCTTTATACTATATTAATTTCCTTATAACAATATTCCGTACTTAGTTCAACTTATTAAATTAAAATCTTGTTTCTATATCTAATCTATTAATCTTTATGGAAACAATATAAATTCTTAACTCGCCTTAAAAAACATTTATTCCAGTATATGTAAATTTAAAAGATGGCTCTAAATTAAAAATATTCTTAATTAAACTTTATTTCTTAATATTCCAAATAAAACTCATTTTTTCTATGCTTTTATCAACCCTTTTTAAGAAAGTCTCATTAAATTTATTCCAAAACGATACCTTTCAAAAAATATCATTATTTTTATTTATATATTTATTTATTTTCCCTCTTTCAACATTCAATATGTGTGCATAACAATAAATTCATTTCTTTTCTTTTTCTCTTAAAATTAATCGTCTGCAAAACTATATCATTTGCATGGATATTTGAAAATTCTGAGTCGATTATAAATTGGTTAAATCATATTTTTTTAAAAATAAATTATCGTCTGTGGAGTATAGTCTCGGCTCTGGGCATGAGTTATGTTTACATAAAAGAATGATGGTTCGAGAGCAAAGAATGTTCTAGAATTTTCTTTTTAGATTTAAGAGAGGAAGCTTTGAGGTGGTAAGAGAGATTCTTGGGTTTTCTCTTCCAGGAGTACGGCTGGTTGAAGTAAATGATGGAATATTTTTTTGGATATTTCGGTTAAAGATCGTTTGCAAAAGGAGCTTTTCCCTCTATCATGACTACAGTTTAATAAATGAACTTACAGCAGCCAATGAGTAATTTATTGGATCCTCTACATCTATTTATTTTTTTTTCTTTCTTCGCTGGCCATGACTTCTGTGCTTTGAAAGGGAAACCCAGCGATGATGTCTCTGGCTCCTAACTTTAAAATGTCACATGTGCCTAAATTTAATTAATTTTGTTCTAATAGATTTTATTTAAATAACATTTTTTACTGAATTTAGAATACTACAATTTGATAACCACCGACTAACAAATTAATATTTTCAGTTTATATATTTTAACACTAGAACCGCCATTAGGGGTCATAATGACCCCTGCCAGATTGATAATAGTCGATTCGAACCAGAATTTTCTTCATAAGATATCTTAAATATGTGCAGCAGAATAATAGGCTAATAAAATAAGTTAAATAGTTTAAAATTAAAATTCCGGTGAGAAACACTTTTTATAAAACTTGAGTATAATGCCTGGCGGTTCTAGTGTTAAAATGTGTACATAATAATATCTATTTATGATATGTTCAAGAACATTATAAGAAAAATAATTAATATTTTAATTGCCTTCTTGAAATATAAAATTGGTCTTCTTTCAAGCTTATATAATATGTTAAAAACACTTGTTACTGATGCTCGTCTGTTGTAGTAACTCTTTTTGTAATTTACAATTCGAATAAAACATTTGTGATGCCTTTAACTTAGTAGTATAATTTAAATTATATTAAAAAAATAAATTATGAAATGATATTGTTAATAAATAATAACAAAAGATTGGAATAAAAATATTTAAAAAAATAAATAAAACATTTATTAATATACACTGGTGTCCAAAAGTTAAGCATAATTCGTAAAAGGCTAAAAATGCAAAGTAAACATTCGTAAAATTATTCAAAATTACTTGCGGAGATTAATTGGTTGAAGAAAAAACATTGGGTGCAAAACTTTTCAGTCGACTACGCCATGCGCGAAACACTTGCGCATGTCGGAACACTTATAAAACGGTTCACGCGGTATAGGCAGTTCAGACGAATTTCGTAAAGCTGATGTGCCAAGAAACATTGTTACGATCAAACAGGATTAATGATGGCAGAAAGACGCCAACTGGACATGTTTGCGAAAAGAAGAATCGTTGGAAAGTTGGAATCCGGACTATCGCAAACCGAAGTGTCTCGAGTTCTGAACGTGGACCAGTCTGTGATCTCAGGATTGTAGCAGAGGTTTCAAAGTACGGGATACGTTATCCGACGACCAGTACCCGGTCGATCAAGTATCACAACCCATCGCCAAAACAGGTATCTGGCAATAAGTGCGCGACGTCAGAGGAGCAGTACTGCCAGAAAACTGTGTTCGCCGCTCACAGTCGCTACAGGAACATGAATTCCGAGACAAACTGTTTACAGTAAAACACAATCATGCTGGTCTGTGTGCCAGAAGACCAGCAGTTTGTATTCCTCTCACGTCTGAGCATAAATTCGCTCGTTTAAACTGGAGTTTGAAACATCATCATTGGAATGAGGGAGAGCCGACCAATGTGATGCTCAAAGACGAGTCCCGATTTAGTCTGACTAGTGATTCTCGTAAGGTAGCGATACGGAGAGAACGTTCAACACGTTTTGGACCAAGAAACATAATGGAAAGACATCTTTTTCCATCAGAGGGCGAAATAGTATGGATATGCATCATGTTGGACGGCCGCACAGACCTCCATATCTTTGACACGGGGTCTGTGACTGGTAAAAAATACATAGACAAAGTTCTTGAGCCTTAGGTTCGCTTGTTTCGAGGTGCTGTCGGTCCTGACTTCATAACAATGGATGATAATGCCCCTTGTCACCTTTCATTACTGGTTGACGAATTCCTTGAAACGGAAAACATCCAGCGCATGTCGTGGCCTGCAAACTCCCCGGATTTATAACCTATCGAACATGTATGGGATATGTTCGGAAGACAACTTGCAGCCTTTTCATACCCACCATGCTCCGTTCCAGAACTGAAAAGAGCTCTCAAAGAAGCTTGGGACTGTTTGAGCCCACGACTCATTCATAATCTCGTAGCAGGTATGGGAAATCACTGTGCAGCGTGTCCGGCTGTCAGAGGTGACCACACGCCTTATTAAACTGCAGCATCACTATTTTATTTAATATTTTCTTTCATTTTCCCTTTAAAGTGTGAACCCTTACTATGCTGAGTATTCTTTCAAACTGCTACTTTGGATAATAAAAACAAAAATTATCGTTCTTTTGAATTGTTCCCTTATTTTGTAACCGTTTTACCGTCGCATATCACGTTTCACCACATTCCGATTAACATTTCTTTCATTACTTACTTAATTACCAATTATGCTTAATATTTGGACACCAGTGTAATTTAGGCACTGTCAGCACAGTAGTTACCGTATTGTAGTGGCACACTGCAGGTCTGTTGTTTGCCTCCGGATTTGGAAATTAACCATTTAATTAAAAAAATATATTTACTTTTAACATACTTTACTAAATAGTGGTGTTAGATATTTATGACGGCAGATTATCTGCACTAAGAATATAGGTCCCTCCATAATAGTTTTTCTGGATGATCCTAACCCGTATTTACGCACTATTATCCAAGGTTCTAAGAAAACCAGGGAAAACATTGAATGATTAGGCCGGCGGACGCGATTGGGTTCGAACCCAGCAGCTCTCGCGCACCAGCTGCGAGAGAATAACCTCTCATTCACTGGTGGGACCTGCCCTGCATCAATTCATCTCGAAGACGAAGCCTGTTTCCCATTAGAAGCAGGGATAGAGTCGATGCCACCGGATTTTTGTGAGGTTCACTCATATCCCAGCATTCCGTGAGCAAGGCAATACTTTGGCGCGCTTTATTGTGACGGGTGCTGCAACAACGAGAGATAAAACCGGTAAAAAACATGCCAAGTTATCGCCAATCGCCAATACCAGCCAGTTTCAGGGTCGCACATATCACTGCTCCCTCAACAATGCCTATTCACTGAGCAGACGACAAACGAGAAACGTCATGAAGTGGAGGCGAAATCACTAACTTTATTGGTTCCACAATCGCCACGAAACTCAAAACGCGATCGTTGTCAGGGAAACGGCCTCCACTACGTCACAAGCGAGAAGGCATTGTAGAGGAGGCAGTGCACATATCAAAGAATTCTCAACTTTCTTTGAAGCCGATCCGTTGACCGGTACTCTTTCCTTATCTCTCGGGCATTTCACCGCGGTATAATTCATCGCAGCGTCAATTCGTCAAAATACCATTGCGTCGCAACACGTTATTTCGTCGTGGTATCAGTTTGTTGCAGTGTCATTTCTTTGTAGCGAAACAAATGTTAAAGTCGATCATAATTTACTTTCTCAGATATAGTGAATTGTAACTAACATGTTACAGGCCGATTTTATATACGGGTATATTTAAAAGTATATATAGTACTAGGAAGCTCAGCCCTCGAGAGTTACGACCGCCAACTCCTATTCAAACTTTGCAGCTTCTGAAATATACAAATGTGCTCTGTTTAAAAAAAAATATTACCATGTTCCGGAAGATTGAATGATACTATCAGTATAAGAGTGCAGCTATCTTAACCGTGTTGCCTTACTTTAAAGTTTGAACGTGCGTTTATTTTTATTTATTTATTTATTTATTTTATTTATTTTTATTTTTACTTTTTGTTACCTTGGTGTCCTTTATCGTTGTCGTAATAAATGACACCAAATTTCGGGACAGGTAAATAAGATAAATTATCCATGTGAAAATCAGCTTTTATAAAATGGTTAGCTTAACACGTTGAGCGATGTCACCTGTGTGACCTGTGAGCTAACTTTCAGTTTAGATTGCGTCTTTTACCGATGACGTACAATCTAAAACATTATATAAAATAATAAATGTATATATTGTTTTAAAACGTTGCTGAAAATTTATTAAAAATTTACTTAAGGGTGTTCTTAAATCAAAAAGGGCAACTTTGTGACACATGCTTTAATTTATTTTTGTTCGTAAATGCGTGAAAATAGCAAGTGTTGTTATTCAGAAACAGTCTAATTGCACTCAGTTTTCTGTTCTTTTAAAAACACAATAGATATTTCATAACGATTCTTCAAAGTTGATGTTTTTGAGCACATTTCTTGACTGAAGCAGAAGAACCGGTCGAAAAGCAGAAGAAAAACGGTTGATCTCTTTATCGAAATAGCTTAGAATTGGATAGGTAATTTAATTACCATAAAATGGAAAAATAAATTCGATTCGAAATCGCTTCCATTGTCAGGCATTCCAATTTTATATGTTTCTCTTAAAAAATGAATTTGCAAATGTGTCAAAATATTTTTAGTTTGTTGCGCTGAGCAGTTGAGAACACCCTTAACTTTAATTTATTACAGAATTATATTTTCTTAATAATTCCTTAAAACATTATAAGTTTTTTGCTTCATTGTCATTTACCGTGGCACTCAAAGTATTAAAAATGACACTACTTTCCCGAGTTTTATAACTACGCTATGAAGAACATTCTTCCTTTAGATTTGAGATTAAATATATAGAATATTGCCCAGTTAAACTGATGGCACTGAGCTCACAGGCTATGCATACTAATTGTATATTATAGAAATATACTTTCAAGAAATGGTGCCCTTCAAAAAAGAAATCGGGGAAGGGGGGGGGGGCATAGCCTCCCATTTTCCCTTTTTATACTTAATTGCTGAGCCCCCAAAATTAATTAGGGATACGCCGTATCTACAGTAAGTCTATATCCGAAATTCGATGCAAGTCGGATAATTCTGCATATAAACCCATTTATATAATTAAAGAGGAGTTATCTTCTGTTCCCACTCTTATACTTAATCATTAAACCTTGAAAACTATTCAGAGATTCGATTTATCAGAAATAACCTACATTCAAAATTTAAAGCAAATCGGATAATTCTGCATGTAAACTCATTTATCTAATTTAAGTCGGGTAATCGCCCGTACTCCCCTTTATACTTAACAAAAGTACACCACAACTAACCAGGGAAGCTTCTAATCATTATGAATCTGTGTCATAAAACTGAAGCAAATCGGTATTTTCTTCATGAAAAACCATTTACCTAAATTAAGAGGTGTCCCCCCATGCAATATTTTACTTATGTAATGAATTCCCAAAACAAAGCAGTCAAGCGCTTATCAGAATGATCCTATATCCAAAATATATAGCAAATTAGTTAATTCTGCTAAAAAAAACTAGTTTCCTAAATTAAGGTTCGGGTTACCCCCATTCACATATATATGTGATGATATTTTAGGGGTGTTCCCGCAAAAACAAAACGATCTGACGAAGCGAAAATGATGGCACGAACAATGTCGACGGTCGATATGTCATAATCAATCACATCACATCCAATACATTCGCAGCCGAAGCAAGTTAACAGATGGAACTCGATGACTGGTGTTGTCACTCCAAATAATTAAAATTCTACGCAGAATCAGTAAATATCACATTTTATTATAATTCAGTTTCAATGTTACTCCATCATTACAACTAGATTCTCGATAATTCAAGCCAATGTCGCGGAAAACAACAACAGAACAAATAGGGGCTTGGTGCAAAGCCATTTTCGGGAAAATACCACCAATACAGCAAAACATTCTAAATATATTAGAAGAGGCAATGTACGCGCTTAACATTTGGAAGGTCAATCAATTCTAATCGCTCCGTAAGCTCAAACTGATACTCTCGAATAATCTCAGATAAATTGGCCCCGCCTCCTCTGACGCATTGACTTAAAAACCCACTAAGATTTATTCGAATGTAGTTGTAATTTGCTTCGAGCCCTTCCATTGGATCAAGGGTGGGGCTAGATGTAAGGATTAAATCATACCTCGCGCAAGAAGATAAAAGTAATCAGTCGAAAAATGCGATGAGTCAAACTATCAAGCAGACGATTATTAAATAAATAAAACAAAATTAAAGTTTTTGATAAATGTTTTTTAATCTAAAATGGGAAATGGATTTGTGGAATAAATTTAAGATTTCGCAACAAGATATTGACATTTAAGTAATATATTTTAGTTCTTTTTATGAAAATAATTAATATATTATGCTGAATTAAAGAAAATAAAAAGAAAAGGAACTTTAGCCGTTAAAAATACTAATATATTACGGAAACTGATAATGAAAGTATGTTCTTATAAAACTTTAGCACAAACTCGAAGCGGTAAAATGACAAAAAAAAAATATTTTTACATATATACATATTACAAATTTAAATTTTTTTTCGCCAAAATTAACCTTTATACTATAATAATTTCCTTATAAAAATATTCCGTACTCAGTTCAACTTATTAAATTAAAATCTTGTTTCTAGATCTAATCTATTAATCTTTATGAAAACGATATGAATTCTTAATTCGCCTTAAAAAACATTTATTCCAATATGCATAAATTTAAAAAGATGGCTCTAAATTAAAAATATTCTTAATTAAACTTTATTTGTTAATATTCGAAATAAAACTCATTTTTTCCCTGTTTTTATCAACCCTTTTTAAGAAAGTCTTATTAAACTTATTCCATTTAAACCATACCTTTGAAAAATATCATTGTTTTTATTTATTTTTATTTTTCCTTCGCGTTTGATGTTATTGTGTATCAATAAATTCATTTATTTTCTTTTTCTTTTAAAATTAATCGTCTGTAAAAAAATCGTCAGCAGGATATTCGAAATTCAGAGTTCGAATATAAACTAGTTAAATAATATTTTTTAAAATAAAAATTATCGTCTGAATGAGATAAAAATCTCGACGCTGAACATGAATTGTGTTTACATGGGAAAATAATGATTAGAAAGTATAGATTTTTCTAGAAGTTTGTTTTTAGATTTAAGAAGGAAGCCGGCAGATGATGATAGATATTCTTAGCTTTTTCTTCGATGAGTCCGTTAAAGACGGCTTTTGGAAGTAATGATGGAATATTCTTTTCGAGGATTCGGTTCAAGACGGCTTGCAAAGGGAGCATTTCCCTTTCTATATGACTACAGTTTAATAAACTAAGTTGCAGCAGCCAATGTGTAATTTAATGAATCTTCTACATTTATTTATTTATTTTGTTTTTTCCCTCGCTTGCCACAACTGTGTTTTTAAAAAAGGGGAACTAGTGAAGATATTTCGAGTGTCTCCTTAAAACTTCACATACATATATAATATTTTATTTTTACAATTTTTCTCGAATTTGTATTTAATATATGTTACGATCATCGAAATAGTATCTGCTCTATCACTAATTTAAGTAAGAAATGAGTTGAACTAATACATTAAACTTTGACATTCTCGATTGGGACCTTCACTAAAAAATCTCAAAAAAATGCTCTTCATTTAACGATTCATATTTTTACACAAAAGCAAGTAAAAAACCCGTGCATAATATATATGCATCTTTAAATCTACCTGTATCTAAAATCGGCCCGTAAGATATTTAGTTATACTTTTCTACATGTGAAAAATAAAATCATGATTGTTTTTTCTTTTTGCTACAATGAATTGACACTACGATGAAATGATGCGGCGATGAATTGACGCTTCGATAAATTGACACTGCAATGTATTGAAGCCACGATGAATTGTGCATTGACGTGACACTCCAAAAGGTCCATAATCACAGTTTAGCGACAAATTTCGTTTCAAAAGATTAACATATTCGATGCCAATCACGCACCAGCGCGTGATATGGCGCGAACATTAAGGGCCCCTCACGCGCCAGCGTGTGATGTGGAGTAATGTCCAATTGCCAGTTACGCGCTAGCGCGGGAAAATCTTTGACTGATTCTTTGTTATAAAAAGTAAATCGGCTTCTTGGTAAAACCCACTTCTGCAGTGCGGCATTAACAATCATCACATCTTCACGTAAGCGGCAGCGAATGTGTTAAGGAATCCAATTTAGGCTACATTTTAAGTGTAAATTCTAACTGAGCTTTAACTTTTTAAACGTAAAATAAAAAATATATACATTTTTATACATTTCTGAAAATGATAATTATTCAAATTATCATTTCTCCGTAGAAACCAAGTAATTAATCTTCTTCACATTATTTTCTTGGCAGAAAAATTTATCATTACTTTAAACTAACTGTTAATTTACATTTTACAATTTTTAGCAATATTTACATCATCTCAGATTAGTGACACGTTTAGCTTAAAAATGTTTAGTTAAATATAAAAGTACGCTTTCTTTAATTATAAATTTGTTCAAAGCATTCGCATTTTTATGTTTAACATTTGATAAGATATTCTAGAAATTTTAGAAATTTAATTAGATTAGTTTAAGTTTTATTTTAATTTAATAAAACTTTTGCCATAACATAAAATATCCTTAGACGCGATTAGAATTGTTAATTATTTTCCGAATTAATCTTCACTGTTTGAACGTGAAAATATCGAAACAAAATGGAAATTTTTTGTTATAAGTTTCAAATTTATCATCCAGAAAGATAAATAAAAATATATTTTAGTTCTTTTACCTTTCCTAGAAAATAAATTACTTTCTCTTACAAATTTAAAGAACTTTTATTGACTTTTCAAAATTGTCCTGTCTCGAATAACTGAAATTAATGTGGGTAAAATTTTAGTACCGCTTTGAATATAAGAATATTTTGGAACTATTTTAAATATAATCCGTATTAAATTAAATAAATACGTCTAAATATAGATATTAGTCTGGTTCATATATTAACAGATTAAAAAAAGTTGATTTATAAAAAAAAACAAATTTCCCGGAATTGTATTCTAAGATGACATCCATTTTTATTACGCAAATCCTTTTAAAGATCTTTATATAATTCATTCATTGGTGAAGGAATTCAATAATGATCCAAAATTAATTAACTTTTAAATTTTACAAATGTACAGGATGATCAAAAAATAAGTTGCTCACTTCAGAACACTCTAGAATTTTTTAAATTGGTCTAAATGAGATTAAATTTACACAGATTAGCTACAGATAATTCAAGTGATGTGCTTTCCATTTTTGAAAAAAAAAATAAATAAATAAAAATAAAAAATAACACAAATAAAACAAGTTGGAAATTGCACGTGAACATAGCATATGAGGTGCGTTCGTCCGATAACGAAGTTTTAAAAATATTCAGATCTTGCTGATATAGTAGAGCGTACTTCGGATACAGTATAGTAGTCGAAATCTTTGTGTTTCTGTAAATATGCAGGAAGTAATTTTTATTACACCTCAGCAACGTATATCTTATTCATAAAATGTGAAATAGTTGAATATAATTAAAACACGCCCCAAACAATTTTTCCCCGTATAGCATTATGTAGTGGAATAATTTTGTGTGGCCCTGTAATTTAATAATAAAAATTATTTGCATCACAGATTGTACAGAATGCATATTTTAGTATATATTTCATAGATTCATGCCAATTCTATTATGTTCGAATGAGCGTAACATCATTAAAATGCATTCGAAACTTTTTTCCCATTGACCGTAAAGTAATGGAATACTTTTGATTGTCCCTGTAAATGATCTATGCATCCGACTTTCATAACATTTGAAATGACTCGACAAAATTACGTAATAATTATATGTTTTAAATTTCAAACGATTAAAATGCATTTGAAACTTTTTTCCCCATTGACAGTAATGTAACGGAATCATTTTGATTGTCCCTGTAATTGATCTATGCATTCGATTTTCATAACATTTGAAAGGACTAGAAAAAATTACGCAATAATTATATGTTTTAAATTTCAAACGATTAAAATGCATTTGAAGCATTTTTCCCCATTGACCGTAATGTAACGAAGTACTTTTGATTGTCCCTGTAACTGATCTATCCACCCGATTTTCATAAAATTTGAAATGACTCGACAAAATTATGTTATAATTATATATTTTAAATTTCAAACGATTCGGTTTTGTAGTTTTTGCGTTGTTATATGCGGACGGACAGACAGACGGACAGACATACGGACGGACTGAGCGACAACAATAGGTGCTACGTATTTACATATTTACGAACGCACCTAAAAATGTATAAAAATACAAAAATTAAAAGTGCAAATTTTTCCACTAAGAGGTGCTGTAATACACCTAAAACATTTAATTTGCTTTATAAATAATAAATAAAGTTAAGAAAGTGAAACAGGTAAATAAAAATGCAAAATCCGCCGTCAGATTCTTCATACAGTGTATCATACGGTTTATCCAGCACTCGGAATATACAACTGGCACATTCACGCAATCATGCCGAGATCGCAAGCAATAAGTTGTCCACTTCAAAGGACTGTAGAATGTGTCCCATGGTCCAAATGAGATCAAATTTGAACAAAAGATAATCCAAATGATGTTTACTTAAAAAAAAATTACAAAAAATAAAAATACAAAATTTCTCCGCTAGGAGGTGTTGTGATGCGCTTTAACATTTTAAACATTAGCAGCAAAATTTTGAAATTTTATTTTTGTAACTTTTTCTGGGGGGAGGGGTAGTAGTGTTTTTTTTATGCGTAAAATTTTTTAAAAATTCATAAAAAGCTATTAAAAAAAAAAAAAAAAAAAAAAAAAAAAAAAACGAAGTTAAGTATGTTTTGCAGGATTAGCATCTATAGGTCACAAGAATTTTTTTAAGGCAATAAAGAAATAATACTAAAAAAGCAGCAAATATGTGACACTAACGTACCGAAAGTTTTAAAAAAAAGTATTCGTAAATAATGAACAGAATATTACAAAATCTTTATTACAGCTCTGTGTTTTCTACATGAGCACAACCCCAGTGGGTAACATATTGCAGGCGAGTCAAAAATACATCAACGGCAGTGTGTAGCAGGTCTGGGTGTACACAAGACCCCTCTTGGTGGATTGCATCTTTCAGTTCCGACAGATTAGACTGACAGAATCGGTACAACTAGGATTTCGAATATCCCAACAACCAAAAGTCTGCCGGTGTCAAATCTGGAGGCCGAATAGGCCATGGAAATCTGCAACCATTGATAACGATTTTATTTCCTATGAACGTCTGTGTGACCATGTGCTCCATCTGGCATGAATGTGACTGGACGTTAAAACCTAACAACTGAAAATTTCATCTTACCAATCACAGACTATCTCAAAATGAAGAACAGAGGGATTCATAGGATGGACAAATCGGAGGTGACGGAACATCCCACCGGATATCACACAATAAAGGGGGTCGGAGAGGTGATACTTTCCTGTCGCCAAGATCCGAAGTCAGAATAGATCGCCAATTGTGCAGGAAGCCAAGCTAATTCAAGGAGACAGAATATAATGGATACTTTAGACGAGTTGAAAAAAAGAGGAATTTTACGTTTTACAGGTTTTGTCATAACAAGTAGCACATTTACAATATAATCAAATTTACTAAGACCGTATCACATGAGACTAATCAAACTGGTTTTAGACAAATGACGATATTACAGATATAATTGCACAGTGCATCTTTTTTTTTTAAATCGCAAACCATAAAATTTTTAAGTCAAATTTAATCTTAGATTATGTCGGTAGAAAGTGCACCTCTTTTACGCAAACATGGTACGAGCTTCTCGCACAAACTCAGTAAATAGCGTACATAGACATCTACAGCAGGCATTTTAAAACGTAAGGCTCTGTGATGAACCAACCTGTGACTCTACTCCACATGGTCACTTTTAGCGAATACAATGTTTAAGATCCCACACTAGTCACGCAGAAAAAGTCCCGAATGATAATGTTAAGTCAACGGGGGCGTTATTTTCAAATATCTCGCTCAAATTTTAATATTTTTAAGCAATTTTTTTTTGCATAGTATAGCTGAGGGCTGTTAGTTTTAGGCTAGTTTTTACATTTTCAATTTTGGTTTCAGATTAAAAAAAATACTTAATTTTTGGAACCGGTTTGAAGCACTTCTGAAATTGAAACTAATCTAATATAAAAAATATAACCAACATCGAAAAATTAAAAAATAAGCTTATAACTAATTGTTATCAGCTATCCTATGAAAAACAAGTTGGAAATTGCACGTGAAGCGTTGCAAATGAGGTGCGTTCGTACGATAACGAAGTTTTAAAAATATTACTCTCATATATCTATCTCATAAAATGGTAAATAGTGAAACACTCATCAAACACTGTTCTCCCTATACCATTATGTAATTGAATACTCTTGTGTGGCCTTGTAAATCAATAACAAATGTTCTTTGCACCACAAATTATGTAAAATGTATATTATAATATGTACTTTATAGTTGCATATAAATTTTATTAAGTTCGAATGAGTGTACACCATTTAAATGCATATGAAACATTTTTCCCCATTGACCGTAATGTAACGGAATACTTTTGATTGTCCCTGTAATTGATCTATGAGTCCGATTTTCATAAAAATTGAAATGACTCGACAAAATTATGTAATAATTATGTATTTAAAATTTCAAACGTATAAAATACATTTGAAACTTTTTCCCCATTGACCATAATGTAATTGAATACTTTTGATTGCCCTTGTAATTGATCTATGCATCCGATTATCAAAAAATTTGAAATGACTCGACAAAATTATGTAATAATTATGTATTTTAAATTTCAAACGTATAAAATACATTTGAAACTTTTCCCTTATTGACCGTAATGTAATGGAATACTTTTGATTGCCCCTGTAATTGATCTATTCATCCGATTTTCATGAAATTTGAAATGACTCGACAAAATTATGTAATAATTATGTATTTTAAATTTCAAAAGATTCGGTTGGGTAGTTTTTGCGTTGTTATATGCGGACAGACAGACAGACGGACGGACTGAACGACCACTATAGGTGCTACGTATTTACATAATTACGAACACACCTAAAAATTGTTCAAAAATATTAAAATCTGAGCAAGATATTTGAAAATAACGCCCCCATAAAATTAACACTATCAATCGGGTCTTTTTGAGTGACTAGTGTAGGCTCTTAAGATCTTCATCTGTCCAAAAGATGTTAAAGGCTCAAATGGGATTCTGCTCGGAGTAAGCCCGTCTCGCAAAGGCTGCGCTGTGTACGTTTTTCGCTGATAAAAGTTAATGCTACAATTGTAATCTGTATGAATAGAATTCAACATTTCCATGAAGAATATTATACACTGAGGATTGTGGTAAGCCCAAGTGTCTCTGGAAGCTGGTCGTTGCAGTATATTATTTATGCAAAATAACTTCACCTATAATGTATTTTTCCTTCACACTCAGCATCCTTGTTCACATACATCGTTTATAACATTGAACTAATATACAGGGTTATTACAAAAGAATCATCGGGTTTCCGAAGCATTTATTTCGGAACCTAATTGGGTTACAACAATGAGTTATACATGAAAATAAAGCGAAAATATTCAAGTTTGACGTCCATGGTCGCGATTGCGGTCTTTCAATTTCAATTCGTTGACAGTTCAATTTTTTGGGATTACGGATGAAACTCTCTCTGAAACTCAGTTCACTGTTTCTTCAACAACGCTTGACTTGCCGGAACTTTTGCCTTTACATAAACAACTGTTTTCTTTGAACTGTCGATACCAGCGCATAATGCTTTGTTGGGTTGCATTGGTATGCCTTCCGGAATGCTTTGAGAACGGTTATAATTGATTCACACTTTCAAAATACTACCACACAAAACGCTTGAAGAGAAAATTACTCCAATATCAGAAGGTTTTCATTTTCATAAGTTTATTTTAGATGTTCAAGTATATTTCTGTACACATATTTACAATACCAGACAATCTGGTAATTCCACTATTATTCAATAAATATAACATTCATATGATCCATAAAATTCAATTACTCTAATAATAAACTAAACTAAAACATTCCATCCAAAACATTGCTATCGTCAAGGCAACGAAAAACTGGTTGCCACTTAGCATCATATAAATACATCGCTCGCTCGCAGGTGAGAAAGAAACGTCTTTTTCATCGGAGGAGATTTCGCAACATCCTCCCCCCGATGAATACATTCATCAAAATTAAATGCAAACAATAATGAACAATAATAAGGTAAATATAGTTAACAAATGCAATTATTTTACTTACTTAGAGAAGTCATAGTATATTAATTAAAGTTCCAACTTATAAATCAGTTGTATTGGTCATTTTATAAACTCTGATGTTGTCTACAACGCTTTCTGCTATCAAGTCGCCATTTTGAATATAACATTCCAGCAGCAACCATGGTAACCAGACACACATGACACATACGCAGCTCAAAATTGTAAGTAATGCCCTCTCGTTTGAGTTGTCATGGAAACATATACGTTTCTTAGTTTGCACGCAGTAATGTATCAAAACCCGATGATTCATTTGTAATAATCCTGTATTACCGATTAGGATTGTGGATTAGGAGCACAAGTTTTTAACCTCCTCAGTCCTGATGTCGCCTATAGTAGACACTAAATGACACCCTTTAAATTAATTTAAAAGTTAATAGAATTGTTAAAATTACTTCTAAATCTTTATTCAGTGTGTGTATATCATAAAAAAGATATATAGTCTGATAAATCTTTAGAAATATTTTATACCAATTTTAAAACGGTTTTTGTGGTTCCTCGTAATATTTGTCTCGAAATTGCGGAGGTTAAAACCATCTCATTTGCATACTTCCACCGAAGACGCTCGTAACAGCGCCATCTGTCGGCTGTTTTTTAAATTATTTTTTTCTGTCTTAAAATAATTACCGTGACTTATAATTGCTAATCTTGTAAACCGTTTTTTTATTTCGGTTATTTTCCAGGTTTTTATGATTTTTTTTAAACGGACTTTTTGCCAACTTGGTACATTTATTTATTTATTTATTTATAAATAAAGTACATCTGTACATACAGGGTGATTCAAAATAACGTGAAGAAAATGATATGACAAATCAAGCATAAAACAAGGATAAAAAATTACATAGGAACATAGGGTCGCAAACTACTTATTGAGTCACAAATACAGGGTGTTTCATTCTAGCTACACCCGGATTGAAAGTAATAATTTCGAGGAAAATAAAAATATTGTAATGAAAATGCAAAGATATGTACCTTATTTTGTGTGAAATGTGATAACGTTACGAAAAAATCTAGAAAAACATATTGCTCTAGCAATCGATGATACCGTATAAACTGATTATCACAGTCTAAAATGTGAGGTGCCAGGTGCATATTGCTGGTGCGCATAATGCAAACTTCTACCACTTTTGCTTGGTGATATCACATTTAAAACAAAAGTGAGAATGTCTGTTAAATGTTTAATTATAATATACTTCATTTTTCTGAAATTTATTACCATCAAACTATATTGAGTTTGGATGAAACATCCTGTATTTGTGACTCAATAAGTGGTTTGCGGCCCTATGTTCCTATATGATTTTTTATCCTTCTCGCATGCGTGATTTGTCATATCAATTTTTCCACGTTTTTTTGAATCACCCTGTATAGTCTAAAAGGTAAATCAAAAATATTTTTACTTTCAATTATTAGATACTTTTCTAAATTTTAAAGTAACAGATCTTATAAATGAATTTCCAAAACTCACAGAGCAATAAATTATCTATTTCAAATTTAATTAGTAATTTATTGATCTTTGAAACTTTTCATTTACTTAATTGAGCCATAATTGAAATGAAAGTCATCGCATATTTAAAACGCCTAGGTTTAAATGTAAAGTACGATATCCTATACATCAATTAAGTGTGGTTATTAGAAACGATTTCAACTTTAGAGTTTTAATTAACCTTTGGAATTTAATTGTATTTATGGAAAATAAATTAGAGACATTGATTAATATAAACTTTTACGAAAGAATTGCATATACCTATTTTAAGAAATGAAGAATATATTAATATTTTAAAATGATATTAGTGCATCGGCATTACCTTTTTCTAGACTAATGGAATGACTTTTTTGTTTTTCAAATTATTCCGTCAGAAATCATTCCTTT
Organism: Maratus speculifer; assembly: GCA_964019185.1. NCBI lineage: Eukaryota > Metazoa > Arthropoda > Arachnida > Araneae > Salticidae > Maratus > Maratus speculifer. The sequence goes on along the minus strand of OZ025302.1, from coordinate 247,307,215 downwards.
GAATTAAATGTACATTTACAACTAAGAATCTTTAAAAAAATTCAAGTATTTATGACTTAGTTATGATATTGTTAAAAATATTTCAACCTTTATATTTTAAAAAATACTTTTTTTTTTTAATTTAAGCTGCAATAAAATTTAAATAAATAACATTAATAAAATCTTAGTTTTAATGATTTAGGCGTAAATACATTTTAATTAAAGGATTTTTTTTTGTTTTGAAAAATATATAGAGCATACTAATTTACTACATATTTCAAGAATGAAATGTCATTATTATGAAATATTATTGTGAATATTTGTAAAATTTGTAAAATCAAAAAGCACATTTTTCCATTTTTTAGCTACCAGCAATAACAATTTTCAATATAAAATTCAATTAGTGTTATTCAACTTTAAAAATTTCTTTAGAAATCTTTAAACTCCTTCACTACTATTACTTCGTCTACTAGGACATTTATGTTTTTATTCATTCACACAGTAGATTCTTATTATAATTTGTACATTTACAGGATTTTTTGGTAAGCTTTTTTAATAATTGAAGAATATATTAATATTTTAAAATGATATTAGTGCAACGGCATTACCTTTTTCTAGCCTAAAGAAATGACTTTTTTGTTTTTCAAATTATTCTGTCAGAAATCATTCCTTTTAATTAAATGTATATTCACAACTAAGAATCTTTAAAAAAATTCAAGTATTTATGGCTTAGTTATGATCTTGTTAAAAATATTTTAACCTTTATATTTTAAAAAATCCTTTTTTTTTAAATTTAAGTTGCAATTTAATTTAAATGAATAACATTTATAAAATCTTAGTTTTAATGATTTAGGCGGAAATACATCTTAATTAAATGAATTTTTTTTTTTGAAAAATACATAGAGCATACTAATTTACTACACATTTCAAGAATGAAATGTCATTATTATGAAATATTATTGTGAATATTTGTAAAATTTGTAAAATCAAAAAGCACATTTTTCCATTTTTTTAGCTACCAACAATAACAATGGTCAATATAAAATTCAATTAGTGTTATTCAACTTTAAAAGCTTCTTTAAAAATCTTTAAACTCCTTCACTATTATTACTTCGTCTACTAGGACATTTATGTTTTTATTGATTCACACAGTAGATTATTATTATAAGTTGTATATTTACAGGATTTTTTGGTAATCTTATTTCAAATTTTTATATTTGAATAGTTTAGTGTAATTCTTTTTATCTTTTTTAAACTTTAAGTTTTATTTTGAAATATTTGAAACATTTTGTTGAGTTTTAGAAATTGCATGTTCTCATTTTTAAAGTCAAAATAAGCGCGTGTGGAAGTAAACCGAAGTTTACAATTTCTAAAAGTTCAGTGGTGCTTCTTCGAAATTTTCTATTTGGTGCTTCTGTGTTTTGTAAGCAATAGCAGAATGCTAAAAAATATTAATTTTATACAAAACAACAATTAAAGCTCAGCAGAAATGACAAAGATACATCAAAATCAGAAGTGATTAAAATCTTAAGAGAAATCTTACATGGACGTAATAAATGTCTATTCTTTCGACTGTTTTTGATACACGTTGCAGAATATGAGTAGTATTTTCCTAATTCCTTTTTAAACATATATATGGTGTGTATAAAAATTTATAAACCTTATATAGGTCAGGACAAAGCACTCAAATGCTTTATAGATAATTTCTGAAAGTGAGAAGTGGTATGCGTAGAAATTTATATGTCATATACATGTCTAGACTAAGTACTAATTACCTTACCGATTATGGGAGGTAATTTATGATATTGAGATTTGGTGTGCATAAAAATTTATAGATCATATACAAGTCTGAACCAGGTACGGATTACCTTATTGAACATTAACGGTAATTTTTGAAATTGAGGTGTGGTATGTATTGAAATTTATAGATCATTTACAAGTTCGGATTAATTAACAAATGCCTTACCCAACATAGGAGCTATTTTTTTAAAATTGGGATGTGGTTTGCATAGGAAATTATAGATTATATCCAAATGTGGAGAAATGTTTCGAATAAGATACTCTATATGGGATGTATTTTTTAAAAAATATGATTTGAACGATATGAGCATTTTTTTCTTTTATTGGGTAACATCTCCAGTAATTGACACATTAAGAATTTGTCTTTAAACTTACTTCAATTTTCATTACCAAGAAATAAAATATTTACTTGCAAATAATTTTAAATCAAAGAATGCATATCTGTGCATCTATTTTGCCCACTAAAAGCAAAAATTTTTGAAAAAGTATTTTTATAAAAATATATTTATAAAAAGTTGCTGTAGTCACCAGTAATTGGCACCTAGAGCCCCAATGTATGACACCTTGTGATCCTGTAATTGGTACATGTTTATATAAAAAACTTTATATTTTGCATTGGGTTTAATAGCTTTAAATGAATTTACTGTAGATGAAGATGCCATATTTCAGGTTTTTGAGAGTAAGAAATCAGCATATTAGTCTGAAATGTGAACGCTTTAAAACAATACAATATATTTATATCAATACCCAGTAGTTGTCATGCTGTCCCCAGTAATTGTCATATGAAGCTTTAATGGATTCCAATTACTGATAATATTTCATATTTTCCAATAAAAACAACTGATAAACAAAATTAGTCTACAACTTTAAAAGTGCTGCTAAAAAAGTGGTTTAATCTCAAATCTTGCGATTCCCTTGTAATTTTAAAAGGTGCCAATTACTTGGAATTAGCAAAATTGAAGCACTATTAAATGACATCCATCATTAATTCAAAAATCCAGATATTTGTGTTAAAAATACTTTTACACAATTAAAGTAACCCTTTTCAACTAAACAAAATTGTTGTCAATTAAAATGTAAAATATATTATAAATCAGATAATAATGAAAATAATGCTTGCATTTCTTAAGCCAGAGAAGAAGCATTTGCAAAAAAATGGCTAACAGGATACAAACCACAATTGTTTCTCTTTCCTAGGCACTACTGTCATCTAGTAGCATAAATCTAAGTTTTAATCTTTAAAGTAAATGAGCATTTAACTGGTATATGGTCTTGCATTTTTAAAAGACTGAATATAAATCTTATTTTAGGACATGTTCGTAATATGTGCCAATCATTGGTGCATGCCAATTACTGGGGGTGTTACCCTAGTATCAAATTATGAAGTTCCATTAAAATACTCTAGAAATTTTGGAAAGTGTTTCATAATCTAAACAGGACGCTTGATTTTTATTTCCTGTTTTTTTTTTTTTTTTTTTTTTTTTTTTCATGCTAAGATTTATTTGCTGTTTTATTTTTTAAAATAATACAAAATATTGTTTTTTTTTTTTTTTCTATTTTGGAATCTGATGCTGCATGTAACGAAAGATTATCGGTATTTTTTTTTTTTTTTCGAGAATTTGAAATCCTCTTTAGTTAAATAAATTTTTAAGCTTTATAAATAAACCAACATTTCAAGAGAAAAAAACAGTAATTTTTAATCCTAGCACATAGAATACAGCCTTTTGTTTCTGCGTTTTGGCTTTAACGGATTTAAAAATTTTACCGTTATAATTAAAGTATTTGTTCGAGCTTAAAATAAATATTGTCAACGAACGTTAGAAAAATACATGATACATAAACAGAGATTAAGAAAATAAAATGCAGTCGTAGCATCATATAGCATCATATTTCAAATGTAATTTTTTTGGAGTTAACATAATTCTATTATGTGTATAAAAATATTTTTTAGTGCATTGATGAACAATGAAACATGATTTATTATATGAGGTTAAATATATACTTTTCTAAACAAAATTCTTAAATTATCTCAGATGCTAAAATGTTTGTCTGCATTACCGTTAAAAAAAGAAAGAACGTTTTTCTTACGAAAAACTTTGAAATATATATTATGTTATAGTATGTATTTCAAAATAGCTAAAATATTTCTCTGTTTTTTTAATTTGTTATAGAGAATATTTGTCTTTAATGTCTAAAATAAATTACATAGAACAGTGTATGTATGTTTATGTATTTCTTTCTTTCCGCATTTCTATTAACTTAAAGTTAATGAAAATTATATTTCAGATTAAAAAAAAATAAATCTTGTATTTTTGGTGATTAATAGTTAAAAAATTCTTTATGCATAAATTATATTTTTAAAAACCTTTAAAAAATTTAATTTCAAATGGAGCTTTTTCTAATATTTAGTTTAACTAAAATAACTTTAAAAGAAAATGGAAAAAATCATAAAAATACTTCTTTAATCTGCAAGTAATAGTTTTAGGATTTCATAAATCTAAACCCTTTTCATCTCACTCCTCCGTTTATCTGTCTGTCGCATAGTTTGTTCAAAGAATCTGTATATTTAAAGATTTCTAATTTTATATGCTTACAGCAGAATATTTTCTTTCTCACAACAAATCACGCAATTCTGTAAAAGCCTTATACTATTTTAATTAAATTAATTTAAGGACATGTGAACATTTTTGTGATTTAGATTTTAAAATGGAAACACAGTTTCAGTTTCAGTCTTTCTTACGCAGAGTAGATTGTTCCGTGGTAACCCGTCTGCTAGCGCGATTGTAAAACAAAAACTTAGTCTTTCTTGCGCAGAGTTAATAGATCCATGATAGCGCGTCTGCTTGTTAATGAAATGGTTCCGTGTTCTATGCTCGGCGTCGGAGTTAGATTTTTTTACAGCAATAGATTTCATTATTTAAAAATATCAACTTTTTTTAAAATATGACATTTTATTGCCCGGTGGCTTTAATTAATAGAAAAATCGTATTTTTTTTATATTTTACAAACCTTCTCTCCCTCCATCCCGCCTCTTTCTCTCATATATATATATATATATATATATATATATATATATATATATATATATATATATATATATATATGTATATATTATAATTACATATTTTTTATAGTTATTAATCAATATTGTTATTTCGATTGAATTCCTCTTTTGAAATGGTAAATAAAATCCAACCAGTCGGGTGCATCATGGGTCGAATTTCTTAGTATATAGCACGACCTGTAACAGAAACTGGTTGGATGTTTTGCTTTTATATTAAACTATGCACCCCTGATGAGTAGTTTAATAAAAAGGCCTTCTACTGTCTATTTATCCGTTTGCCTTTCATAATTTTGGTAATCTATTTTTATATCACTTCAAATGATTTTAATAGGATTTCATTTTCTATGTTAATTATACATAAAGACAGTATAAATACTGGTTTCATTGAATTATTGTTATGGTAATATCTAAGTTACTTTGGTTTTATTTGTAAAAGTATATATATATATATATATATATATATATATATATATACATAAATCAATTTGGATATGATTAAATCCATTTAGATCCACCATTATGCTTCGAATTGGTGGCTACTTTAAAATTTCAAATTAAAAAAATATACAAAGAATTTCAAAATCCAAAAAGCTTTCATTTTTTTAGAGTTTTTTCTTCATCTCGTGAAAACCAATTTGTTTTACTCATCTCTTTGACTGTCCACGACAAAGAGTTCATTGTCAGTCTCTGTGTAACTTGAGGCTTCAAATTTTACGCGGTCTTTTGACCTCCGACCTCATATCAAATCATTAAATTTTGCTAAAGACATTTTTTTTTTTATAAAGACAATTTTTTTTTTTTTTTTTTTTTTTTTGATAAAGACAAAAATTTTGTAATTATTACATAATTTTGTTGACTCATTTCAGAATTCATAAAAATAGCATGTATAGTTCAAATAGGCAATCAAAAGTATTCCGTTAAATTAAGATCAATGGTAAAGAATAGTTTCAAATGCATTTTAATGTTACACTTTTTTGAACATACAAAAAATTGATATGAATCTTTGAAGTACATACTAAAATATAGATTCTGACATTCTATGGTGCAAAGAATATTTTTTTACTAATTTACAGGGCCACACAAATGTATTCCATTACATAATGGCTCAGGGAACCATTGTTTGCAGTGCTTTTAATCATAATAAACTATTTCATATTTTATGAAATTCATGTACGTTGTGTTTTAACACAAGTTACTTCCTTATAATAGAATTAATATAGTATTTACAGGACACACAAAAGATTTCAGATACTATATTGTATCCGATGCCCTGTATAATATTACAGCAAGTCTGAATATTATAAAAACCTCATTATAGTACGAACGCTCCTCATTTGCTACGTTTGACGTGCAATTTCCCACTTGTTTCTTTTTTTTCTTTTGTTTTAGCCCTTAATACAACGGATTCAGAGCATTTTGTTTGTGTCCGAAATTAAATTATACATTCAACCCCTTGAAGGGTGGTGATGCCATTATCACATCAAATTACTTTAATCTTTAACTCTTTATCTACCGACGGTACTTATAAGTACCATTAAAATTACTTACTATAAAATTATTTTATTACGTCGATTATTTGTATTACTGTTTAGAATGAGTTGCAGATACATTATTTTGTTTTGTTCTAAAATCATTATTCTTGCACAAAACAAAAATATTTTTAAAAGAATGATTTTTTTGACTTTGTATCGTTTTAGTTTTCTTGGCGCTGAGTAGGGGGGAGGGGAGGAATTTTCAATGCAGAAGTATTTCCATATTTATATTGTAAGAACATCATATTTGAGCATTTTATAATTCTTTACAAAATGCAATTCTTTACAAAATAATTACAAAATGCTAAGAAAACAATTAAAAGATTTGAGTAGAATTATAAATATTGCACAAAATTAATATAAATTGAAATTTAATTAATCCGTCTAAATTCTTCAATCGTTCTAATATCCTTTAAAAATTTCAAAATCCTTTAATTATATGCCAAAATACTGTACAAAACAATGATTGTATATATTTATAACACACTACACAAGTTTTGCTGACACCACATGGAAAAACAACTTTGAATTTCTACTTTCTGGATACCAAAAAAATTCTTAGGAAAAAACTGTGTCAATGTGGCCCAGTTCCCACTACTGGTGTAATTAACTTATTTTAAAATTTTGCTGTTACAAGTACCTTGCTCCTGATAGAGTTAAATAGTAGAAAGGATCAATTTTTTTTATAACGTACTCCATATATAAAATTATAATTTTCCAACCAGCATGAATTACTTTTTATCCTCTTAAAATCTTTCTCTCGGAAGTAATATTACTTATATTTTAAATTAAAATTTAATTACGTTTTAAAAGCTTTTACAATATTTCAGTAATTGTTGAGAAGATTTCTATTTTAAAAATAGTTTTTTAAAAGCTTTCTTTTAATTAAAAGTGAAATAAAATATAAATGTATAACAACTATAAACTCATCCTTTGAGATATTCTGGAAACGTTAAAACCGTAATTGGTTTCATTTAGACTACATTTATGTCAAATGAAAAGTGCTATGAAAAATGTAAAAGGATGAAAATACATGGGTTTGTTTAATTACATCGTAAATTATGTTTAATTCTAAGGAATTAAATAAAAATTAAGTTACGACTTTCACAATTATCATTAACTGCACATCTTAAAGAAAAAGTTTAAATTACATAAGTTTTTTTTTTTTTTTTTTTTTATATATATATATATAATTGCATGTTATCACGGTTTTTGATCCAATTTCTGACATATTACACTTGTATTTAGTTGCACAACTTTTTACATTAAAAATGTTTTTAATTAAAAATTAAATAACCATTGTCTTTAGAAATAGAATGAAAGTTTTTTCCCGAAAGTCAATGTTGCCACAAAAATAAATCGCTATATTATATCGTGCTCTGAAATTTTGATTAAAAAAATCATAATACGAAAATAAATAAATAAATAAAAGATAAAGCATACATATCCCTGAATGTGTTTATTTTATACTTTTGAATAAAAATCGAAATTGAAAAAAACTCCTTTGATAAATCGAAGCAGATGTATATCATGTAATGCCTAAAAGATATGCTTTGTTATATTAGAATTAATTGTACTTAAATTATTTTCTTTGTCGCATGTTTTTCGGTAAGAGAATGATGTCATTGTATTTATTAGATTGATTAACTAATCGATTAATTCATTAATTAATATAATAATAAATAAATAATTGATAAATAATAAATTCATAAATAAAAAATTAATTAATTAATTAATTAATTAGTTAATTGTATTTAAATTATTTTCTTTGTCCCATGTTTTTCCGTATGGGGCTGATGTCATTCTCTAAAGCTATTTAAATACAATTGTTAATTATTTTATAGCGCCTTACTTTTCATATCTTTTATTAGTTTTTCTATAACTTTGATGGAATAAATGAGATTAATATGTCTGTAAAAATAAAAGTTGAAAGTTCTGCGAATCAATATAAACAGAAAACATTTTTAAAACACCATAAAAAAAAAGATGTGTGGCACTCGGGGACTGCCGCGGTAAAGCTATTGCATAGCATTTTTTATCAACTTATGCAAAAATACCGCGTCAATGTCTGCTGAAGTCTATCGAAGGATACCGTGCCGAAGTCTGCCAAACTGAAACGTCGTTAGCCGGAGTGTTAGGATTTTTTCTCGTTACGTAATTCCTAGATTCGGTAGCCGCTCTCAAAGCCCGCGATAAAAGCTATGCAATAGCTTAGTAAATTACCAAACAAAATTTGGTCGCGCTACGAAAATTAGATCGCGAGTTATAAGCATTTTAAATTTTTCGACCCTCACCGTGGGGGGGGGGGGTCTCCTGTCACCAAAAATTAACACTGTCTCATAATAAATTACCAAACAAAATTTGGTCGCGCTACGAAAATTAGATCGCGAGTTATAAGCATTTTAAATTTTTCGACCCTCACCGTGGGGGGTCTCCTGTCACCAAAAATTAACAGTTTTATGTTAAATTACCAAACAAAATTTGCCCGCGCTACGAAAATTAGATCGTGAGTTATAAGCATTTAAAATTTTTCGACCCTCACCGTGGGGGGTCTAATGTCCCCAAAAATTAACACTGTCTCATAATAAATTACCAAACAAAATTTGGCCGCGCTACGAAAATTAGATCGCGAGTTATAAGCTTTTTAAATTTTTCGACCTTCACCGTGGGGGGTCTAATGTCCCCAAAAATTATCACAGTTTCATGTTAAATTACCAAACAAAATTTGGCCGCGCTACGAAAATTAGATCGCGAGTTATAAGCATTTTAAATTTTTCGACCTTCACCGTGGGGGGTCTAATGTCACCAAAAATTAACACTGTCTCATAATAAATTACCAAACAAAATTTGGTCGCGCTATGAAAATTAAATCATAAGAAACATAAGTTTGAAACTTGATATCCTAATATCTGAAAAATACCGCGTCAATTTCTGCCGAAGTCTACCGAAGGATACCGTTCCGAAGTTTTCCGAACGGAAACGGCGTTAGCCGAGTGTTAGGTTTTTTCGTTACGGATGTGTTAGGATTTTTCGCGTTACGGAATTTTTGGATTCGGTCACCGCGCTCAAAGCCCGCGATAAAAGCTATGCAATAGCTTAAATCTGAAATGCCTTTCATTTTCGAAAAATCTGAGACTTTTTTCGTCAGGCACAAAAGAGGCGTGCTTCTACTATGAAACCAGCAGCATGAAAGCATTTATTATTGCGCTAATGCTGTCAAAAATTTAATTCATAATACATCTATCAACATGTGTCACGTTTGTACGAATTCTCCAGATAGTTTTTGCTATATTTGTGGTTTATACACACCAAAAAGTCAGAGAAAGACAATCACATCATTGATTAAGAAGTGTTATAGTGCATATTTTAACTTGGATGTTCGTAATCAAGATAAAAGCTGGGTGCCACATATATGTTGTCTTACCTGCTTTACAAAATAGACGTGTTGGTTTAGAGGAAAATGTAAAAAAAAAATGCCTTTAGGTCAATCTGTAACCTGGCGCGAACGTAAAAATCATGTAAGTGATTGCTATTTTTTTCTCGCTAATACAACTAGTCGTTGGCGGCCACCGTAATACTTACCCATCATGTATATATATATAAAAATAAAACATGTGAAAACTATTTATACAATGCATTGCAATTCATAAACAAAATTTAAATATTGTTAATATACATAGTAATGCTATATTAAAGAACTGCTGATGTACCAATTTCGACAAATTATATAAAACGCCAAACTACTCAAGTAGTACCGAACTGCTTAAAAGAAACATCCTTATAACTCCAAAAATAATAATTCTATTAACTAACAATTAACTGCATCGGATTAAGCTTCTCATTTCCAATTAAAATATAACTCTAAATTGAAATTTGAATGAAATACAGGGTCATAAAAAATCGAAGAATGTGGAAAACAGGATTACAAATATCTCGGCAACTAATAATCCGATCGACTTCGTTCTATATGCAAAATGTGTGTTATTTTATTGCCTTTTACGTCCATTCCTTAGAACAAAAACATTCGAAAATTTTTATATACCTTTCATCAGAACGAATTATTCGAGAGTCCGAAAAAAATAGTTCCGGATAATCCAGGTTGCTGATATTAAATAGGCTTCGTCCCATTCCTACATACTAACTACATACAAAATTTCAAGTCTCTATCTCAATTTGTTGGGTAGATAGAGCGTTTACAGACAGACAGACAGACGGACGGCAAAAAATGTTTTCTAAAAATATGTTTTTCGGAATCTCCACTATCTAAAACGTGTAAATCCGTCAAAATTTTTTTTCGATTTTCAAAACGATTGCAAGACTTACCCTATACTACGTATGATGGGTAAGTAAAAAATTTTTCGATTTTCAAAACTATTGCAAGACTTACCCTATACTACGTATGATGGGTAAGTAAAAAATTTTTCGATTTTCAAAACGATTGCAAGACTTACCCTTATACTACGTATGATGGGTACGTAAAAGGATTTTCAAGAAAATCGAAGTATAACAATAAAATACCCAGAAGTACTATCGCTTACAAAAACAGTACCACATTCGGATGACCTTCCAGTACCTAAACCACCTAATAACAAAGTTACTGAAAACTTTTTAGGGAATCATAAACCCGTGCAATATGTTGACCTTGTTGAGAATATGTTACAAGATTTTCATAAAATGAATTGCAACATGTCTTCGAAAATATATTTTTTGGTTTCGCATTTAGATTTCCCCCCGAAAATATGGGAGCTATGAGTGAGGAACTTGGAGATCGATTTCACCAAGAAATAGTTATAGAAAAATGATATCAAGGAAAATGGAAATCTGCGATGTTGGCAGACTACTGCTGGTTGGTAACTAGGAAAACCTCATCCGCAAAATACCATAAAAAAAAAAAAAAAAAATGGAAGCTTTTTTTTTAATTCGAAATAAATTAGTTTAAAATTAAAATTTGTAAAAAACTTAAAAAATAAATATTGATCTATCATAAAATTGTCACGTGATAGAAATGTTTTGTTTGACTTTCTACACTACTTCTATCGCACAGAACACTAATCACATAAAATTATTTGCGATATAAAAAAAAGTTATTTTTTGTTGACTAGTGATATCACAAAGTATTATAGAATAGTATATATATATGGGTGATTCTCAAAATAGGGGACAATTTATGTCTTTCAGCATACAAAAAAAAAATTTAGAAGTTTTCTGTCATGTTTTTATACTTAGATATGTTTTTCTTAATATTATTCATTATTTGCTCTCAAGAATTACTCACTTTTTAGTTAAAAATACCTTAAAATAACAGAATAAATTTTCAAAATGTCATTAGCATGGATGTCCACAGCAGCTGTGCCTTGTATATAATAGCTTTTTCAAGAGTTAATATCATGTTTATAAAATAAAACAAATGTTATTCTTTCTTTAAATTAATCAAGGAGAAGATTTATCCAATAAATTTCTTTTTAAAAATAAAATTATAGTATATAAAAAGAGAATTAAAGTTTGTCCTCGATATTCTGTTTTCAAAACAAGGTCATACTATAACAGCTGTTTATTAATCAAAATTTCATTTTCACATATGACAATACTTTGAAAATATAAAGTTTCTCCATGGCAACAAGTAGCCATTTTATTCCAGCCTGAAAATAGAAGCATGTATTGTATTTTAAGAATAGAAGTTGAATATTAGACGAGTACATCAATTGTATGTCATTAGAATGGATAATAGTTTTCATGTTTATTTTATAGTTAAAATTTTTATTTTACTTATTTGCATAGAACTTTTGTGTTTTAAAAAGGCCCAGAAAGGACTATTGCATTGTGATTATATTATGGCTCATAATCTTATTTAAATTAAAATTTGTCATTAGCATGGACAAATATCAGTGTCATTAGCATGGTTTTTCTGTCCATGCTAAAGACTCCTATGTGCATAAATGTAACCAGTACTTATATTGTATCCTTTTTAAAGTTTAATTTTACATATAAATTTAGGTATTACATTTATTATCCCTAAAATATGCATTAAATCTGTCAGAAAATCACTAAGACAGCTTGTTACATTGTTAGTGTCAGAATGTTGTTCATGTAAACAAAGTTTGCTCTTTGGTAATGTTTTTATTCTCCTTATATGTATATATGTAAAAATGGAAACTATTTGTTGGAAAGGAAGGCTAATAAACGTAGAAAAAAAATATTTAAACAGGAAGAAAATAAAAATTTCTTAATATATTTATTCCATGCAATTTGTTTTGTCATTAGCATGGCTCAAAAAATACTAATTATATTTTTTTAAGTTAATTTTAAAATATTTAGCTCTGCTGACTACATGTAAAGTATACCTAATACTATATTAACAACATATATTTTTTTCAGAAATTTTGCTAACAGTAATTTTTTTAAGATTTCATTTTTGAAATTGTCCCCTATTTTGAGAATCACCCATATATATATATATGTGTGTGTGTGTGTGTGTGTGACGAAAAGGGGCGGTATTCCATCTAAAGGAATCAATTTTCGTTGAACACCATCTCCGCTGTACAATGCGTCCTTTCCCTTAAGAACTAACAGCAGGTTAAGCAGCCGTAATGGTAAGTTGAAAAGCAGTGAATTGGTTTCTTTGGGAATTTTCCCCGTAAGAAATTTAAGTCACTCAGTCTTTGAATTCATATTTAGTAGAACACATAAAATAAGTTAGGTTATTCCAGCAGTCATCATTGAACACATCACAACACAACACACAACAACCTTCGTTATCTAAGCTACATCATTCGATGTTTTAATTTATCGGAAAAAAATGAAACGGGCGTCTTAATAGTTTAAAAGTCAGCTGCATTCTCACGTTCTTCAAACCTAGAATGAAAATCCGAGACTCCACGAAAAAACTAGCCCCTCCCCAGTCCGTGTCCACAAATTAAAGATCCAATTAGGATTAACTTCAAGGGTATGATGTCAGACATCACCATCTCCTATTGGCAGATGATATGTCCTCGCGTAATATCTTAATACTTGTGCGGATTAGAATAACCTGATCACATACGCGCATGAACACAGCGGCAGACGATCTAATAAAAAATAAAATTAAAATCTCGATAATTATTCTAAAAAAAAAAGATAGACCTCTACATTGAAAGATTACGAAATCGTTTCCCGCTCTTTTTGAGAAACAATCAATAGATTATTACTAAGTTAAATAAAATAAGAAAAAAGAACTTTAGCTGTTAAAATATTAATACCTTACGAAACTGAGATTAAAAGAGTATGTTCCATAAGTTAGAATTAAAAACCCAGAGCGGCCAAAATAGCGCAAATTTTTTTTTATTTTATTACAACTCCCCCCTCCCAAAAAGACGGGTGAAAATGCAGGTCTGAGACCTGCAAGTTCACTGAAAGGGAGATGATGCAGACTTAGATCACGAAGTTGTTCATAGAAGTAATAATAACTAGATACTAATAAAAAGAAAAGAAAATTAATTTTCTTTTCTATAAATATGGAATTTAAATTTAGGAACACTAAGGTGATGCGAGGAATAACTTTAAATTTACATACATTAAAATAGGCATCAACAAAAATACAAGACATGATCTTGTTTAAAATACATATCATAAAGTAATTTGAACATATAAGCAATTAATCATAATATATTAACATGAAAAATAAAAAACAATAACGATGAATTCTTTCTTGACAATGACAAACCCAAATATGAGGAAATTTGATAGAAATTTCTAGAAATCAATGTTGAGAGTTCGTTTCAAAAATCCATCTAAGAGTCACATTTGGAGTGGTATAGTTCATTATCTCTTTTCAAGGAGGTCTAATTATATCGCTATTAATTGTCCAAATTCATCAACTAATGTTATAATATTAGTTCAGTTTTTGTGTGAGTAAGTCCTTGAACATTTATAACAGTTCCATTTTTGAAATCTTTGTGAAAATACTTTTATAATTGTATTTTTATATAATAACACATTTTATAATATAGTAATATAGTAATAATACATTTTAACAATGTAATAAATAAACAATATAATAAAGAAACATAATAAGGAAAAATATCAATAATAATAAATATCATAATAAGTATAAGTAAATATCATAATGGGTATAAGTAAATGTTTTAATAAGTAATAATGAATATCACAAAAGACATTCTTTAAATTCTAATTTGTATACTTAATCTCGTTTATCTCATCTCATATTTTTGGGATGAAATATGGATAGAAGTGGAATAGAATAAAGAATGTAATCAATTATGTAATCATTTACTTAATCCTGTATTCGAATTAAGCAGGAACATGTACAAAAAATAAAATAAGATAAAATAAAATAAAATAAAATAAAGTAAAAATTTTGTTCATGTTTGAGAATGCACGTGACCAAGAAATAAATAATAATAATTAAAGACAAGATTTAATAATGTCAAAAAATTACGCATATAAATTATAAATACTTTCTTGGTGTGATAAAACATTGCAAGAGCAAGAAGGAAAGAGAAAAAAGAAACAAAATTAACATTAGAACCGCCGGCTATTTTATTCAAGTTTTATAAAAAGAGTTTAACACCATAGTTTTTATTTAAAACTATTTAACTTATTTAATTAACCTATTTTTGTGCTGCACATATTTAACAAATCTTATTAAGAATTTTCTGGTTCAAGTCAGCTATTTTCAATTTGGCAGGGGTCATAATGACCCCTAATGGTGGTTTTAGTGTTAATTTCTAATTGACATGTACTTGGACTGGAATGCAGATGCAAAGATATTTTTTTTTTATTTTTTTTAAGTGATAAAAATTTCGTTACTTGTCAAATAATTAAGTTAATGATTGATAGAATATTTTTAATATTACAATTAGGTTCAGTTGAAAATTAAAATTAAAATAAGGTTGACTTAAATTTAATTTTTATTATATTATTCTAAGTTATAACTAGAGTAATTCAATACAAAATAAGAAATTTTCCCTTTGCCCGTTTACGCCGGCATAAACAAACAAATATAAAAATTTCCAGACAAGTTATACTCTCGCTGCAGTCGAAAAATATCATTGTCATTCTGTATAATATTTGAATTAAAATATGAAAGAAATTTACTGTTAAGAGAAAAAAAAAATTATAAAATGATAAAAATTAGGGATTTAAGTTTAAGCTACAGTTTTTATTTGAGTTTGTTGTTGTTGTTTAAGGGGTTGTTGCTCATGACTTAATTTAAATTTATCAGGGGAATAATAAGGCCTTAATTTAGATACATGTACTATTTCTGAACTTTTGAACTGGTTTTGCCTGTCAATTTCAAAATTTACTTCGGATATTTTTTTAAGAATTTTATAAGGTCCACTAAATACTTGTGATAACTTTCTAGTATTAGGGTACTGAAATTCTGCATAGATAACTAGATCCCCAATTTTAAATTTTGGTTCGACATAATTTTTATCATAATATTTTTTATTTTTTAAATGAAATTCATCAGTTCTTGCTTTAGCAATCTTAAGGGCTTCATTAACAGGGGGATAATAAACTTGTTGTAAGGGGGAGTCATAGGGTAATAAGGCCAGATGTGCCAGAAGCCACATCTGGCCAATGACAGGATAAACTTGTAGTTTACAGAAAATTTCATTATATCCCTTATATATTTGTAAAAGTAAAAAAGAACGCACAAAAATATAACATAAAACTTGTCGCTATTCCACCTCCATATCTCATTGACATCGTTACAGATAAGATTGACAAAATTCCAATAGATCAAAAATCTAGTATTTATGAAATCCCCATCACTTTATCAAATAATATTAAAAAAGTCGACATCGGCATGACAACAAGCAAACTTTTAATTAGGATTAAAGAGCATCGCAGAGATATTAAATAGTATAAACAGAATACTGCTCTTTCTCGCTTCTACTTGGCAAACAAGGGTTGCCGTATTAACTTTGATGAGGCCAAAATCATAGTCCCGTGCAAGAACCCAGTTGAAGGTAAAATAAGAGAATCTGTCGAAATCATTGCACCAGAAAATAAACCTTGTAATGATAATTTGTCCTACAATATACCAAAAATATGGCATAACATCATAAAATCTTAAAATTTTTATCTCGTTGCAATATTTTAATTTTTACTCACGTGTAGGTGGCAACATTTTTAAACTTTTAATTCATTTCGATTTTAATTTATTAGAAATATTATCTCTCGATCAAGAAGCAAACTTGGTCCTTCCATTATCATATTTTCCTAAAGACGGCCACAGAAGACGACGCGAAACGTTGATATTTTTATTTTATTTTAATTGTACAAGTTGATATTAAAATTATTGTTTTGTGCACCATTGAGCAATGTGTTGTATTTTTAATAAATACATTCTTAATAATATTGAACTATTTCACATGTAATGAAATTTATAAAGAATTACTACTAATTACTTCCTGTGCCATAGAAATCATGCAGCATTTACAGGGACGCAACAAAGATTTCGGCAACTATACTGCATCAGAAGTACTCTTATACCAAAATAGGAAATTTTTTAAAACTTCTTTGTAGTACGAACGGACCTCATTAGCTACGTTTTACGTGCTATTTCTGACTTATTATTTTTATTCTTTGTACAACATTTTCCCGTAAAATTCTTTGGTTTTTTTAATTAAAAGGGCATGTTATACGCCAAATTTTATGGTACATAGTTATTATTATTTTTTTATGTATTCTATATGTAAAATTATAGTTTTCTAGACAGCGTGTTTTATCTTTGAAATCATTTTTTCGGAAGTAACATTAATTATACTTTAAACCAGACGTTAATTACGTTTTAAAAGCTTTCACAATATTTGAGAATTTTGTGACGAAATTGTTATTTTAGAAACGGTGCTTTAATTTTTTTTTCTTTTAACAAAGACTCCATTAATCCATAAATGTATTACAATTATAAACTCATCCTTAGAGATATTCTAGAAACGTTAAAAACATTAATTGGTTTCATTTAGACTACATTTAAGTTTAGTGAAATTTTCCTGAAAAGTGTAAAATGCAAAATATATGAGCTTGTTTAATTACATCGCGAATTACATTTAGTCTAATGGAATTACAAAAATAATAGTAAAATTACGACTTTCGCAATTAACATTACTTGTAGATCTCTAACATAAAGTCTATGTTACATATGTTAACAACTATGTTAACTATGTTAACTCTGTTACCAACTGAGCTATCCCGGATAGCTCAGTTGGTAGAGCATTGGCGGCTTCAGCCAATACATCCCTGGTTCGAATCCTGGCCCGGAATTTTTTCACCCATTAATGAAAAATGGAATAAATTACTTCTGTTATAATTAATTTACCGATTGAATAATCGTGTTTAAAATTAATATAATGATCATTATAATCCCCTATGACTAGTCTTCCATAATATAAAGGATTTCTTCTCGTGCTCGATAACTTAGGATTTTGGGAGGTCGCTCTTGGACTATAAAAGGTACGTTTTCTTATAATAGATTAAATTGATTTATTATTTTTTTTCTATGTCCACTGTTTTTCCCTATTCGGATGAGGTAACCCTCTAAAGCTGTGAAAATACAATTGTTATTTTTTTTTCTTGTGTATTTTTGCTATTTTTGTTTAGTTTTTCTGTAGCTTTGATGAAACTAGTCGTTGGGGGCCACCGTAATACTTGCCCATCATTGATATGCATGAGATAATATATGAAAGTATATTGTTAATATACAGTAATGCTCTATTAATGAATCGCTGATAAACTAATTTCGACAGATTATATAAAATGCCAAACTACTCAAGTACAACAAACTGCTTAAAAGAAACATCCTTATAACTCCAAAAATAATAAGCATATTATCTAACAGTTTACTGCGTCAAATTAAGCTATTCATTTTCAATTAAAATATATCTCTGAATTGAAATTTGAATGAAATACAGGGTCGTGAAAAATCAAACAATGTGGAAAACAGGATTACAAATATCTCGGCAACTAATAATTCAATCGACTTTGTTTTTTATGCAAAATTTTTGTTATTTTATTGTCTTTTACGTCCACTCCTTAAAATAAAAAAATTCGAAGACTTTTATGCAGCTTTCATCAAAACGAATTTTTCGGGAGTCCGAAAAAAATAGTTCCGGATAATCAAGGTTACTGATATTAAATAGGCTTCGTCCCATTCTTACATACTATGTACATACAAAATTTCAAGTCTCTATCTCAATTTGTTCGTGTGATAGAGCGTTTACAGACACACAGACACACAGACAGACAGACAGACAAACGGACAGCAATTTTTTTTTTCTAAAAATAAGTTTTTCGGAATCTCCACTATCTGAAACGTGTAAATCCGTCAAAAAAAATTTTTTTGATTTTCAAAACGATTGCAAGACTTACCCTATACTACGTATGATGGGTAAGTAATAAATGAGATGATCTACTTTTGACATGACTAATGTTCTTTGGAGATTATTTTTATCTTTAATCTTTCTTTAGAAGCTTAAACTTTGATGTAAAAAAATCGGTTTACAGTCGAAGGTAGATTTCGAAGTTAAGTACAAATTTCAACAACAAAAACTAAATCAAGATTACAGAAAACCCAATTTCATCTCTAAAAATGAGCTTTAAGGACCTGAAAATTCTAATATGAAAATTCTAATATGCACGCATATGCACATGCATATACATATGGAATAGATGACTAAAACAAAAACAGAAAACTTCAAATTGTTGAAATATGCCAATTTTTTCATAGTCTGGATTTTATGATGTTTCAAAGAATTTCTACAAATACAAATGACGTTATATATCACCTGTTTTTCGTCCATTAATTTTTCAATATTACGTAATATTTGCTTTTAAAAAAAATCCGTCAAGCTAATTATTTCTTTTGGAGTTTTCATGCGGAAATCTTGCTATAGAAAAATTTTCATGTAATATACAATTTTTCTTAAATTTGCCAAACTATTTTTTTTCACGGGAAAAATTTGCAATAATAAAACAATTGTTGTAGTAAAATTTTTTTTATATTATTGTTGGCAACTGCTATAATGAAAAATGTTTATTTTTTCCTTTTATTGTTCTGTAAGTGCTGGTTTTGTCAGATACATGTTAAGGCGGTATTAAATTTTTTAAACCCTCCCCATTTCCCCCTACTTAAGCCTAGTTTGTCCTTTTGCGATCCCCGCCGAATATTAACCATCTCAATGTATTTGGTGAGTTTGAAGACAATTTGTGCAAAATTGCGACTTTTATCAAGCGCACAAAATTTAGTACACACACACATATGTATATATGTGCATGTATATAAAATCTCTAGAAGGTGATGGGCTCTTTTGGTCCTTGCGGGGCTTACTTTGATCCATCCAATGAAAAAAGTTTTCATTCATTGTATTCAACAAAAAGTACAAGATAATTTGGAGTTTTTGACATTGAAAAATAGTTTATACCCCAGTAAAGGGTATTTGAATAGTTAGCAATACTCGATCCGTTTGTAAACTACTGTTTTCGTGTGTAATATTTAATTCTCCAAACTTTCTATCGGAAAACAATCTGGTTAAGAGCTACAAATAAGGTAAGTGTCAGAATATTAATTTTAGTAAGGGGCTGTGCTATATAATGTTATCATTTTAGGGGGTAGGGGGGGGGGGTCTGACACATGATAGCGTAAGATATTTCTAGGGGGAAGGGGATATGCCTTTTGGTATCGATATCATTTTTGAGCCAATCAACATTATCTCTTTTTATTTTTAACGTGGTTTTTTGTTCAAAATAAAATATTAACTTTTTTTTTTATTCTGTTATCTATTTTTCTGAAAATACAAAGCTATCGTTAAAATCACTAATTATTATTAAATTATCTAATTCTAAAATATGGTATACACCAACGTTTGACACCCCTATTCATCTTCATATGTGTATGCATATATAATCATGGTTCGAGAAACTTTATGTGAAGTTTATTTGAAATGAAGCTTGTGTTTTCTAATAAATAAAAGAGAAAGAATGTTATCCACTTGTTTTGTTAATAAGAATTTCGATGCCCCCCCCCCTCATCCCTCCTTCGTTCGGAGGGCAAGTTCAACAAGACTTTATTACTCTTGAATGCACTATATAATAAAAAGATATTATAAATACTAACTTTTTAACACTTTTAAAAACTAACTTTTTTCAAAAGTTTTATTTGAATAAAGCGATATTTTTTTAAATTCTCTTCATTTCAACCAGTTAAGTTTGCGAAAAATAAATTTAACCAGTTTTGTATATTACTCCAAACAAAAGAACTGAATTCTAAAAATATTTTTTTTTTACCTTTTGATATCATACGATATCATTACCAGGGGGGGCGGATGTTCATTGGATGATAAAGTATGATATCTAAAGGAAGGGAGGGGGTTGAAAATTACCAAATAGTTGATAACATTATTTTTGAACAGTCTCTAACCTCTATCCCATGTGCGATCGTAATCATTGTTTCAATTAAGGCCACGAATAAGGTAAAATGTATAATCAAAATCGAAAGTTAAAATTATTTTAGTTTCAGTCACTTTAATACGAAACATTTTTTAATGAATTTGAAGTTAATATGACACATTTACATTAAGTTAGTATGCAAATTCAGTAGACTTCCTTTGAGTCTGCACAGTTTGGGACCAGAAGTTGTGCAAATATTAGAATTTTGCAGATTTCTGGTCATTACTTTGTTTATATATTTTAAACAGTTATTTGAATGTAATTAATAAGGCAATAAGAACTGTAATGAATGCTTTCTATATAAGAAAGTATTAAAAAAGTAATAAAGTTAAATAATAAAAATTTAGATAATTTTTTAAATGATTAAAATATTAATAGCAAAGGTCAAGTTTAAAATGTATGATTTAATAATCATTATAAAGATAAAATGTATCTTTCCTTAATTATTCAGTGAAATTTGCCTCATAAAGTTACATTACTAATTCACATCAAAATTATAAAATCAGGAAGTTTTTTTGTTTGTTTGTTTGTTTAGGCTTAGTCAGACTTAATAACCAAAAAAGCTTGATTAATACATAAATACATTTTGTAAGAAGATTGTGATTACCAGTAATATCACCAAAATCTTTAATTTAAAAAAAAACATGAAATCAGTAGTATTAACAAATAGAGCAAGATCCCAGGGCCCCCAGACGTTACTTATTTTCTCACAAGTAAAATGTATTGGATAAAGTAGTGTTAGTGCGTGCTATGAGCGTAGTGATACCTGCTAGCCTGGACCGACGGCCAATTTATGGATACCAGGTACCAAAGGTAGGTAAAAACACTACGAACTTTTCTTATTTTCTCAATCTTGATTTTAATATATGATGCTCAGGGAACTAATTCAGTACTTTATGTAAGCCCCCAGACTAATTGCATGGGCACAACATCTTTCCAGACATACAAAAGAAGTGCGTTCAGCTCAACTTACCGAAGTAAACTATTTTCAGATGATATAGCAAATAAACTGAAAAAAGAATTCTGATTTTAAATAAAATCGTCTGAATTTAATCAATGTTTTTTATTGAATGTCAGTTATGAATTGGTAATACTTAAAGGAGAATTAATTTGAAATATTCCAATATTTTGAATTAGACCGGGCGGCGGCGACATGAATGACTACGTCATCGAGTTACGGGATGAAATCATGATGTAGGACAAGATTATTAGGTGTAGATTAAGGATTGACTGGTCTGCCTCGTCATTTCTTGGTACGATATGAGTTACAGCGGGCGCCAACTCGCCATTTTGGCGTCACTTTCACGTCATCGAGTTACGGGATGAAATTGGTGCCAAATTAAAGCTAAAATAAAGTATTTTAAAAATATGTCGGTCTGCCTGCGCATATCCTGGTACAAACCCTCGGCAGACTGAAATTCATAACAAAAAATGACGTTATAATGTAAAATTCAATCTGACTACGTCATCGAGTTACGGGATGAAATCATGATGTAAGACAAGATTATTAGATGTAGATTAAGGATTGACTGGTCTGCCTCGTCATTTCTTGGTACGATATGAGTTACAGCGGGCGCCAACGCGCCATTTTCGCGTCACTTTCACGTCATCGAGTTACGGCATGAAATTCGAGCAAAATTAAAGCTAAAATAAAGTATTTTAAGAATATGACAGTCTGCCTGCGCATATCCTGGTACAAACCCTCGGCAGACTGAAATTTATAACAAAAAATAAAAGTTGTAAAAGAAAAAATGCATAATTTAATTTATTTATGATTTTCTGTATTAAATATATATGTTACATTAGATTAATTTGTTAAATAATAAATGAACCAGAAATATAAAATAAAACATAAGTTTTCTTAGATACACATAAATAGATACACATTATTTCAAATAGTTCTTATAATAAAATCAACTTAGTAATGAAATGAAAAAATTAAATGAATTTTAAATGCAAAAAAAAATATAAATAAATAAATAAATAAATAAAAAATGAAGAAAAAAATAAATGATGAAGAAAAAAATGAATTTTATACATTTTATGGTCAAACCAGGATATTGTATCTCGAGAAAAAATATCACCAAAAAAGCTAAAATATTTGTAATGTACTAATCTGATCTCTAAATATGTCAATTTTTCAGTTGCGAGTTGGCGACCGCTATTACTCATATCGTACTAAGAAATGCCGAGACAGACCATTCATCTACACCTAATAGTCTTGTCCTACATCATGATTTCATCCCGAACTCGATGACTTAATGATATTGAATTTTACATTATAACGTCATATTTTGTTATAAATTTCAGCCTGCCGAGGGTTTGTACCAGGATATGCGCAGTCAGACCGACATATTCTTAAAATACTTTATTTTAGCTTTAATTTGGCACCAATTTCATCCCGTAACTCGATGACGTGAAAGTGACGCCAAAATGGCGATTTGGCGCCAGTAGGGGAAAAATGAGAGTCCGGCCCCAGGAGGAGGCGTGAGGCTCGGTGGTGGTGGTGGGAGCCTCCTCCTCAAGCCTCCTCCTCAAGCCTCCTCCTCAAACCTCCTCCACAATCCTCCTCCTCCTAAACCCTCCTCCTCAATCCTCCTCATTCCTCAAGGTTGTCTTATAAGAGAAGGGGTTAAAAAGGGGGATTAAATTTTTTTCGTGAAATTTGAATATTTTATGCTATAAGAGAGGGGTAAAAGGGTGATTAATTTTTTAAGTATACTTCAGTACGAGCGGTTCTTTTGACTGTTGATTAAGAGATGAATGATTCATATTAAATTAAAAATAGTAATTAATTAAAAAGTAATTAAAAATAATAAGTGAAAAATAATGAAGGGACTTAGAATTTTTCGAGCGGTATTTTTTAGTCAAGTGTAGTACGTAGTGGAATTTAAGAAGTGAATAACAGCAATTAACGATAATTAGTAATTAATAAAAAAGTAATTAAAAATATTGAGTAAAAATAATGAAGGTAATAATTAAAAATGATAATTAAAAATAATGAGTAAAAAATAATGAAGGGAATTTTTCGGTGAACTTTAGTTTAAGGATTTATTTTTTGATTTGAAGCGGAAATTTTGGGGAGATTGATTTTTTTTTTTTTCACCGTGTTTTTAATAAGGGGTTAAGCGGATATTTTGGGGACACAGAATGTTTTTTTCTGTACTATTGTACGAGTAGTTTTTAATTTTAATGTGGTGACTTAAAAATTTTCAGTTTGGTGTAATTTAAGAGTTTATTTTTTGATTTTAAGCAGAAATTTTGGGGAGATTGATTTTTTTTTTTTTTTTTTTTTTTTTTTTTTTTTTTTTCACCGTGTTTTAGATAATGGGTTAAGCGGGTATTTGGGGACATAGAATGTTTTTTCCTATACTATTGTACGAGGGGTTTTTAATTTTAATGTGGCGACTTAAAATTTTTCTGTTTGGTGTCATTTAAGAGTTTATTTTTTCGATTTTAAGTGGGAATTTGGGGAGATTGATTTTTTTTTTTTTTTTCCTCTGTGTTCTTACATGATGAGTTAAGCGGGTATTTTGGGGGAAATTATTATTTTAGACTAATCATTCACGAAGGATATTTTGCAGATATAAATGTTTAATAGGGGGAGTTTAACTTTTTTGCAATGAGATTGACGTGCGCTCGTCGACCTAACCGTATGGAGTTTGTAATTTTCTTTGAATCATGTGTGCATACTGGCTTAGACTATCTTAGAAAGACTTCCACCACCTTTATCTGCACCAAGTCATAAATAACACATGCTGGTAATGAGAATTTGCGAATAACAATTTTGAATATTTATTTAATGATGGAACTTTAAAATTATTTCGAGTACTATTTTTAGTCAACTATGTTATACACTTAATATTTTAGAATAGTTAAAAAATAACTTTAAAATTTGAATGAAAAAATATGTTTCAAAATGGGATTTTACGTGTTAGCATTGAATCGCACTCGTTGTCCTAACTGTTCGGAATATGTGGTTTCCTTCGAACCTTGGTGAAAATTTAATTGAAATGATTATTATTATTATTTTGTGTGTGTTGTATGTATGTGTATTTATGTTTGTGTATTGTATGCATGTATGTGTGTGAATATATGTTTGTGTGTTGTATGCATGTGTGTGTATGTATATGCGTGTGTTGTATGTATGTATGTGTTGTATGTATGTATGTGTGTGTAAGTTGTATGTATGTGTATGTTGTATGTATGTGTTGTATGTATGTGTGTGTGTGTGTGTTGTATATATATATATATATATATATATATGTATGAAATAACACATGCTTGTAATGGGAATTTGAGAATAATAATTTTAAATATTAATTTAATGAAGGAACTTTAGAATTATTTCTAGTACTATTTTTAGTGAACTATGTCATACACTTGATATTTTGGAATAGTTAAAAAATAACTTTAAAATTTGAATGAAAAATATGTTTCAAAATTGAATTTTACGTACTAACATTTATTTACGCTCGTCGACCTAACTGTTTAGAGTCCTTGATTATCTTCGAGCAATGGAAAATTTAATTTTATTAATTTATTTATTTAGTTAGATTATTTTTTGATGATCCTGGTTTGAGGATGTTATTTTTGGATAATGAATAAATTTTAATGGTATTACTTTATTTTTAAGGGGTGTCTTACGAAGCGATTTAGATTGTTTTCGAGTGGAAAATTTAATCACATTTAATTTAAGAAATGGTTGATTAAAGGAAAAAAGGCAATTCAATTTAATTGGGTTCCTTTTTCGATAGATAAAAATAGGAATTAAAAATTTTATGAGAAATTTATTAATGAGAGTTATTGAAACTTATTATGAGTGTGACTCTATTTTAAGTAAAGGTTAGAAGAAAGTTTAAAAAATGACACTAAAAAATAAATATATTCATAACACATATATATATATACATGGAATTAACTAGCAGTATTTTTAAACTAGAATAACAAACTGAACAATTTTCGTGAATATTATGAAAAAATAAATGCGCTTTAGAGAACGAAAAATTACTATTTGATTGTTATTTAATATTATAAAAATATTTAAATCTAAGCATTTCGTTTTAGGTAACAAACTTACTTTATTAGTTTAGTATATATTAATTTTCATCGTATGGCATTCAAATCACCAGTGTTCATGCAATACGGATTTTCCTACTTATCAAATGCGAATGACTAAGCATGATTCATTCTTATCTTAGATAAGATATTACCCCAGAGTCTTCAATTCAATCGACTATATATTTTAACTATGATTAACTAATGAAGATACCAATTGCGTCACAATAATGATTTTATTAATTCAGATTTTAAATTAATATCAAATTGGAGGCTTTTTCTCTTTTCTCACAGATTAACTTTAAATAAAACTTAAATATTTATATATTCATTTACTTTATTAGTAAAATAATGAATGTATCACATTCATTTAGGATTTAACTATTTGAAAATTTAAACTAACCTTTTAATTAAACGATCACATAATTAAAACTATTATAAAATTAAATGTTTAAAAATATAAACGAAGGGTTCATTTTAAAATTTACTCATACTTGGGAATAATTTACTTGGGGAATATTTCTTAGAACCAGTGAACATTTTTAAGGAAAGGTTTTCATAAATATATACTAGGGTATATATATATAGTAACATTTCATATAACATCAAATTTTAGCAAGTACATGTATTGGAACATCCCCCTTTTTTTCTATCATACTTT
This sequence comes from Maratus speculifer, assembly GCA_964019185.1. Classification (NCBI taxonomy): domain Eukaryota; kingdom Metazoa; phylum Arthropoda; class Arachnida; order Araneae; family Salticidae; genus Maratus; species Maratus speculifer. Next base: position 247,280,673 of record OZ025302.1, on the reverse strand, counting down.
TTCTCTCTTTGTTGTACTACTTTGGTTGAGAAATGCGGTTCAAAAAATCCAATTTGACAAAACGGACTATGATTAGGTAGTTTTTGAATACCTGCTTTACGAAAATAAATTTAAACTTTTGACATAAAGCTGTTCTTTAATAATTTAAAACAGAAATTATTTTTTATAATTAATCCTTAACAACTTTAGACATGATTTGATGAGTCATAAGGTCATTAAAAGGTGTTTTTAACGTATTAATTAATTTTCTTAATCAGTTCTTCTAAATATTAAAAACTTATTCATAAGAAAATCTTACCTGGCTAGGAAAATTCAACCTCCTTGTATGTTGGTCTCGCAAGGACTGACTGATAACATGCCTGCTTATCTACTGAACCACGTGATAAGTGACGTTAGAGATCACGTGACCCTCATTATCTGCTGATAAGATAAGCACTGACTTGGAATGATCTTAATTAATTACCAAACTTCTCAATTTTTAAACACCACACTAATCATTGCTCCCATTAATTAATCACGTAAATATAATTTATATCGTTTTTGATTATCAGTTTTATACTAACATTTGACACTTATACGTATGTGTTGTATTAATTCTGTTAGTTTTTAAATTTGATATTTCAAAAATTAAACTAACTCTTAAGAATATGACTCGATGCAATTTACTTATTTTATACAAGTTAACTTTACTACTTGACAGAAATATATTCAAACGCAAAGCGATTTAACTTTCACTTTTTAAACTTATTTATATAATGTACTAACATTTATTCATAATATGCATAATTTTATTAAAATTACTGAAGAAAATAAAATTTATACTAAGTAAAAATTTAAAACCATCAATTAAATATATTAAACAACAACAACAACAAACTTATAATTAAGAGATGAATAAATATAAATATTTGAATCACACAATAATAAAAAGAAATACTTAATCATTCATAAAAATTCTTCCTTTGATCATTCGCATCTGTGTTAGTAAAAATATAACACTAAAGTTTTCAAAAAGATTATAAGCGTTTCCAAATCAACAAAGAAAATTGAGTATTAAATATCAAATAATGGACATGCACTCTTTACACTCACATCTTACAACGTACTTAGTAACCAAATTTAATGATTTTTAAGCATGTCTTCTTAAATTTTTTTCAATGTAAGACTATCACAGTTGAATTTTTAGCTTTCTCTTCATAACTTTATCGAGAAATATGTAATGTATACCACATGATTTCATTAAATGAATCACAATACAATTCAAACTTCTCATTTTCAATGTTTTATATATACTAGTGTTTATCAAATAGGTGGTTATTCTGAACAATCATTACTTAGTATATTCATGAAAAGTTTGTGTTGAACGGTTTTTAACTTAAATGGTGTGAGAGAAGGATATATTAGGACAGAAATTATTAAATATAGAGTCTTTAAAGTTTATATCCGTGTAAGAAATGGCATTTCAAGAAACAAAGTTGTGTCATATTTGAAAGAACTCTTTATATTCGAAACGCACACATGATCACGATCACATCACTGAAGAGTATAGAGAAGCTGTTTATGATGTATATAATTTGAATTTTCATTAACACAATATTATAACCGAAGTTTTTCGACAGTTTGAAAAATTATGATGCACAACGTCTGCACACGTTAACACAGAATAAGATTAGCTTATGCCCTTTCGATGATAAGCGTTATTTGCAGGTAAGATGCATTAACATAACAACATTTTCTTGATAATTTTTCTTGCAGGTTTCGAAACCACAAACATCTGATCATACTTCTCATTTTTAACACGCGACACTAACCATTGGGCCATTAAAGCCCGTAATTTAGTAACTAAAAATTAAGAAAGATCATCGAAAATGATTACTTCACACATGCAAAAATAATTTTTATTGTGACTCATCAGTTAAAAATCACGAAGAAAAGAAAAATATCACATATGTTTTGGATTACTTTGAGATTTTATGAGTCACTTCATCAGTTAAATAGACATAACCACTTCTTATGAATCACTACTTATGCTTAAATTTTGAAACACTTGCTTATATGAAATGTATTATATTTTAGTTTATCAGTGATAGTGCGATTACTTGTTAATAATTTTAATGTTATTTAAAAAAATTTAAAAAAATCAAATGTGAATAATTAATTAAAAAAACACAAGTCACTATTAAAGGTTTGAACAAATTATTAAAATTATTTTACAAAACTTTTCAAATTATTTAAAAATGTTTCACTAATATTTAGTAATCGTCAAATTTTAATGTCGATAATCATTTATGTGAGTCAGGTTTTCTGTTTTAACTGTTAAGTTATCAGATTCCCCCTTCAAGTACATCTCATTGATAAGTTTTAATCAACCAATCAACTATTTATTTACCCCAGCAACCAGCTATTTGTTTACCCTAGTAACCAAAAAGCTTTTGTCGACACATGAACAAAATTTTGAAGATGCAAGACTCTTCATTTTCACTCGAAAAAACAATGACTTATGTAATAAATTTTTTCTTTACTTAAATGAAACCTTCACATGTGTATGGTAAAACTTGGAAAATTTCATTTAATGCACAAATTTAAAGTTAACAGACAAGGTCTTCAAACATCTTTTAGTATTTTACTAACACTTTGCCAAATATCTTTAGAAAACAACAACAGAATTTTAAATAATTATTTTAATAAAAATTCTCTTTTGTAAGTGACATTATTAAACTAACTTGGAAAATTAACTTGGCAAAGCAAGTTTTCACTATTCCAACTAAGTAATATTCATAAGTTTTATATGATAAACAACCTGTTTGGTTATGTCCCAGCATGGCTTTATAAAATGTATCTAAAATAACCTTTAATATCAATGTTTAAAAATATGCGAATAATTCAGTTAGTCTTTTATAGATGATTATTTTCCCTTCTATTATTTAAAAGACATTTTAAAATAAAATTATTACTGATGCCAGTTTATCCCAGTGTTATGAAATGTGTATGCAAAACTTTTAATTCTAATTTTCACATTTTATTATTTCAAATTATTGTTTTCAAGTTGTACTAAAATTTGGAAAAAAATATTTCATTTTCATGCATAATTAAATTGAAATACTTTAATAATAAAGACACATTTAACATTGTATACTCACCTAATCCAACACTTTCACAAATACACGTCCGACTCACTCCAAGGTTTAGGAAGAAATGAGAGATTCAAAGTCCTTATCAGAAAATGTTATCAGATAGTCTAATCTTAAGATAAGTGACGTCAGAGAACATATGTCATCAACTGGTCACGTGATGTATATCACATGACCAGTGCTTTGTTAATTAATCTTATTAATTAATTATTAAGTATTAAATTATTAATTATTAATTAATTAATTATTAAGTATTAAATTAAATTATTTAATATTATTAATTAATCTTATTAAAAATAGTTATTATTTTTTAATAACAAAGAATTAATAATATTAAATAATTTAATTTAATACTTAATAATTAATTAATTAATAATTAATAATTTAATACTTAATAATTAATTAATAAGATTAATTAACAAAGCACTGGTCATGTGATATACATCACGTGACCAGTTGATGACATATGTTCTCTGACGTCACTTATCTTAAGATTAGACTATCTGATAACATTTTCTGATAAGGACTTTGAATCTCTCATTTCTTCCTAAACCTTGGAGTGAGTCGGACGTGTATTTGTGAAAGTGTTGGATTAGGTGAGTATACAATGTTAAATGTGTCTTTATTATTAAAGTATTTCAATTTAATTATGCATGAAAATTAAATATTTTTTTCCAAATTTTAGTACAACTTGAAAACAATAATTTGAAATAATAAAATGTGAAAATTAGAATTAAAAGTTTTGCATACACATTTCATAACACTGGGATAAACTGGCATCAGTAATAATTTTATTTTAAAATGTCTTTTAAATAATAGAAGGGAAAATAATCATCTATAAAAGACTAACTGAATTATTCGCATATTTTTAAACATTGATATTAAAGGTTATTTTAGATACATTTTATAAAGCCATGCTGGGACATAACCAAACAGGTTGTTTATCATATAAAACTTATGAATATTACTTAGTTGGAATAGTGAAAACTTGCTTTGCCAAGTTAATTTTCCAAGTTAGTTTAATAATGTCACTTACAAAAGAGAATTTTTATTAAAATAATTATTTAAAATTCTGTTGTTGTTTTCTAAAGATATTTGGCAAAGTGTTAGTAAAATACTAAAAGATGTTTGAAGACCTTGTCTGTTAACTTTAAATTTGTGCATTAAATGAAATTTTCCAAGTTTTACCATACACATGTGAAGGTTTCATTTAAGTAAAGAAAAAATTTATTACATAAGTCATTGTTTTTTCGAGTGAAAATGAAGAGTCTTGCATCTTCAAAATTTTGTTCATGTGTCGACAAAAGCTTTTTGGTTACTAGGGTAAACAAATAGCTGGTTGCTGGGGTAAATAAATAGTTGATTGGTTGATTAAAACTTATCAATGAGATGTACTTGAAGGGGGAATCTGATAACTTAACAGTTAAAACAGAAAACCTGACTCACATAAATGATTATCGACATTAAAATTTGACGATTACTAAATATTAGTGAAACATTTTTAAATAATTTGAAAAGTTTTGTAAAATAATTTTAATAATTTGTTCAAACCTTTAATAGTGACTTGTGTTTTTTTAATTAATTATTCACATTTGATTTTTTTAAATTTTTTTAAATAACATTAAAATTATTAACAAGTAATCGCACTATCACTGATAAACTAAAATATAATACATTTCATATAAGCAAGTGTTTCAAAATTTAAGCATAAGTAGTGATTCATAAGAAGTGGTTATGTCTATTTAACTGATGAAGTGACTCATAAAATCTCAAAGTAATCCAAAACATATGTGATATTTTTCTTTTCTTCGTGATTTTTAACTGATGAGTCACAATAAAAATTATTTTTGCATGTGTGAAGTAATCATTTTCGATGATCTTTCTTAATTTTTAGTTACTAAATTACGGGCTTTAATGGCCCAATGGTTAGTGTCGCGTGTTAAAAATGAGAAGTATGATCAGATGTTTGTGGTTTCGAAACCTGCAAGAAAAATTATCAAGAAAATGTTGTTATGTTAATGCATCTTACCTGCAAATAACGCTTATCATCGAAAGGGCATAAGCTAATCTTATTCTGTGTTAACGTGTGCAGACGTTGTGCATCATAATTTTTCAAACTGTCGAAAAACTTCGGTTATAATATTGTGTTAATGAAAATTCAAATTATATACATCATAAACAGCTTCTCTATACTCTTCAGTGATGTGATCGTGATCATGTGTGCGTTTCGAATATAAAGAGTTCTTTCAAATATGACACAACTTTGTTTCTTGAAATGCCATTTCTTACACGGATATAAACTTTAAAGACTCTATATTTAATAATTTCTGTCCTAATATATCCTTCTCTCACACCATTTAAGTTAAAAACCGTTCAACACAAACTTTTCATGAATATACTAAGTAATGATTGTTCAGAATAACCACCTATTTGATAAACACTAGTATATATAAAACATTGAAAATGAGAAGTTTGAATTGTATTGTGATTCATTTAATGAAATCATGTGGTATACATTACATATTTCTCGATAAAGTTATGAAGAGAAAGCTAAAAATTCAACTGTGATAGTCTTACATTGAAAAAAATTTAAGAAGACATGCTTAAAAATCATTAAATTTGGTTACTAAGTACGTTGTAAGATGTGAGTGTAAAGAGTGCATGTCCATTATTTGATATTTAATACTCAATTTTCTTTGTTGATTTGGAAACGCTTATAATCTTTTTGAAAACTTTAGTGTTATATTTTTACTAACACAGATGCGAATGATCAAAGGAAGAATTTTTATGAATGATTAAGTATTTCTTTTTATTATTGTGTGATTCAAATATTTATATTTATTCATCTCTTAATTATAAGTTTGTTGTTGTTGTTGTTTAATATATTTAATTGATGGTTTTAAATTTTTACTTAGTATAAATTTTATTTTCTTCAGTAATTTTAATAAAATTATGCATATTATGAATAAATGTTAGTACATTATATAAATAAGTTTAAAAAGTGAAAGTTAAATCGCTTTGCGTTTGAATATATTTCTGTCAAGTAGTAAAGTTAACTTGTATAAAATAAGTAAATTGCATCGAGTCATATTCTTAAGAGTTAGTTTAATTTTTGAAATATCAAATTTAAAAACTAACAGAATTAATACAACACATACGTATAAGTGTCAAATGTTAGTATAAAACTGATAATCAAAAACGATATAAATTATATTTACGTGATTAATTAATGGGAGCAATGATTAGTGTGGTGTTTAAAAATTGAGAAGTTTGGTAATTAATTAAGATCATTCCAAGTCAGTGCTTATCTTATCAGCAGATAATGAGGGTCACGTGATCTCTAACGTCACTTATCACGTGGTTCAGTAGATAAGCAGGCATGTTATCAGTCAGTCCTTGCGAGACCAACATACAAGGAGGTTGAATTTTCCTAGCCAGGTAAGATTTTCTTATGAATAAGTTTTTAATATTTAGAAGAACTGATTAAGAAAATTAATTAATACGTTAAAAACACCTTTTAATGACCTTATGACTCATCAAATCATGTCTAAAGTTGTTAAGGATTAATTATAAAAAATAATTTCTGTTTTAAATTATTAAAGAACAGCTTTATGTCAAAAGTTTAAATTTATTTTCGTAAAGCAGGTATTCAAAAACTACCTAATCATAGTCCGTTTTGTCAAATTGGATTTTTTGAACCGCATTTCTCAACCAAAGTAGTACAACAAAGAGAGAAAAAGTATGATAGAAAAAAAGGGGGATGTTCCAATACATGTACTTGCTAAAATTTGATGTTATATGAAATGTTACTATATATATATACCCTAGTATATATTTATGAAAACCTTTCCTTAAAAATGTTCACTGGTTCTAAGAAATATTCCCCAAGTAAATTATTCCCAAGTATGAGTAAATTTTAAAATGAACCCTTCGTTTATATTTTTAAACATTTAATTTTATAATAGTTTTAATTATGTGATCGTTTAATTAAAAGGTTAGTTTAAATTTTCAAATAGTTAAATCCTAAATGAATGTGATACATTCATTATTTTACTAATAAAGTAAATGAATATATAAATATTTAAGTTTTATTTAAAGTTAATCTGTGAGAAAAGAGAAAAAGCCTCCAATTTGATATTAATTTAAAATCTGAATTAATAAAATCATTATTGTGACGCAATTGGTATCTTCATTAGTTAATCATAGTTAAAATATATAGTCGATTGAATTGAAGACTCTGGGGTAATATCTTATCTAAGATAAGAATGAATCATGCTTAGTCATTCGCATTTGATAAGTAGGAAAATCCGTATTGCATGAACACTGGTGATTTGAATGCCATACGATGAAAATTAATATATACTAAACTAATAAAGTAAGTTTGTTACCTAAAACGAAATGCTTAGATTTAAATATTTTTATAATATTAAATAACAATCAAATAGTAATTTTTCGTTCTCTAAAGCGCATTTATTTTTTCATAATATTCACGAAAATTGTTCAGTTTGTTATTCTAGTTTAAAAATACTGCTAGTTAATTCCATGTATATATATATATGTGTTATGAATATATTTATTTTTTAGTGTCATTTTTTAAACTTTCTTCTAACCTTTACTTAAAATAGAGTCACACTCATAATAAGTTTCAATAACTCTCATTAATAAATTTCTCATAAAATTTTTAATTCCTATTTTTATCTATCGAAAAAGGAACCCAATTAAATTGAATTGCCTTTTTTCCTTTAATCAACCATTTCTTAAATTAAATGTGATTAAATTTTCCACTCGAAAACAATCTAAATCGCTTCGTAAGACACCCCTTAAAAATAAAGTAATACCATTAAAATTTATTCATTATCCAAAAATAACATCCTCAAACCAGGATCATCAAAAAATAATCTAACTAAATAAATAAATTAATAAAATTAAATTTTCCATTGCTCGAAGATAATCAAGGACTCTAAACAGTTAGGTCGACGAGCGTAAATAAATGTTAGTACGTAAAATTCAATTTTGAAACATATTTTTCATTCAAATTTTAAAGTTATTTTTTAACTATTCCAAAATATCAAGTGTATGACATAGTTCACTAAAAATAGTACTAGAAATAATTCTAAAGTTCCTTCATTAAATTAATATTTAAAATTATTATTCTCAAATTCCCATTACAAGCATGTGTTATTTCATACATATATATATATATATATATATATATACAACACACACACACACACATACATACAACACATACATACAACATACACATACATACAACTTACACACACATACATACATACAACACATACATACATACAACACACGCATATACATACACACACATGCATACAACACACAAACATATATTCACACACATACATGCATACAATACACAAACATAAATACACATACATACAACACACACAAAATAATAATAATAATCATTTCAATTAAATTTTCACCAAGGTTCGAAGGAAACCACATATTCCGAACAGTTAGGACAACGAGTGCGATTCAATGCTAACACGTAAAATCCCATTTTGAAACATATTTTTTCATTCAAATTTTAAAGTTATTTTTTAACTATTCTAAAATATTAAGTGTATAACATAGTTGACTAAAAATAGTACTCGAAATAATTTTAAAGTTCCATCATTAAATAAATATTCAAAATTGTTATTCGCAAATTCTCATTACCAGCATGTGTTATTTATGACTTGGTGGAGATAAAGGTGGTGGAAGTCTTTCTAAGATAGTCTAAGCCAGTATGCACACATGATTCAAAGAAAATTACAAACTCCATACGGTTAGGTCGACGAGCGCACGTCAATCTCATTGCAAAAAAGTTAAACTCCCCCTATTAAACATTTATATCTGCAAAATATCCTTCGTGAATGATTAGTCTAAAATAATAATTTCCCCCAAAATACCCGCTTAACTCATCATGTAAGAACACAGTGGAAAAAAAAAAAATCAATCTCCCCAAATTCCCACTTAAAATCGAAAAAATAAACTCTTAAATGACACCAAACAGAAAAATTTTAAGTCGCCACATTAAAATTAAAAACCCCTCGTACAATAGTATAGGAAAAAACATTCTATGTCCCCAAATACCCGCTTAACCCATTATCTAAAACACGGTGAAAAAAAAAAAAAAAAAAAAAAAAAAATCAATCTCCCCAAAATTTCTGCTTAAAATCAAAAAATAAACTCTTAAATTACACCAAACTGAAAATTTTTAAGTCACCACATTAAAATTAAAAACTACTCGTACAATAGTACAGAAAAAAACATTCTGTGTCCCCAAAATATCCGCTTAACCCCTTATTAAAAACACGGTGAAAAAAAAAAAAATCAATCTCCCCAAAATTTCCGCTTCAAATCAAAAAATAAATCCTTAAACTAAAGTTCACCGAAAAATTCCCTTCATTATTTTTTACTCATTATTTTTAATTATCATTTTTAATTATTACCTTCATTATTTTTACTCAATATTTTTAATTACTTTTTTATTAATTACTAATTATCGTTAATTGCTGTTATTCACTTCTTAAATTCCACTACGTACTACACTTGACTAAAAAATACCGCTCGAAAAATTCTAAGTCCCTTCATTATTTTTCACTTATTATTTTTAATTACTTTTTAATTAATTACTATTTTTAATTTAATATGAATCATTCATCTCTTAATCAACAGTCAAAAGAACCGCTCGTACTGAAGTATACTTAAAAAATTAATCACCCTTTTACCCCTCTCTTATAGCATAAAATATTCAAATTTCACGAAAAAAATTTAATCCCCCTTTTTAACCCCTTCTCTTATAAGACAACCTTGAGGAATGAGGAGGATTGAGGAGGAGGGTTTAGGAGGAGGAGGATTGTGGAGGAGGTTTGAGGAGGAGGCTTGAGGAGGAGGCTTGAGGAGGAGGCTCCCACCACCACCACCGAGCCTCACGCCTCCTCCTGGGGCCGGACTCTCATTTTTCCCCTACTGGCGCCCGCTATTATTCATATCGTACCAAGAAACGACGAGGCAGACCAGTCATTCCTTAATCTACACCTAATAACCTTGTCCTATATTATGATTTCATCCCGTAACTCGATGACGTAGTCATATTGAATTTTACATTATAACGTCATTTTTTGTTATAAATTTCAGTCTGCCGAGGGTTTGTACCAGGATATGCTCAGTCAGACCGCCATATTCTTAAAATACTTTATTTTAGCTTTAATTTGGCACCAATTTCATCCCGTAACTCGATGACGTGAAAGTGACGCCAAAATGGCGAGTTGGCGCCCGCTATTATTCATATCGTACCAAGAAACGACGAGGCAGACCAGTCATTCCTTAATCTACACCTAATAACCTTGTCTTCCATCATGATTTCATCCCGTAACTCGATGACGTAGTTATATTGAATTTTACATTATAACGTCATTTTTTGTTATAAATTTCAGTCTGCCGAGGGTTTGTACCAGGTTATGCGCAGGCAGACCGACATATTCTTAAAATACTTTATTTTAGCTTTAATTTGGCACCAATTCCATCCCGTAACTCGATGACGTGAAAGTGACGCCAAAATGGCGAGTTGGCGCCCGCCGTAACTCATATCGTACCAAGGAATGACGAGGCAGACCAGGCATTCCTTAATCTACACCTAATAATCTTGTCCTACATCATGATTTCATCCCGTAACTCGATGACGTAGTCATTTGTGTCGCCGCCGCCCGCTCTAAATTACTTGAATAAGTAATCTAATATTTTGACTTTTCAAAATATTTTTTTTAATTAATCTTTTAAAAATTATATTAATTTTAAGACAACAAATAAGTTTAATGGACAATAAGTTCTTAATAAAAATATCGTTTGCATTTTTGCATTAGAAGATATTACATTATCAAACGATATTTTCAAATTGTAAAAGAAAAGTAATTATTCTAATATTTTGAATATGAGCTGTATATGGTATACGCTCATGCTCATAGCATCACTTTATGTATGTCTGGCTGGATTTTTGGTCCATGCAATTAGTCTGGGAGCTTACATAAAGTATTGAAATAGTTCCCTGAGCATCATACATAAAAATCAAGACTGAGAAAATAAAAAAGTTCGTAGTGTTTTTACCTTCCTTTGGTACCTGGTACCCGTAAATTGCTCGTCGGTTCAAGCTAGGCAGATATCACTACGCTCATAGCACGTACTAGCACTACTTTATCCTATACATTTTACTTGTGAGAAACTAAGCAACGTCTGGGGGCTCTGGGATCTTGGACTTAAAAATTATAAAATAAAATATGTATGGAATTGATATAAAAATTAAAAATTTTGTTTCCATTAATTTTGTTTCCATATCTGAACAGAATGTTTCATTTTTTACATCCTTAAATTATGTGCGGATTTTAGAGAGTTGCGGATTTTAGGGTTGTGGATTTGACTGAGTCTACTTCAGTACATACATATTGACAATTAGCTATGTCGTGGAAAAATTTTAAATATTAAATAATTCAGATATTATATATAAAATATAGTGCCTCATGAAAAATATTTGTAATAGTGAATAGTAGAAAAAAATTAGGTACAATTAAGAAAATTAAGTGAAAATAAAAATGGTAACTGGGAAAAGATAATTGAAAAAGATAAAGTGCCGTTTAAAAACAAAACTGAAATAATTTAATTTATGAATATTTGCTACAGATATCACTTTAAAACATACAATTAAGATTATATAACTTAATTAATAAAAGATAATTAAAAAGATAATGTACCGTATAAGAGAAGAAAACGTAATAATAGAAATTTAAATATATTTCTTACGGCAGATAACAGTTTAAAAAATTTCATTACAAATAATAGAAATAAAATAAGAAAAGCTTCATTTTGAAAAATAGAGGAAAGCTTAGTTAAAGAAAGATAAAATGCCTTATGAAAAAGAAAATTATAATAATCGAAATTTAAGAATACAATTTACACCAGATTAAAAAAAAAGGTGCTTCTAGGTTTTCCCGTCGACCAAAAAATTATCGCCAAACTATAAGATTAAATGCGAATAATAGATTATCGTGAATGTCACATTCAATGACATTAAATGCGATTCACGTGTTTAAAATGTCATTAAGTGATTTTTATTTCGACTTTTTATTAATATTTTTATTAATATTCTACTAATTATTTGTTTTTTCGTTATTTAAAATAAAAATTATGTCAACATGTATAATTTGGCTGTTAGTTTGGCGATTTGTATAATTTGGCGAAATTGGTGGACGGGATAACCTAGAAGTACCAAAAAAAAAAAAAAAAACATATATAATTAAATCCAATGCAGGTATAAGAAACGTGCATTACATTGTTCTAACAGTCTGTAAAAAAAAAAAAAAAAAAAAAAAAAAAACACTTGGGATACACCGCGTAGCCTGCCTTTTTCGTTAGCGTCAGGTATTACAGTATTCAAAACCACCGTAAATTTTTAATTAGTTTTATGTAGTTGAAAAATTTAATTTCATGTTTATGAAAAAAAAACTAAAATTTTCGATTGAAAGATAAAATATATACATCACCAAATTATCACTTCTTTTTCTAGATTGAGCGCATCAATTAATTTTCTTCAAATTATTCTCGCAGAAGTAAAACCAGTCATTCTTTAAACATTAATTTACATTTTACAAGCTTTAGTAAAACATCAGTAATTAAGGCTTAATGACGAGTTAGTGAAATTTGTTTTAAAAGTTGACGTATTAAGAACTTTCTTTTAATTTAAAATGCAATGAAACATACAGTTTAGATTTATAAACTCCATTTCTTATATATTTAGAAAGTTTTAAAGATCTAATTTGCTTCATTAAAGATAAATTTAAGCTAAATATAAAGCGTTACGAAAATATATGAATGTGTTTCACTACTTCACGAATTAAATTTGGTTCTTGTAATTTATTTCAATCACTTAAAATTTTCCCTTTTATTAAAGTTTAGGTATACACATGTCAGTGTCATTCTGCAGCATTTGAAGATGTATATACATAGTGATTAATTTAAAAGTGTACCTGTTGGTTTTTCTTATTATCATTAAATGTAACGAATGTAGCAACTATTATAATACTGAAGCGCAAATGTTTGAATCATGTTTAAGAGCGATTGACAATTACTAACACTGTTGTACTGTTGCAACTTTACTTGTAAGGTAATTCAAAAATAAAGACCCCAAAGTTAAACCTGTGATAACTTTATTTTTGGCAAATATATTTTAACTATTGTTATTATTATTATTATTTTACATTATTATTCTCGACAAATGTCGAAAATGTTCGTCACCATTTTGAATGCAAACATAAACATATCGAAAAATTTTTTAAACGCATTTCGCGATTTTTGTATCTGTCCCTTACTATAAAATGTTATATTCAATATTATTTACATGGATAATTTAAACCATCCATATACATTTCAAAATTAAAATACCATTTAATTAGAGCATATGAATGTATTATGTTTACCTAAAGCATCTTTCGAGAGATTAAATGCTATCTTAAAAAACATCTGCATCTTTGAAATAGATTTTCATACTATTTAAGAAATAATTGATACAACAAAATGTTCACACACAAAACATATACAGGGTGAGTCATAAATATCGAAACAATAGGCTATCTCCTTAAATATTGTCTCTAGACCCATACTTCCAATTGCAAAAATTCATAAAAAAGGTTTAAATTTCTGATAAGATAAGTTGCAACTTCATGGGTTTATTTGAAAAAATATTAATATTAAATATTTAAGAATTTAACGAAGAAAAAAAATGAATTATTAAAAAATTAAGATTTTATACGGCCCCCGTAGAGCAAAATTCCCAATTAGGGAATTATTCATTATTCATTCCTAAATTGAACAAAAAAGAATTTCATCTCCGTATCTAAAAACTTCACAAAGATATTAAAATCCAAAATTCTCAAAAATTCGTGACACCACTTTACCATGATTGTAAATGAAGAGTAATTGACTTATTTTCAAAGCAAATGAGGGATCGTCCACAAATTATACGTTATTATATGTCGATCTAAAACAGTGCCTCTTATTTGATCATAATAAAGCAACGTATTGATTTAAATCAAAACTTGTTTTCAAATTATGTTGAAGTCAGCACTGGAGGTCTGAAGGGATCGAAATATCTAGATCCGGTCCCAAACCGACTAGGGAAAAAAGTTCTGTCCGGCATGGATAAACATTAAAATCATAATCCAGACCGAACTAGAAAAAAAGTTTAAATCATAGCCCGGCTCCGCCATGAATTTCTACATAGTTTTTTACTTCGGTGTAGTTAAAAATTCTTTCGTATGAAGGAGTTCTGACCCAAAATACTTATTACAGCTTTTCGTTTTTTATATTTATTCTTTTTATAATTAAAGAAGCACCAAAGGAACGAATCTCTGTTTATATGTAAATGTTTCACTTATATTTTAATATCGCTAATCCCGTGAATTGGAGACATTGAAAAATGTTATACAGTAAAACCTTTTAAGACGGAATTACATAGGAAAGAAAAAATACGTTTTGACAAATGCCCTTCCTAGTAGTGTTAAATGGCGTTTACTTTTTTCTCAGGTATTATCGTATTTATTTTGCATGGATCAATACATTTTCCGTTTAAGACAGAATTCCGTCATAGGCAGATTTATTTCTTTGGTTTTATTGTATGTATTTTTTTTAGCATTTGAATATACTATTTTTTTAAAAAAAATTAATTTTTAAAGGTTTTTTTTTTTTTTTCAAAATAAAAGCGATTTTAAAATCTATGTTGTTTTCGTAAAAATTTTGATTGAACCAAAAATTTTACTTACTTTAGGCATTAGGTCTGTCAGATACAGTGATTTTAATACGGATTGTTTGAGACCGGGATTGAAAATTTCTTCCAGTGCAGTCTTAGAAAGAAGGAAGCAGTAACTTCTGGTATGAAAAATACATTAGGCCCGGATAGTCGAGAGTTCAGAAAAAAGTAACGGCTCGGTCCTGAGCCGGCATGAGCCCAGAATGCATATTTTTTTTTAAACAATCATTTCAGAACGGTAAAAAGTTGAAGTTATGTGAGGTAAATTTCTAAAATAGACTTAAAATGCAACTTAGAAAAGCATTCTTTTAAATAACTGACGGGCAGTAAAACAGCACATTTTGTTTTTCTGCATAATGAATATTTTTCCCGATTATTTCTTGTCTTTAAATTATTAAAAAGTTAAGAATTGATAAAGAAAAAAAAGTACAAACTTGAAACATGTCATTTTTAATTATTTTACATTAGTTTTTTTTCGGGAAAATTTAAAAAATATATTAATTTTGAAAATATAATTGTTTTTAATTATGCTATTTTTTCAATAAATATTTATAATAGTTTAAAAATTAATATTGTAAAACTAAAACACTGAAACAAAACTAAAATCACATTTCCAAATTTAATTAAATGGAAGAAATGAAATCCGATAAATAATGTTTCGAGTCTGATAAATTTTATGAGGAATTTTAGGATGTGATTTTCATAGCAAATTATATGACTAACCATGACAAAAAAAAAAAAAAAAAAAAAAATCAGAATTTTAACTAAAAGATTTTTTTCACATTTCCTAGAACTGTTAAAGTAACATTGTCTTTTGAATTGCGCGCATTTTAATTTGTGTCTAATCCCTTAAAACCTGATGAATAATTCAAACGTCTATAACTCTGCGAGTTTTGAAGATATGAAGATGCAACTTTTTGTGACTTATTCAGGACTAGATAAGGAAAGTTTTCCTAATTGGAATTGGTATCCTACAGGGGCCGTATAAAAAATTATTTTTCGTATTTTTTCAAATAGACCCCCCCCCATGGAGTTGCAACTTATCTTATCAAAAATCTCCCCTTTTTTATGAATTTTTGCAATTGGAAATATTGGTCTAGAGGCAATATTTAAGGAGCTAGCCTATTGCTTCGATTATATGACTCACCCTGTATATTGACGACCACAATAGCAAAATACACAACATATCGCACGCATCATACCTTTTTATTCTTAATACATTCGTAGCTACATTTTCAATTCTGTAAATATTCTAAGCAAACTCATTTTACAAAAAATAATATATATATATATATATATATATATATATATATATATATATATATATATATATATATATATATATATATATATATATATATATATATATATATATATATATATATATATCGTCTGCGTGAAGCGCAAGATAAATATGATTAAATTAAAAGCATGGAAGTGACGATAAAACGGAACAGCATCCTTGTTCGAGTGATTGTCGAGATTTGTACATTTATGAGTTACTTTAATTCGTCGATGTTTGCAAGACTTCTCTGGAAAGACCTATGTTTAAGATAAACCTACATGCAAAAATCTAACATGGTGAGGTACGATAATATTAGAGACAATTTAAGTCAAAGAATTAGTTCGTGCAGGCGATTTTTAGTGTTCCCATTCATAATCTTATGCAATGAGTTCTCAAAAATAAAAACATTGAAAGAAGCAGACAATTTATTTTAGTTGCTTGTGAGAAATTGTATTCGATAAATTCTTGGATAATTTTTTCCAACATCCTAATTTCCATGTTCTGCTTTTTTTTTTTTTTTTTTTTTTTTTTTTTTTTTTTTTGTATGTTTAAAAGAAATATATATATATTATATTTGCGTATGAATAATACGCAAATATATTTGCAGCTGAAAAAAATTCACTATTGATCAAAGTCAACATTTTTTTTTTTTTTGCAAAAATAAATAAATAAATAAATAAACTGTTATATTGCTTTAAAAATAGAAAAAAATACTTCTGCGCATTTATTTAAAAATAATAATAATCGCCTCTGTCAAATTTAATTAGCATTTTATTGATATTTCAAAGTTTCAATGTTATATCTTATTTCATTCGTATAAGAAAATAAAAACAGATGAATATTTAATAAGTCTTATTTTGGAGAGGAAAAGAACAAAAACAAATATTTAAACCCTGTACGAAAATTCATTAAAAAATAAAAACAGTTTTTTTTTCCTTTTTTTTCAGCTGCATGTTTGGAAAAAAAAAATTAGAAAGTATCGGTTTCTTTATTATATATTTATAATCATTCAAATAAAAATGGATGATTGTATTTGAACATATTTTTTTTGTTTGAAGGTGAATTAATTATTCATTTAATCAAAATGTTGATTTGTATTTTATTGTATTTCACAAAATTCGAACGTAACTTAAAAGCGATTCAGTTAAAATGATTAAAAGAGAGATAGATATATTAAAAGCTTGTTTCAGATTAAAATGCAATGAAATTCAACTTCTTTTTATAAATGTATTTATTAAAGAAATTGTAAGCTTTACAATTTTGTTCGAGCTAGAATTGCCTGGGAAAAAAGCAATTGGGACATTGTGTTATTTAATTTAATTTTATTTATTTATACATTTTGTTACAATTTGAAACATTTTATCGATATTTTATCAAATGTGGGAGCAGTTTCATCAGCACAAAAATTTAGTTTATATTTTAAAATACTGCATATAAGGTATGTGCAGGTAATATGGCCAGCTTAAGAATAGAACTTTTTCAGCGATAGTTGTAAGTGATTAAAAAAATAAAAATTGTCTAAAAAAAAAAGAGTTTTTTAGTAAAGTAAAAAAAAAAAAATTAATTTAAATTAATCAAGATTTAAACTTGCAATAATGGATTAGAGTTTATGAATAAATTCCTTGTGAAAGCTTGAATAGGATGAACCAAGTTGACAATTAATTTTGATCATGGTCTATTTTTAATTTATTATTTTTACAATAGAGCGCGTGGTTTTTATATTACATCTCATTGTCGCGTGCCGTTTATATTGGCCGTGAAATGGTTTGTATTTTTATTTTTATTTTATTATGATTATGGTTCTTATTAGATGGAATTGAAACATGTCAATAATATTTATTTATTTTTAGATGGGAGATGAAATTCAAACTAGTCGGATGTAGTAATCTCAAAACTATCTTCTTTCTCATACATAGTAAAACTTCAAAATTGGCCGTGAAATGGTTTGTATTTTTATTTTTATTTTATTATGATTATGGTTCTTATTAGATGGAATTGAAACATGTCAATAATATTTATTTATTTTTAGATGGGAGATGAAATTCAAACTAGTCGGATGTAGTAATCTCAAATCTATCTTCTTTCTCATACATATTAAAACTTCAAAATTGGCCGTGAAATGGTTTGTATTTTTATTTTTATTTTATTATGATTATGGTTCTTATTAGATGGAATTGAAACATGTCAATAATATTTATTTATTTTTAGATGGGAGGTGAAATTCAAACTAGTCGGATGTAGTAATCTCAAAACTATCTTCTTTCTCATACATATTAAAACTTCAAAATTGGCCGTGAAATGGTTTGTATTTTTATTTTTATTTTATTATGATTATGGTTCTTATTAGATGGAATTGAAACATGTCAATAATATTTATTTATTTTTAGATGGGAGATGAAATTCAAACTAGTCGGATGTAGTAATCTCAAAACTATCTTCTTTCTCATACATATTAAAACTTCAAAATTGGCCGTGAAATGGTTTGTATTTTTATTTTTATTTTATTATGATTATGGTTCTTATTAGATGGAATTGAAACATGTCAATAATATTTATTTATTTTTAGATGGGAGATGAAATTCAAACTAGTCGGATGTAGTAATCTCAAAACTATCTTCTTTCTCATACATATTAAAACTTCAAAATTGGCCGTGAAATGGTTTGTATTTTTATTTTTATTTTATTATGATTATGGTTCTTATTAGATGGAATTGAAACATGTCAATAATATTTATTTATTTTTAGATGGGAGATGAAATTCAAACTAGTCGGATGTAGTAATCTCAAAACTATCTTCTTTCTCATACATATTAAAACTTCAAAATTGGCCGTGAAATGGTTTGTATTTTTATTTTTATTTTATTATGATTATGGTTCTTATTAGATGGAATTGAAACATGTCAATAATATTTATTTATTTTTAGATGGGAGATGAAATTCAAACTAGTCGGATGTAGTAATCTCAAATCTATCTTCTTTCTCATACATATTAAAACTTCAAAATTGGCCGTGAAATGGTTTGTATTTTTATTTTTATTTTATTATGATTATGGTTCTTATCAGATGGAATTGAAACATGTCAATAATATTTATTTATTTTTAGATGGGAGGTGAAATTCAAACTAGTCGGATGTAGTAATCTCAAAACTATCTTCTTTCTCATACATATTAAAACTTCAAAATTGGCCGTGAAATGGTTTGTATTTTTATTTTTATTTTATTATGATTATGGTTCTTATTAGATGGAATTGAAACATGTCAATAATATTTATTTATTTTTAGATGGGAGATGAAATTCAAACTAGTCGGATGTAGTAATCTCAAAACTATCTTCTTTCTCATACATATTAAAACTTCAAAATTGGCCGTGAAATGGTTTGTATTTTTATTTTTATTTTATTATGATTATGGTTCTTATTAGATGGAATTGAAACATGCCAATAATATTTATTTATTTTTAGATGGGAGATGAAATTCAAACTAGTCGGATGTAGTAATCTCAAAACTATCTTCTTTCTCATACATATTAAAACTTCAAAATTGGCCGTGAAATGGTTTGTATTTTTATTTTTATTTTATTATGATTATGGTTCTTATTAGATGGAATTGAAACATGTCAATAATATTTATTTATTTTTAGATGGGAGATGAAATTCAAACTAGTCGGATGTAGTAATCTCAAAACTATCTTCTTTCTCATACATATTAAAACTTCAAAATTGGCCGTGAAATGGTTTGTATTTTTATTTTTATTTTATTATGATTATGGTTCTTATTAGATGGAATTGAAACATGTCAATAATATTTATTTATTTTTAGATGGGAGGTGAAATTCAAACTAGTCGGATGTAGTAATCTCAAAACTATCTTCTTTCTCATACATATTAAAACTTCAAAATTGGCCGTGAAATGGTTTGTATTTTTATTTTTATTTTATTATGATTATGGTTCTTATTAGATGGAATTGAAACATGTCAATAATATTTATTTATTTTTAGATGGGAGATGAAATTCAAACTAGTCGGATGTAGTAATCTCAAAACTATCTTCTTTCTCATACATATTAAAACTTCAAAATTCGCTATCACAGAGCCAAAATTCAATGGAATCCTGATATTAATCTGATTGCATAAAATTCAGCATAGCTGCGCCACCTGCTTAGAGATTTACACTAAAATAAAAAAAAAAATATATAAAAAACGTTATTTCATGTCAAGGACTAGTGTAATCAGAAGTTTGATGAAAATCGGCTCATTTTCATTCTGGAGATACAGTTATCGCAGAAATCGCACAAAACACAGCATGGTAGTGCCACCATTTGAGCGATTTACACTAAAATGTCAAAAACATCACTTTATGTTAAGGACTAACTGAATCTGAAGTTTGATGAAAATCTGTACATTAATTCTGAATGTGAGTAATTGCGAAAATCGTGAAAAAGGCTGCATAGCAAGTCAACCTGTTGAGAAATGTATACGAAAAACTAAACAGCACCAATTTATATCAAGAATGAACTGAATATAACTTTTTAATAGATTCTGTGCATTAGTTATTGAAATCGAGCGCCCATAAAATTTATGTCACATATAGACTGAAAAAAAAAAAATGGTTTTACAAGAGACCTTGTAAAACCATTTTTTTCGTTAGCTCTGCCCTCTAAAACATCTAAATCTGTTGAAAATCGAAATTCGAAAATTTTCGTGAGTCCAATACTTACTTCCTGTAAAGATAGAAAAAAGTAAAAATATATTTAAATTGGTTTTTTTACTGTATTTTTCCAGCTTTTTTTCTTTGTATATAGAATTTATTTTCTTATAAACAGTACACGATAATTGATGTTTTACAAATTACTTTTTTAGCAACAAAATTAATGATTCATTTACTACAAATCTTCATTTAAATTTTAACATAATTTACAAAATTTGAATAAACATAACTTAAAGGCGAGTAAGATAAAATGATTAAAAGAGTTTTCTTCAAATTATAGTGTAATAAAATACAACTGTTACATTTAATAAACACACTCGTTAAAAATACTTTAAGCTTTACAGTTTTAATTAGATTCGTTTAAGATAGATATATTTTGAATAAAAAACTTTGAAACAGTATGTAGTTTGAAATTATTTCAATTCGTAAGTTACATCGTAAATTAAATTTAGTTCTTAAGTATTCTTTTTAATTACTAAATACTTGACAATTTTAAATTAATATGGAGTATAATGGTTTTTCAAGCTGTTATTTAAATTACAGTGCATTTTAATGACTTTATTTTTCTATTGCAATGTGTAAGACTTAAGGGGTCAGTGGTACATTTTAAAATAATTTTTATTTATTGAATTAAAATTTTGGGGTTTTTTTATGGTTAAATCTATTATTTGTAAACAAAATCATATGGTAAAACGTCTGAGAATTTTAATTTATTTAAAAAGTGGGATATTTTAAAAACTTTAACTCGAAATATTATAGGTAGAATTTAAATTTGTTTTCATTTATATAAACAGAAAAAAAAATTTATAATTTTCATTCAGCATTTAAAAAAATATTAATTTAAATAAAAATAAAAATATTTATATTAAAATATTTTTAAAAAAGTGATGTAAAATTTAAAAAAATCTATTTTCAGCAAGTATTTTTTTAACAATTTGCTGAGTCAAAATTAAAGTAAAACAATTAAAAAAGACACGACCAAGTTTGAATCTGTTACCTTTAATGATTCTTACAACATTAATCGTTATAACAATATAAATTGGAGATTAAAATAAATAAGATTTACATAAATAAATAAAATAAATGGAATAATTAAGATTAAAAATAAATTTACTGGGTCTTGTGTATTTTTATCTATGTTGAATTGCAGAATCTATTATAAATTAGCTGAATAACTTCTTTGTTATTAAAAAAAAACTCGGTTTTTGTAATCTCTGTTATTGTATATAAGACTTGAGATAATTGATTAGCCGTAAATTCCATGTACTTTCACAGAATATTTTTAACAGTGCGGTGTCATTTTACTCCTTCTATGACTGTACTGTCCAGTATTATATCAATATGTCCAGTACAATGTCAGGACAATCCTGATGTCGCTTGGAAAAGACACAAGATGACAGCCTTTAACCCTTTAACGCGCAGTGTTGCCAGGTCGGCAAGACCTAAAGTTCCCCCTCTTTAGAGACACAAAAACTCCGTGAATATTTCAAAAACTACTCTAATGGCTACTTTAAATCTTTCTTATGAGTTCTAGATGGCAGCACCACAGAGATCAAACGCTACTGTTTTTAAATAATAGGTAAAATGTTTTACTGTAATACACGCTTCACAGCAATGCTCTTCTCACTGCGCTTATCAGTGCTTTTACTTATGGGAGGTTAGCACTTTGGCAACAGCTGTATAATTAAAATGGTTAGTGCAATCTTTACAAAACAATACCTGTGTACTCCTCTAGGCCTAAATAGATTGCCTAATTTTTTTCTTCTTTAAATTCCAACTTTAAAGAGTAGTGCGCCGGAAAGGGTTAAAGTATTTTAACCCTCTCGGGTCCATTTTTTTTTTCAGTTTTTAGAAAAAATTACTTTTACGTTAATAACTTTAACACTAGCTATCCATACAGATTAATTAATGCTTAACGAATATTTCTTTGTCTGAAAGATAACGTATGTGGTTGTTTTTCGTATTATAAATTAATATTAATATGACAATAGGCTAAGGAAGAATTTTTGAAGATGTTTAAAAAATATTTCATTAAAACAAGATTTAACTTATATTACAACTTTCTAATACATTTTGCGCTGTATTACACACGATTCTTTTAGGAAAATAACTTTTATTTTAAATTTAATGAGTGAAATATACGTTTAAAATAAAAGAATCGCAGACGGTGTATGAAGAATTCGAAAAAATAGTAAATATTATTATTACTAAATGCCGAAACATAAATGAAATCATTTAGTAAATGCATAGACATACACAGTAAAAAATGAAGACCCAAATTGGGTTGAAAGATTTCTGGGTACAGAATTGTTCCAATTTGGAAAGTTCAGTTTGTAGCACAAAATCATTTTAAATAAGTCTGATTTTTAATGACATTAAAAAAATTAAAATATCTTAGATAGTATATACATTATACCTCAGGAATTTTCATTAATTTAATGTTTGGGTTATATATTTTGGGAACAATACTCTACCATTTTGGAATCCTTACTGTACCATTTCAGGAAAATTACTATACCCAGAAATCTTTCAACCCAATTTGGGTCTTCATTCTTTACTGTGTATAGTAAAAAAACATTACTACATGTAAATAGTAGCAAAAGTATTATTTTAGAATAAAATAATACTCCATTAAAAGATATGTACTGATATTAATAGTACACCAGACCCGAAAGGGTTAAATGTTTTTACAGTTGTTAAAATTACATCTAGACTTTTTTATTAACTCTTCCCCAAAGGGTTAATAAAAAGGTGTGCTATTAATAGTACAAGTCTTTTAATGGAGTATTATTTTGTTATAAAAATTACTTTTGTTATTATTTACATGTAGTAATGTTAGTGTATATCTATGCATTTACTATATGACATCATTTGTGTTTAGGCATTTAGTAATAATAATAGTAATTATTATTATTTTCTTATTTCTCTTTACGCCCTTTGCGATTTTTTATTTATTTCATTCTTTAAATTTAAAATAAAAGTTACTTTCTTGAAAAATTCATGTATAAGAAAGTGCGAAAGGTATCAGAAATTTGTATTATAAGATAAATTTCACTGTATTAAACATTTTCAAGACATCTTCAAAAATTCTTCCTTAACCTATTGTCTAATGAATATTAATTGAATAGTACGCAAAACACAATATTTATTATCTTTCAGACAATGAAATACCCGTTAAATACTAAATAATCTATTTGAGCAGTTAGTGTTAATGTTATTAACGTAAAAGTAATTTTTTTCTAAAAATAGAAAAAAAAATCGGACTCGAAAGGGTTAAATGTGTGGCTACCATAAGAATCGATATATAGACTGATATATCTTTGGTAACATTGTATAGCAATTTTAAACCCGTTTTAGTGGCCTATCGTAATATTTGTATTAGGACTGTAGAGAGTATACTGACAAACATAGTTTAATGTAATCATATCATCTTAGCCAGACATATGTACTAGTGAAAATAACCTACAGCGATTTAATATCAAACACAGTGGTAGTATGATAAGCATTCACGGCAATATGTCTATAAAATAGTACACAAAAATAATATTCGCTGTTATGCCTGTGATGAATTTAAATACACTTAAATATATGTGTTCTCAACTGCTCCTCTCAATAAGCGTAAAACGTTTTGACACATTTATAAATTCATTTTTTAACAAAAAGTTATGAAATTGGAATACCTGACAATGGAAGCAATTTCGAATCGACCTTAATTTTTCATTTTATGTTTATTAAATTGCCTATCCAGTTCTAAGCTATTTCGATCAAGTTTTTCTCCTGCTTTTCGACCGGGTTTTTTTCCCTTTTGTGGGGAAATGTGTTCAAAAACGTCATCTTTGAAGGCTTGTAATGAAAGATCTATTAGACTTTTAAAAAAAAAAATTGAGTCCAATTAGACAGTTTCTGAATAACAACACCTACAATTTTCATGCATTTCCGAAAAAAAAATTAAATTAAAGCATGTGTCAAGAAGTTGCCATTTTTAAATTAAGAACACCCTTAACCCTCAACTGCTGTTAGCGGTCTCAGGGACCGCTGAGTTTTTCAAGTTTCATATTTTAACTTGAAATTTTTAATTTAACTATAGATACTGGTCAAATTTTGTTTCGACTGGAGGCATAATACTTACCTCTAGAGACTTTTGAATAGCTGAATTTTGTTTATAATAGTCTTGTGTATAAAGTTTAATGCATAAATAATATTCTGAGAGTTAATGTAACATTTTATTCACGTTTAGATTCAGCGGTCTGACAGACCGCTCACAGTAGTTATATAGATATTTTTGTCACAGCAGTTAAGGGTTAATTGGCGATCTCATAAACCTAGGAGTACAAGGGACAAAAATCCAATTTTTAGCAAATTGAGTTTAAAGATAATTGACATTAAATTCGAAAATGAATAATAATTGAACAGTAGGAAGAGAGAAGTAGGAAACTTTCGCTTGTTTCATTGTGGTCTTTGAATTCTTTTTTTCAATAACTGTAAAAAAAGTTGCGTACAAATTTCTTTAAACTTTTAATTAATTATTGTATTGATTATTATTTGGAAAAAGGGGTTTATTTCTAGAACACAGCACATAATTAGAAAATCAATTATATTCATTTACCTTAAAAGAAAAAAGCATGTTTCCAGGTAGTCTGTGCACTGAGTTCATTTTTTTCGATTTTGTCACTTATACTTCTTAGCTTCTGGAGTTCTCAATTAGACATTCGAATTAGTAATTTTATTTTTCGACTACTATCTTTAAGGGAATAGAACTGAATTCTTATTTCCTTTCGAGTCTAAAACTGGACATATTTATTAAGAAATCCTAGGA
Source organism: Maratus speculifer (assembly GCA_964019185.1). Lineage (NCBI taxonomy): Eukaryota > Metazoa > Arthropoda > Arachnida > Araneae > Salticidae > Maratus > Maratus speculifer. The sequence goes on along the minus strand of OZ025302.1, from coordinate 247,254,919 downwards.
AATGGAACAAGTGGAATCATATCTTTATTTCGATATATACTTCTTTCGATATATACGAGTATATAAGCTATATACTACTGGAGAAAGCCCACAGCACAATGGCGTCAAATACAATAGATGATATTATACGTTATTCATATAATTCTGTTTATAACATCATGTAATAATAATATCGCTGATGGATTCCATATACAGTATATATCTTTTCCCCTAGCTATTTAGACATAACAGTGAACTTATCAAATCGTTTATTCTAATCTTCACATTGCTTCATTGCTTCCTTATCAAAAAGATTCTTCAGCAGAAAGCACCTTTATAAAATTCTGCCTATTGGCTACGGTGCAAAACGATATTACTTGACTTAAAAATACATATGACTTATCAAACAATCATATCGTTTGAAAGCACTTGAGAGATATAGACCTTTTGAGAGGTTTTCACAAACGATTAATTGAAGTACTTCAATAAAGATGATTTTTAATTAATTTTACAATCAAATCTTAAATAACAGAAGTACTTCAGAGCGTTTTCTTTCTTTTTCTCCCCTTCTCTTTTATTTGGTAGTCCGGAAGTCTTTTACTTTCCGATATTTGATACGCCTTAATATTCTGTCAAGATATCTACAACTGAAAAAAAAAAAAAAAAAAACCTTGCGTTTGCGATAAATTTAAAGATAAATTTAAATATATCATGCAAAATTATTCCAAAGGGTTGTAAATCTGTTTCATTTTCCGACTGCCATTTTGCTGTATTAGACTGAAGTTTTTCTTTTCTTAAAGACTGGAGACTGTACATATCCGTATCATACGGCCAGATTTTAATTACTGGAATCATATCTATATATTAGAAAATTAAGCATTATTCCCAATCGATTGTAACTTGTTTAATTTTCTTACTGCTATTTTTGTCGAAATCAGAATAGGATTCTTTTCTTTTGAAGGCTGTAGATATCGATTATCATATTGACAAAATTGGTTTTACTTAAATCATATCATTCTGTTAAGCTATATACTTAAGGAAAAAGCCCACATCGCAATAGTATAAAATACAGTAGTAGTATAACTTTTTTGATGTGATTGTGTCTATAACATATCATGGAATAATAATGTATCTCATGTATACATATATTATATACAGTCGAGTCTCTCTACAACGAAACTCCATTCAGCGAATTTCTTTATATAACAAATTTTTACTAGGAACGGTCTATTTTTCACTGATTACATTACAAATAATCTCCATATAGCAAAGTATATATCTCCATATAACGAATTTTTTCAGAAATGTTTCTTTTTTTTTCTGAAAATGCTTCAATTTATTTGTGAAATTCATTTTCCTGCGATGATTCCTGGTATATGTATCATAGCCGCATATCTGCTGCATTATCTATGTCCAAAACAGGCATTCATCCCACCCCCCCCCCCCCTAAAAATCCACTTCTTAACAAAATGTCTATCGGATTCTTTCATGGTCACGCCTTTGTTTCAAAGATGAGTATGCGTTTTTGGAAATTTTTGTTGCTCCCCTGAAATAAGGAAAATTTTCGCGCGCTTGAACTAGATTTACTTTTTTTTTTTTTTTTTTGAAAAATGTTGATATTTTGAAAGAACGGAACGCTGAATAAGCGTTAATTTTCTGTTTCGAAACTGTTTAAATAAATAAAAAAGTAAAATATCAAATTTATATTTATCGTTAAACATTTCAAAACCTTAATTAAACAACTCAAACATTTTTTAAAAACTTTAATAATAAAATGTATATTTTTTCTTCATTCTCTATTCAACCAATTTTTCTATATAACGATTTTTTTGACTCAACCATGGATTTCGTTATATAGAGAATCGACTGTATATCTTTTACCCAAGCTATTTAGACGGAAAAAGATGTTATCATACCATTTATTCTAATCTCCACATTCTTCACTGCTTCGTTATTTGAACGATTCTTCAGCAGAAAGCACCTTTATAAAATTCTGCCTATATGCTACGTTACAAAACGGTCGAACTTGGCTTAAAGATACAGATGATTTATCAAACATGCATCTCGTTTAAAAGCACTTGAAAGATATAGCGCTTTTGAGTGGTTTTCAGAACCGACTAATTGAAGTATTTCAATAAAAATGATCTTCAATTCCTTTTACAATAAAATCTCTAATAACAGAAGCGCTTTTGAAAGTTTTCTTTCTTTTTCTCCCCACCCCAACACCTAAGTCTGTTACTTTTCAATATTTGATACGCATTATCATTCTGTCAAGATATCTACTACTGAAGAAAACCTCAGCGGTAGCGTCTGAGATAAAGTTAGAGTTAAATTTAAATATATCATGCAAAAGTAAATACTACTCCTAACAGAATGTAAACCTGTTTCATTGTCCTACAATTTTTTGGAAGAAATAGACTGAGGTTTTTAATTTTTTTTTAAATACTGAAGGAAGTAATCTATCATAAAGACAGATTTAGAATCAGTGGGATCATATCGATATGTTAGGAAAGCTGGAACTATACCCAATTGATTGTAAATTATTGTTATTTTTGTCAAAATCAAAATATAACACTCTTTCTTTCTTTGAAGAGTATAGATATCGATAATCATATTGCCAAAATTAATTTTAGTAAAAACAAATCATTTTTCTAAAGCTATATACTACTGCAAAAAGCCTATAGCGCAACAGCGTCAAATACAATTGTAGTATTCATGTGATCGTGTTTATAATATATCATGCAATAATAATATCTTGACGAATTTCGTATGTATACATCTTTTCCCCAAGCTATTTAAGCGGAAAAGTGACCTTATCATATATCTTATTCTTCCCACTTCTTCACTGCTTCGTTATCAGAAAGATTATTCAGCAAAAAGCACCTTTTTAAAATTCTGCCTATAGGCTACGTTACAAAACTGTCTTACATGGCTTAAAGATACAGATGATTTATCAAGAATGCATCTTGTTTAGAAGCACTTGAGAGATATAGAGCTTTTGAGAGATTTTCAGAACTGATTAATTGAAGTACTTCAATAGAAATGATTTTCAATTCGTTTTACAATCAAATCTATAATAACAGAAGCACTTAAGTGGGTTTTCTTTCTTTCTCTACCCGTCCCTTTTTCTTGGTATTCCGGAAGTCTTTTACTTTTCGATATTTAATACGCCTTAACATTCTGTCAAGATATCTACAACTGAAAAGAAAACCTTGCGTCTGCGATAAAATTAAAGATAAATTTAAATCTATTATGCAAAATTACTCCCAAAGGATTGTAAACCTGTTTAGTTTTCCGACTGTCATTTTGCGGAATTAGATTGAGGTTTTTTTCTTTTTTTAAAGACTGAAGACTGTACATACCCGTATCATATGGCCAGAATTGTAATTAGTGGAATCATATCTACATATTAGAAAAGTAGTCACTATTCTCAATTGATTATATCATGTTTCATTTTCAAGCAACTATTTTTATCAAAATCAGAATAAGATTTTTCTTTTCTTCAAAGACTGTAGATATCGATTATCCTTATGCAAAAATAGGTTTTACTGAAATCATATCTTAAGCTGTAAGCTACTGGGGAAATCCCACAAAGCAATACTTGCAAAAGCAGTAGTATTATAACGCTACCCTAGTAGAAAACCTATAGCAAATCTTGTGGCAACGTTGCGCCAATATTTCATTTATTGGAAATATTGACTATAAAACGCCAATATTCCTTAAATATTGGCATTTCATTGGAAATATTTCCAATGAATTCCAAATATTGTACAAATATTGGCGTTACATGAAACCGCAATTTTGTACAAATATCGTCGTTACATTGGAAATATTTCCAATAAATTCCCAATATTGTACAAATACCGTCCATTCTAATCTTTACACTGCTTCACAGCTTTGTTATCAGAAAGATTCTTCAGCAGAAAGCACCTTTATAAAATTCTGCCTATAGGTTACGTTACAAAATTGGTTTATTTGGCTTAAACATATAGATGATTTATCAAACAAGCATCTCGTTTAAAAGCATTTGAGAGAAATATAACTTTAGAGTGGTTTTAAGAGCCGTATAATTCAAGTAATTCCATAAAAAATTATTTTCAATTCAGTTTACAATCAAATCTATAATAACAGAAGCGCTTCCCCCCCCCCCCCCCACACACACACACAATTTTTCTTTTTTAATAGTCCGGAAATTTGAATTTTTAAGCTATTGCATAGCTTTTATAATGGGCTTTGAGCGCAGCGATCGAATCTAAAAATTCCGTAACGAGAAAACCTAACACTTCCGTAACGAAAAAACCTAACACTTCCGTAACGAAAAAACCTAACACTTCCGTAACGAAAAAACCTAACACTTCGGCTAACGTCGTTTTAGTTCGACAAACTTCGGCACGATATCCTTCGGTAGACTTCGGCAGACATTGACGCGGTGTTTTTCAGATATTAGGATATCAAGTCTCAAACTTATGTTTCTTATGATCTAATTTTCATAGCGCGGCCAAATTTTGTTTGGTAATTTATTATGAGGCAGTGTTAATTTTTGGTGACAGGACACCCCACACGGTGAGGGTCGAAAAATCTAAAATGCTTATAACTCGCGATCTAACTTTCGTAGCGCGGCCAAATTTTGTTTGGTAATTTATTATGAGACAGTGTTAATTTTTGGTGACAGGAGACCCCCCACCGTGAGGGTCGAAAAATTTAAAATGCTTATAACTCGCGATCTACTTTTCGTAGAGCGGCCAAATTTTGTTTGGTAATTTATTATGAGACAGTGTTAATTTATGGTGACAGGAGACCCCCCACCGTGAAGGTCGAAAAATTTAAAATGCTTCTAACTCACGATCTAAATTTCGTAGCGCGGCCAAATATTGTTTGGTAATTTGATATGAGATATTGTTAATTTTTGGGGACAGGAGACCCCCATGGTAAGGGTCGAAAAATTTAAAATGCTTATAACTCGCGATCTACTTTTCGTAGCGCGGCCAAATTTTGTTTGGTAATTTATTATGAGACAGTGTTAATTTTTGGTGACAGGAGACCCCCTCACCGTGAGGGTCGAAAATTTTAAAATGCTTATAACTCGCGATCTAATTTTTGTAGCGCGGCCAAATTTTGTTTGTTAATTTATTATGAGGCAGTGTTAATTTTTTAAGAACAAAAGACCCCTTCATGGTGAGGGTCGAAAAATTTAAAATGCTTATAACTCACGATCTAATTTTCGTAGCGCGGCCAAATTTTGTTTGGTAACTTATTATGAGGCAGTGTTACTTTTCGGTGATGGGAGCCCCCCCCCCCCCCCCTCCACGGTGAGGATAGAAAAATTAAAAATGCTTTTAACTCATGAACTAATTTTCGTAGCCCGGCCAAATTTTGTTTGGTAATTTATTATGAGACATTGTTAATTTTTGGTGACATGAGACCTCCACCTGGAGGGTCGAAAAATTTAAAATGGTTATAACTCGTGATCTAATTTTCGCAGCGCGGCCAAATTTTGTTCGGTAATTTATTATGAGACAGCGTTAATTTTTGGTGACAGGAGACCCCCCCCCCACGGTGAAGGTCGAAAAATTTTAAATGCTTATAACTCGCGATCTAATTTTCGTAGCGCGACCAAATTTTGTTTGGTAATTTATTTAGCTATTGCATAGCTTTTATCGCGGGCTTTGAGCCCGGCGACCGAATCTAGAAATTCCGTAACAAGAAAAATTCCTAACACTCTGGCTAACGTCGTTTCAGTTCGGCAGACTTCGACACGGTATCCTTCGATAGACTTCGGTAGATATTGACGCGGTATTGTTGCATAAGTTGATAAAAAATGCTATGCAATAGCTTCACCGCGGCAGTCCCCGCGGGTATTTTTTTTTAGCCACACGTATTTTTTTTTTAGTATTTGATGCGCATTATCATTCTCTCAAAATATTTCTGAAAAAAAAAGTTTCGGTGTTTGCGTTTGCGATAAATTTAGGAATAAACTTTAGGAATACATCAAGCAAAAGTAGTTAGTATTCCCAATGGATTATAAACCTGTTCATTTTCTTACGATTCATTTTGCAAAATTAGACCGAGGTTTTTACTTTCATTAAAAAATGAAGATTGAACACATCCGTATCATATAACCAGATTTAGAGTTAGTGGGATCATATCCATATATCAGAATCATATCTATGTACCGGGTGTCCCAAAAATGTCTGATGGATTTTAAAATTCAATAACTTGCAAACAGTGACAGCTATTTAAAAATTTTTGCAGGAGGGTTATGTATAATGTCAGGCGTTTTTTTTACCGTAATTTTTTATTTTAGTTCGAATATCAAACAATAGGTGGCGCTGACGGAGATTTAAAGCCAGGTCGACGCTTCACTCAGCACTGATCACCTGGCCTTCAATCGCCGTCAGCGCCACCTATTGTTTGAAATTCGAACAAAAATAAAAAATTACGGTAAAAAAACTCCTGACATTATACATAACTCTCCTGCAAAATTTTTTTAAATAGCTGTCACCGTTTGCAAGTTATTGAATTTTAAAATCCTTCAGTCATTTTTGGGACACCCGGTTAGTAGGCACTATTCCCAATTTATTGTTATTCGTTTCTTTTTCTTAATACTATTTTTGCTGAAATCAGGATAGAGTTTTTATTTTCTTCAGAGACTGTAAGTATCGATTATCATACTTCCAAGATTGTTTTTGGTGAAATCATATCTTTCTGTTATGCTATATACTGCTGTAAAACGCCCACAGCGCAATAGCGGCATACAATAGCAGTATAATGTTGTTCATGTGATTGTATCTATAACATATAGATCACCCATAACAAAAGTGACACATCTCGATAAAAGTTAATTTCACTGAAGAGACGAAAGAAAAATTGGATACTTTTAACACTTAGCTCTCCATGCAGTTTTAAAAATGTGCATAAAAGCTTAAAACTCTTTAGAATGAAGGATACTGCATTGTTATCCCGTCGACCAAAAAACTATCGCCAAAAGATTAAATGCCAGAATTGGGTTACTGTATATGTCACATTCACGTGATATTAAACACGAAACACATGTTTGTTACGTCATCAAGTATTTTTAAATTCGAATATTTATTTATATTTTTAATAATGTTTTATTAATTGATTTGTTATTCATTATTTAAAATAAAATTTATGTCAATTTGTATAAGTTGGCTAAAAGCTTGGCGATTTCTATAATTTGACAAAATTGGTCGGCGGGATAACTAAGTAGCGCCGAATGACGATGATTTGATGAGGTTTGATGATTTAATGTGGTTTGGGGTGTTGGAGAAATTTACCACTTTTCTTTTGTATTCACGAATGGGCAAATAGCGTAATCAAGTGATTTCTACTCCAACTAGACCCATGAAACTTTTTTCGCAGCAAGATACACCTATGACAGACCTATTAGTGGAATAACACGCAAAATGAATTTTTGCAAGATGTGTCATTTTTCTTGCAGATGAGCGATATAATGCAATAATAATATCTCTGATGAACTGCACAATTATACAGGGTGTTTCAAAATAACGTGGACAAACTGATATGAGAAATCAGGCATACGACAAGGATAAAAAATCACATACTAACATAGGGCCGCAAACCCCTTGCTGAGTCACAAATACAGGGTGTTTCATCCTAACTTAAGTTGGGTTGACGATAATAAATTTCAGAAAAATGAAATAAATTATAATAAAATATTTAATAGACATTCTCACCTTTGTTTTAAATGTGATAACAACAATTAAAAGTGGTAGAAATTTGCTTTATGCGCACCAGTAATACGCACTTGGCACCTCACATTTTGAACTGATCATCAGTTTATAGGGTATCATCGATTGCTTGAGCAATATGTTTTTCCAGATCTTTTCGTAACGTTATCACATTTCGCACAAAATTAGGTACATATCGTTCCATTTTCATTAAGATGTTATTATTTTCCTGGAAATTATTATTTTCAAACAGGTTGTAGCTAGAAAGAATCCTGTATTTGTGACTCAGCAAGGGGTTTGCGGCCCTATGTTCCTATGTGATTTTTTATCCTTGTCCTATGCCTGATTTGTCATATCAATTTGTCCACGTTATTTTGAAACACCCTGTATATTTTTCCGAATGCTATTTAGGAAGAAAAGAGATGTTTTATGTCGTACAGGTGCTACTTGGTTATCCCGTCGACAAATTACTGTCACCAAATTCTAAGATTAAATATCAATAATGGTGATCGCAAATGCTACATTCATTTGATATTAAATATGATATACGTGTTTGTTACGTCATTTAGTAATTTTTTATTTGACTTTTAATTTGTATTGTTAGGATGAACGAAGCGAATCCTCTACTAGTCCACTCAAATTACAATTTGTCGTACGCTTTACAAAAAAACTATTCAATATTTTAACTTCAAATTAAACACAAAAATAAATTATGATCTGTAGATTTGCAGAATATAATTTTTTTTTTTACAGTAAAACGTTAAAAAAATTATTATTTTAATTAATTTATTTTACATGCATTTCCAATACGGAAGCATTTTAGCAAATAAATAAAACATGAAACGCGTATATTTTCAGAAAAAAAAGTTTAAATCATGGAGTAAATAATTATAGATAGAATCATGATTAATTTATTAAATTAAACATGTTTTCATTATCCCGCAAAATCGTTTGAACAGATGACACTTAAACATTTAAAAAAAATTGTATTATGGATTTTTTTTTTTTTTTTTTTTTTTTTTTTTTTTATAAACTGGCAACAAAATAATTGTAAACAAATAAAATTAATTCTTAAATTTGTTATATAAATGAAAAATTAAAAGATCTGCTTGAAGTTGTTGGTTCAAGCTCTTTATAAATATTTTTGCGAAGGTCGTATTGTGGCTAAATAATATCGACTCATTAATCAGAAGGATTTTATAGAAAAATAAGACTTTAATAAGTTCGCAAACACAACAATAATTATTCGTGAAAACGTCACTGCGAGAATGAGAGAGCGCTTCGTTAAAAGGTAATTCCATTAATTGAGTTGCCATTCGCAGAAAGTAAACAGTTCTCCCACGCGGAGAGAATTACAGCAATTCTCATACGCTAACATGTATAAAAATGAAGAAATTAAAATAAAATGTTTTACAGTTGAAAATTCATAGTATCAACGAAAGCAGATTTCAAATGTTTTTTCCAGAAAATAGGATTTTGAAGAAGTAACTTTCTTCAAGCTTTCTTCAAATATATTATTCTAAAATAGCTATCAAAGATTATCGGATGTTGATTACAAAGATTGGAAACATGCCTATTTCAAACAATTAAAAAACACCAGTGGCTACTTGAAATTGTAAAAACATCTTTAAAAGAGATATCTGTTTTATAAAATAATGCTTCGCGAATCCAAACAAAGCATGGCTTTTGCTAGTTATAAATTTTCTACTAAAATAATTGTTTTTTCGTTATTTAGAAGAATTGCGCCGATTTGGCTAATAGTTTGGCGGTTTGTATAATATGGCGAAATTGGTCGACGGGATAACCAAGTAGTACAGTCGTATATTCTAATCTTGACACATCTTTATTGTCAGAAAGATTCTTCAGCAGAAAGCACCCTGACGATATTCTCTTATAGGCTGAGTCACAAAACGGACTTATATAGTTCAAATGTACAGATGACTTATCAAACAAAACAAGCATCTCGTTTAAAAGTAATTGAAAGATATAGAGTTCTTGAGTAGTTTTCAGAATCGATTGATTAAGTCCTTCAATAAAAGTTACAGTCGATTCATTTCGCAATCGAATGTCTAGTAACAAACGAATTTTTCTAGGGTTTAAATATTTCTTTTGTGTTGGTCTTGATCTTTGTTTTAAAGTCGGGTCGGGTAATCCAGAATTTGTTTTGTTTAGTTTTGTTTTTGTTGCGGTTTTTTCAATATTTCATATGTATTTTAAACTATAAATTGCGAAAGTTCAATAGAAATAGTTGAATTCTTAGACCATAATTGAATGGAACTTTTTTAATACCACTGTAAACAAACTATAAATGCTACGACTTTCATTTTTAATCCCAAATATGCCAGAATAATATTCAAAAGCATATAATATAATCTAAAATACGAGTATATGTACGCCATGTAAATTTTAAAGAGGTGGTATACAGATAGACAGACATATCGAATTCATAAACACTTTTCAATTATGTTGAAAAATGTTGTAAATTCATGTACATGCAATATAATATTTTGCTTTCTTTTTTTAAACACATGTGTTGGATATTGAAATCATTTTTAATTGAATATTTAGAAAATATTGATAAGAATTTTTAATTATACAAATTTATACCTTTCAAGATCAGCTTTTAAGCCCATTTTTAACACATTCCAACAAAGTTGAAAAGTGCTTAGGCATTCGGTCTGTTTGTGAGTCTCTCCGTTTGTCCGTCTGTCCATGTTCTAATCCCAGTAAATATATTTGGATTTCCATGCAATTGATAAAGCGTATTTAGGGTCACAAAGATTGTTTGGTATTGCATATGAAGTATGTACGATTAATGGTTCAATTACAGGGATACTCAAAAGAATTCGACTATATTATGGTATATGGCGAAAAATCATTTGGAGAGTATTTTAATGACATTACGCTATTTGAAATGTATTAAAACTAATATAGATCACTTAATTTCACTACGATCACGTTAAAACAGAGCATTCATAGCATTTTTTATTAATTTACAGGGACACAGAAAATAAACCGTTTACAGTACTATCATTGCGTGATGATTTCTAGAGAGTACGTTTTAAAATTAGGTATGAGCTTTTACATTTAATTAGCGTTTATATATAAATTTTATACTTTATATACAAGGCTGTATAGAAGTATTCGCATAACATTCTCCTTATTAGAGAAAATTGCTGAAGGGGAATTTTCAACTGAAATTGCAACATGTATCGCTTAAATGAACTAAATTTTGAAATGCACTTTTTTAATAGATAAAAATCTGTGTATCATATACAGGGCTCATAAATATTTCGAACAGTTTTTCGATTGTAGATGGAAACTGCTCAAATTTGGTTTTGAAATACGTTATACATTTCCATTTGGTGAAATAAAATGCAATTTTTTAAAGGTGCAGTTTTTTTATATTATTCTGAAGTGTTGGAAGCGCTTCAAATCTATGGTTGACTCATGATTCTTTTCTTTCTTATTTAAAATAATTTCTGTTTATGGGTACATAAAATTGTGGGAAAAACATCCTTTGAAATTATATAAAGAATGTTCTTATATGTGAAATGCAACATGCATGTAGAAAATGTATGCGAATCGATTATTAATGGAAAGACACCCTCATAGCATGCATGGTCACAGTGACGTCACAATGACGTCACTGTGAGTCACTTTGGTCACATCACATCTGTGACGAAAATGCCACCACTCAGTGACGTCACATTGTGACTAAGATGTGACTTTCTAAAAAAATTTTCACAGTTCGTCACAATGTTAATGTCAAAGTAGTCACAAATGACACACTTTTCACAAATTGGTCACGTTGTGACGTCACAAAAAAGCTCTAAAACGGCCATAACGACTTCACATTTTAGTCACTGTGACTTCACATCGACAATCGATGGTCACAAAGTCACAATGTGACTTCACAACGACGTTGTAGTGACGTCACCATGTCTTACGGGCAGATAATTAGAAATTGTTCGTTATTTATATATAAAAACAAATATAAAACGTAAAGTATTCCAATATTGAAACTTACTATAGGCACAAAATAATAACTTACATAAATATATTAAAATTGTCTTTGAAAATGCTGGTTAAAAAAATTAATTTTTCCTTCACTCTATTATACGCATGATTTTCATAGCATTTTGATCAACAATAAACTTCGAAAACCATATATTAACTTATATTTTAAGTTTAAAGCATGAAATATATGTATAAAATAAAGGAATTACCACTGATACAAAAAAATTAAGTAAATTTTTGTTAATGTCATTACTACTAAATGTCAAAACATAAATGAAATCATAATAAAAATGGAGTAGCCATATATTATCATTTCTATGTGTAGAAAGTAACTAAGTAATTGTTAAGACAAAATAATACCCGATAAAAAGACATGTATACAATAATAGAACACCAGACCTGAAAAGGTACACTTAAAGTTCATTTATTGAAGATCTAAGGCTGGGAGCAAACAGCACTAGTTTTTATTACACTAAAACAGCAATCAATCAATCTTTGTTTCCGAACGAAACAAGGTTGAAACCTCATTAAATGAATTTTGAGGGACTGACCCTACCAAATTGACAAAGGAAGGGGAACTTTTATCTACGCAATCTTCCGTCGTAAAGCTGTCAACTGATTTCGAGCTGGATTTCTCTCTTGAAGTTCAAAAAAGTTCACTGAAAAAGCACTTTAAACATCAAAGCGCCGACACGAAAGATCAAAAATAGCGACACCTGACCGCAAGAAATTAGTGCTATGTGCGTGGACCTTAATAGACAAAAGCAACTTTAGCAAAGTTCTTTAGCATTATTTAGATTTCAATTTTTCACTGTCACAGCATGCTTAGGAACACAACTTCAAGGGGAGCCAAGCATGCCCTGCTGGCAAACAATTGTGACGAGGCGTGGCGGTTAAAGATGACATTTTGTCTCCCGTTCTCTAGATATCGAACGACAGGCGAGGTCAATGTGAAACGCTGCTGGTGTTTACTTAATTCCCCTTCGCTAACTTGTTATTTTACTTATTTCATTATTGTTTGAATAGAGATGAGAATGATAGCTATTAATGCTTGACAAGAAAGAAATGTTTCATATTACCAGGGATCGGAGCATATAGGACAATTTTCTTTTTAGGTGCGTTCGTAATTATGTAAATACATAGCACATATAGTTGTCGTTCAGTCCGTCCGTCTGTCTGTCCGTCCGTCCGCATATAACAACGTAAAAACTATCCAACCGAATCGTTTGAAATTTAAAATGTATAATTATTACATAATTTTGTCGAATCATTTCAAATTTTATGAAAATCGGATGAATAGATCAATTACAGGGACAATCAAAAGGATTCCGTTACATTACGGTCAATAGGGGAAAATTTTCAAATGCATTTTAATCGTTTGAAATTTAAAATACATAATTATTACATAATTTTGTCGGGTTATTTCAGATTTTAACAAAATCGGATGCATAGTTCAATTACAGGGACAATCAAAAGTATTCTGTTACATTACGGTCAATGGGGAAAAAAGTTTCAAATGCATTTTAATGGTGTTACACTCAACATAATAAAATTGATATGCAAAAATTGACATACTATAATATGCATTTTGTATAATCTGTGGTACAAAGAACATTTTGTTATTGATTTACAAGGCCACACAAAAGTATCCTGTTACATAATGGTATAGAAAGAACATTGTTTGGTGCACATTTTAATTGTAATTAGCTATTTACAGTTTTATGCGATTGATACATGAGAGTAATGTTTTTAACATTTCGTTATCGTACGAACGCACCTCATTTGCTTCGCTTTACGTGCAATTTCCAACTTGTTGTATTTACCAGTATCTTTCATCAATAATCTTTATGACATATACCTATTGCGCATCTTATTAAAATGCTTCTTGAAGATTATTAAAACAACTAGGTAAATGTGATCGCAGATTGCACAGAGTGTTTCGTTTGACATTTCTTTCAAAACAACTTATCTTATAATTAATGAATCTCAATTGCTAATTTATGATTATTAAATTGTTATATAAATGGTAGCATCAGTAAATTTAATTCAGAAATAATTATAAAGTGAATGTATTAATTGTAAATAAATTAAAAATGTTAAAATTATGTTAAAAATTAACGTTTCAGCAAAACGTGACAACTCAAAAATAAAACAATGTATCGACATTTTGTAAATTACATAATAAAGAGATTAACTTTCTCTAGGACTTATACTACACACATTATAGTAGCTTCTCTATTTCAGATGATATGGCTCCTAAAGTACTAATATAATGAAAAATTTTGTCATTTATACCAGTGTAAATATAAAACTGTTTAATATATAATTTTGAGTGTAATCTATTCCCTCAAAGTTACAGATATTTAAAGTTACAGGTTTTACAACTTGGTACTTCTAGGTTATCCCGTCGACCAATTTCGCCAAATTATACAAATCGCCAAACTAATAGCCAAATTATACATGTTGGCATAATTTTTATTTTAAATAACGAAAAAACAAATAATTAGTAGAATATTAATAAAAATATTAATAAAAAGTCGAAATAAAAATCACTTGACATTTTAAACACGTGAATCGCATTTAATGTCATTAAATGTGACTTTCACGATCATCCATTATTGGCATTTAATCTTATATTTTGGCGATAATTTTTTGGTCGACGGGATAACCTAGAAGTACCTACAACTTTTGAATTTTTTAAAAAGTTCTTTTTAGCATTTTCTCAATATGAAGTTTTTGGGATTTTTGCCATACGCAAAGCATCCTGAAACAAAAAATTATGCACGAAATGCCACGAAATTTTCTGCACTTCTTTTGCAAATAGAAAGAAAATACAGGGTGGTCATAAAAAAAACTTTGCCGATATACGGAGCTCTAGCGGCCACGGCCAGTCCGCTCAACCGATCGAGGTGAAATTTCAGATATTCAGAGGTCTGAGCTCGAGATTCTGTGAACGACAACAAAATGGCGCTCACGGCTACGGTTATAGTTACAGAAACTCGAAAATTTCCAATGGCAACACCCATTTTTTTCATCGTAAAATGCTCAGCGCATGCGAAAACCCTAAAGAGCGTTGGAACCGTACGTGTATCGCAAGAAACGGACATGTTATGCGCGCACAAAAACCGTTCTGGGAATCCTCCCCCCCCCCATAGAAAAAACTCGATTAGGGCGCAAGGAGGAAATTTGGATATGACGCAGAGTCAGTACACTAATCTCTGATTACAATACAGATCGGAGAAACTAAAACTTTTATTTTGATTACACATTTTCCACATGGGTGCCATGCCTGTGATGGCACCCATGTGCAAAAAATTTAATAAAAATAAAAGTTTTAGTTTCTCCGATCTGTATTGTAATCAGAGATTAGTGTACTGACTCTGCGTCATATGCAAATTCGAGTTTTTTCTGTGGGGGGGGGGGATTCCCAGAACGGTTTTTTGTGCGTGCATAACATGTCCGTTTCGTGTGATACACGTACGGTTCCAACGCTCTTTAGGGTTTTCGCATGCGCTGAGCATTTTGCGATGAAAAAAAATGGGTGTTGCCATTGGAAAATTTCGAGTTTCTGTAACTATAACCGTAGCCGTGAGCGCCATTTTGTTGTCGTTCACAGAATCTCGAGCTCAGACCTCTGAATAGCTATATCTGAAATTTCACCTTGATCGGTTGAGCGGACTGCAAAGTTTTTTTAACTCTGCTAGAGCTCCATATATCGGCAAAGTTTTTTCATGACCACCCTGTATATTAAATTAGTACAGAAAATTTGGTGGCATTTCATGCATTAATTTTTGTTTTAGGATTTTTTGCGTATAGTAAAAATCTGAAAAAATTCATTTTGAGAAAAAGCTAAGAATATCTTTTAAACACAAATCAAAAGCTGTAACAGCTGTAACTTAAAGAGACTGTAACTTTGGTTATATTTAAGATACAGACACATTTTAAGCAGAATTAAGATAAAAACAGATAAAATATTTGATTTTAATATTACTTCATAAATGAAAAATTGATATTTTGACTGAAAATTACATTTTAAAGGTGTTCGGATACCTTAAGGCACTAAATAATAACTTAAATCAATATTTCAAACCTATCTTTGAAAATGTTGATTAAAACAATTACTTACACATTGTCTCTATCACAAGCACGACTTTTATATTATTTTGATTGGCAACATACTTAACTTAAAGTTCATTTACTGAAAATATAACAGACAAAAGCAACTTTAGCAAAGTTCTTTAGCTTTACAAAATTTTCAATTTTTCTTATTCACAGAATGCTTAGGAACACAACTTCAAGGGGAGCCCAGGCATGCCCTGCTGACAAACAATTATGATGAGGCGTGGCGGTTAAAGATAACATTTTGCCGTCTGTTCTCTGGATATACAGCGACAGGCGAGGTTAATGTGAAGAGCTGCTGGTGTTTACGTAATTGCTTTGCTCTACCTTGTTATTTTTATTATTTTATTGTTGTTTGAATAGAGACTGAGAATAATAGTTATTAAAGTTTGACCGAGAAAGAAAAGTTTATATATTATAATAGCTCGGAGCATATAGGAGAAATTTTATTGTTCTTACCAGTATTTTTTATTAGTAATCTTCATGACATATTTCTGTTTCATAACTTATAAAAATGTCTCTCGAAAATTTTTAAAGCAAGTGGGTAAGTGTGATCGGAAATATAATATGTAAATAGAAAAAGATTCGAATCGATTATCAAAGGAAAGACAGATAATTATAAATCATTGGTTGTTTATATTTAAAAACAAAAATACCATGTTAAAAATTCCAATATTATGCATGTGTAAGTAGAACATGCAACATGTAATTAGAAAAGGTATTCAAATTGATAATCAAAGGAAAGACAGATAATTATAAATCGTTCGTTATTTATATTTAAAAACAAAAGTACAACGTAAACTATTTTTTAAATATTGATTCTTAATGCACAAAATAGAATCTTACATAAATATTTGAAACATGTCTTTCAAAATGCTGGTTGAAAAATTTCTTATTCTTTGTCTCTATTGCATTCATGATTTTTATATCGACAACGTACTTAACTTAAAGTATATTTACTGAAAATGTAACAGACAAGAGTAATTTTAGCACAGTTATTTAGCTTTAAGAATTTTCCATCCTGCATTGCCACAGCATGCTTAGGAACACAACTTCATGGGGATCCAGGCATGCCCCGCTGTTAAACAATTATGATGAGGCGTGGCGGTTAAAGATAACATTTAGCCGCCTGTTCTCAGGATAAAGAGCGACAGGCGAGGTTAATATGAAGAGCTGCTGGTGTTTATGTAATTCCTCTGCGCTACCTTGTTGTTTTTCTTCTTTTATTATTGTTTGAATAGAGTGTGAGAATGATAGCTATTAAAGCTTGAAAAGAAAGAAAAGTTTCATATTACCAGGGGTTGGAGCATCGAAGACAAATTTTATTGTTTTGACTAGTACCTTTTATCAGTAATCTTCATGACATATTCCTATTGAATGTCTTATAAAAATGTTTCTTGAAGATTATGAAACAAATGTGTAAGTATGATTGCAGATCGCACAGAGGTTTTTGCTTAAGGCCCTACACTAGGCGTAGAAAAGACCCGGATGATAACGTAAAGTCTATGTGGGCGTTCTTTTCAAATATCTCGCTCAAATTTTAATATTTTTACATGATTTTTTTTTCTTTTTCTTTTCTTTTTCTTTTCTTTTCTTTTCTTTTCTTTTTTTTTTTTTTTTTTTTTTTTTGCATAGTGCAGCTGAAGACAATCCACAACCGGCCTAGTTTTTATTTTTTCAATTTTGGTTTCAGATTTGTTTTTTAATTACTTAAAATTTCAAAACCGGCTCTGAAATTGAAACTACCATAATAAAATATATATATATATATATATATAAGCAAAATCGAAATAGTAAAAACTAGACCGGTTGTAGGTCGTCATCAGCTATCCTATGCAAAAAAGAAAAAAAAAATCATGTAAAAATATTAAAATTTTAGCGAGATATTCGAAAAGAAAGCCCTTATAGACTTTACATTATCATCCGGGTCTTTTTCTGCGCCTAGTGTGGGGCCTTAATACTTTTTTCAAAACAACCTATTTTTTAATTAATGAATCCCAAAATGTTAATTTATAATTATTAAATTGTTATATAGATGGTAGCGCCAATAAATTTAATTCAGAAATAATTATAAAGGGAAATTATTAAGTTTAATTAAATTATTTAATTAATAAATCAAAAGTGTTAATTTATAATTATTAAATTGTTATATAGATGGTAGCGCCAATAAATTTAATTCAGAAATAATTATAAAGGGAAGTCATTAATTAATGAATTTAGACTGTTAATTTATAATTATTAAATTATTATATAGATGGTAGCGCCAATAAATTTAATTCAGAAATAATTATAAAGGGAAGTCATTAATTAATGAATTTAGACTGTTAATTTATAATTATTAAATTATTATATAGATGGTAGCGCCAATAAATTTAATTCAGATATAATCATAAAGGGAAGTTATTAATTTCAATCAAATTAAAAATATCCAATATGTTCATTTAAATAAAATCATAAATTCTAAATATTTTGAGAATCTAAAATTAAAAAAAAATAGCTGAGATATAAATAAAATTTTAAATTTCAAAAAGCGAAAAAAATAAAATAAAATAAATGAAATTTAAAATGTTGAATCACTAATAAATCGCAACAGTTTTAAAACAGAAAAAAAAAATCGAATTTCAAAAAATATTATGAATGTCAGATGAACAAATTCTAATACAGTAGAACCTCGATCCATCGTTTTTCAAGGGGTTCGGGAAAAAAAAAAAAACGATGAATGCGGATTAACTTAAAAACACAATGTTTTTACATTACAAATGCATGTAATGTATACAGTATACTAATTTGTTGCTTACTGAACTGTAAAAGAAATAAATCGAAGTTAGAAAAAATTGATATTTCTATGTATAAAGGCCAAACGTATCTGTGCGTAACGCATACGTCATTTTGTGCATGGCAACACTTTCAAATTTTAAAGAAATTTCGGTATTGCAATTTTTACTACTAAAAGTTTTTAAACTTCTTCATGTCGCACATTTTGAATCTTTACACTATCGTGTAGGAAAAAAGTACTTTTAAATGAAAGTTGTTTGAAAGCTGTATCTTAATTTATTTTTGAAATATTATTTTTTTTTTTGTAGCTTTTAATAACTCTTTTTTAATCATGGCAACAGGAATACCTCATTTATATTTAAAGCAGAGGAAAAAAGGGAAAAAATTGAGTGCTATATGCTATATCTTTATGTTGCCATTTTCTCATTAAAAGGAAAAAAATAGAAATTTAAATACCTTCTGTTATAAAACCCGGTGATTTTTGACTTAATTTACAAAATTTGATTTACACGTAAAATAATATCAACAGTTTAATATCTTTTTCAGCTAATAGCTCATTGAGACTTCAAGTTTTGAATCAAAATTATCAAATTAAAATGCCATTTTTTTTAAACGTGAATACAGAAGTGAAATGTGCATTTGTAAATTTTGATATGGTGAAAATGATGCAGGATTTAGATTTCATGGGGAAAAAAATCTATGATTGAGTCAAATTTGAATAAATTTTACTTTTTATCATTTTGGAATGCTAGTATAAGAACTTTAATTGATAACTTTATCATAAGAACATATCTTTATTATTTTTTACTTCTTACATATACGATTAAAGTTTAATTTTAACAATTTCTACAACTGCGTTTTATAGAAATACTATTTTGTTAATTTAATGATAAACGTCGTTTGTTTTAGAGTTAGACGTATCAATATAAAGTACATTTTTTATTATAACTAATTTTGTTGGTTTATTATAAATTAATGAAACAGTTCCTTTTTAAACATTTTCTTTCGTCAAAATTTGACGGGTTCTACCTTGTATTTAATAAAATCCAAAATTTTGTTCCGCTTTTCGTTCATTTTTTTTTAATCAAAAAATAAATTTTTAATATATACAACATTTTTATGGTAATTTTTTGTAATTTCTTATGTATATATAAAAATTCATACAGTTTCAAATGCTTTAACTGCATCAATCACACTTGCACTGCTTCATCAGCATGAACTTTATCCTCTTCTCCATTATTTTCATTTTTTGAATTATGGTGCATTTCTCCTATATTTAAGACACCACATGTCGCAACATCTTAATAATGGAAACATAATCGAATCCTCTGCTATATACAACCACTTTTCATCTGCATTATTGTCACCATTATCAATAGAAACCGTTCAAATGAGTTATTTTAGGGTAAAAGACGTAATTCCAGTTTATTTGCCGTATGGAATCGCACAAGTTTAAATTTCATTTCGTTGAGGAGAAAAATTTTACAACGATGGATGTGGGAAAATCATTTTTTGAAGAACGATGTTTGCGGGTTTCGTTAACATTATTGAAGTATAATTTGTGCAGGGACCGTAGAAATAAAGCGATCAATGCGGGAAAATGATGGATACCGGAACGATAGATCGGGGTTTTACTTAATATAATATCTTAAATTTGCCAAAAATACGAAGTTTTTTTCTTATTAAATCGATCTTAGGATAAAAATTTCAAGTTTCAGCTTTGGGGATAGAGCTAAAATTTTTTTGTTTATTATCTAGATCAGCAGTTCCCAATCTATGGGTCGCGACCCACTGGTGGGCCGCGGAGCAATCGAGATTTGTCATCAAAATATATCTTTTATTTTATCTGTTTAAAAAGATATGACAATTTCAACAGGAAATAATATTTCAAAGAAAAATCTTTAATTCCCTTCTAGATTAATATAGATACGAACAAAATATCCAGAAATATTTAAATCACCTTTGAGGTCCTTTATGAAATTCAACATTTCGTGATTATGAGAACATGCTTTTTCTAATTTGCTGCTTTTGAAAGACAATTACTGAGACAAACTACGTGTTAATGTATGTTGCACACTTTGAAAAACACCAATACCAGAAATCTCTTTGATTATAAAGTTATGTTTTCTTAATAATTAAACGTATTTTTAGCTTTCTTTGTAGTTTGTGCATTACATACACACAGAGAAATTACCAATTCTTGTATTTATTGATAATGTACGAAAATTAGCCTTTTTCATAGGACAGAATGCCGAGTGTATAGAGATCGTAAAAAAATAGCTAATTGATATACAACTTTATCTTGTGTGGGTCGCGAAATTTTTTTTATTGAAAGGTGGGTCGCGAAAATTTTCTTCACTGAAAGGGGGGTCGCGTACTGAGAAAGTTTGGGAACCGTTGATCTAGATGCTTTAAATCGAAGCCATGGTGTCTACATAGCACAAAAAACGTTGAAACTAATGTTTTCTTTTGGAAATTTAAATCGCAAAAAGGAACGGATGACACTGAAAAAATATTTTAATTAAAGTAATAGTGCTTTTCAAAATTTTATGATCTGCCGTGTGACACGAGGCATTCAGTTGTAAGTACACTAAATTTGAAGTCTTTAACTTATACAGTTTTTGTGTATGGACTCTGTGACGGACGAGCAGACAGAGGACGGAGATGAATAGGGTTTCATCAGATGAATGAAAACAGTGTTCTCGCTGACACTTGACCAAAGTTAGTAATGTTGGGTTCTTTTTATTAAACTTCTGCTACAGATCATTACTTTAATTAATTGCAACTTCTGTTAAGCAAATTAAACATAGTTATTATGGATCAACAAATATTCTTCAGCTTTATTAAAGAATTAAAGTGAGATCCGGGTCAAATTTCCAATCACATGAATCCTGTTGTAGATTTAATTAAATAAACTAGATGCTTATATAAAAAAAAGAATTAATTAAGTAAAGATTACACCAGTTAACATTAAGAAATCATTAAATAAACAGACTAAAAGACAAATTAAAACGATAAAAAGGACAAACATAAATATTATTTAAGATTCTTTAAAATTTAATGAATACAAGTAAATAAGAAAGAACACAGCAAGATTCTCAATCTGACCCAGTCTCAAGTACTAAACCTTGATCTGCAGTAGAACCCAACATTTATCACTGTTGATTCCTGAGATATTAAACTCATACTAACAATTTAAAAATACAAGATTCAACCTGACATTACAAAAGAGAGAAGAGAGACTCTGAAATCCTTCTTATTTTCAAGAAGGCAAAGAAAGATATAATTTTGAAAAAACTAAAACACTAGAAATAATCAAAATAAACACCCCAGAAATCAACGATGATATTTTTGGCCAATTTCGTAAAGTGTTAGTACATCTGCTTTAACTTCTCCATTTTTTTTTCCTTTTTTTTTTTATAAGATAAGTTAATTCATTTAAAATCAAGTGAATTTCTTAACATTTTTTGCTTTAAAAAAAATCTATTACTTAGTCAAGTATCTTTGCTCAGTTTAAGCTAAAAGTACATTAATTAATCCGAGCTAATATAATTTCCGGTCTGATAAGTTATTTAAAAATTCTAAATAAAAAAAAGGTAATGGTTGAAAATTATTTTTACTTCCAAACATTCAAAGAAACTACTTTAATTTTATGGTATTACAAAACTTAGTATAGTTATTCCGATACTACAGAGGTTAAAATTCAAAGAAATTAATATCAAGGTAGGATAAATAAAAAAAAAACTAAAAAACTATACTAAAGCATATCCTTTATATACATTCTCCTTTATTTAATTTAACATAAAAAAAAAATAAAAAAAAAACATCTAAATTCACTAATACAACTGTTGTTGTAAACACATGGAAATACTAAATCACTACAAGATTAATCACTAGGAAAAAAATCGTTTAAGAGTAAATACAGAATATATCTCTTACCAGCAGCTGAATTCTTTCATTTACCCATTTTGGGTATTTTTCATTTATGTGATGGACAACAGTACACAAATCTTCCATAACTAGAGCAGTCTTGGACGACTACTGACACGTGTTAACAGCCATTTGCTGTCAAAGGCAATTTATTCCACTACTCTTGGTGAAGGTTAGTTCGGAAGGGACATTCTTTCCCGGCAAGCTCCCGGCTCTCTGCGGCAGGTAGTACTTTTTCTCGACTTACACTTGGAGTGCTTTTGTTTTAGACCGCTAATCATTCCACTGCTCACGGTGAAGGCTAGATCGGAAGGGACATTTTTTCGCGGCAAGCTCTCGGCTCGCTCCGGCAGGTAGTACTTTTTCTTGACTTACACTTGGAGTGTTTTGTCTTAGACTGCTAATCATTCCACTGCTCACGGTGAAGGCTAGCTCGGAGGGGACATTCTTTCACGGCAAGCTCTCGGCTCTCTCCGGCAGGTAGCACTTTTTCTTGACTTACACTTGGAGTGTGTTGTCTTAGACTGCTAATCATTCCACTGCTCACGGTGAAGGCTAGATCGGAGGGGACATTCTTTCACGGCAAGCTCTCGGCTCTCTCCGGCAGGTAGCACTTTTTCTTGACTTACACTTGGAGTGTGTTGTCTTAGACTGCTAATCATTCCACTGCTCACGGTGAAGGCTAGCTCGGAGGGGACATTCTTTCACGGCAAGCTCTCGGCTCTCTCCGGCAGGTAGCACTTTTTCTTGACTTACACTTGGAGTGTGTTGTCTTAGACTGCTAATCATTCCACTGCTCACGGTGAAGGCTAGATCGGAGGGGACATTCTTTCACGGCAAGCTCTCGGCTCTCTCCGGCAGGTAGCACTTTTTCTTGACTTACACTTGGAGTGTGTTGTCTTAGACTGCTAATCTCGAAGAACTCCTTTGGCCTCCCCTCTCCCAGATTAAAAACAGGGGAGGGGGGGAGACAAAACTTATGCGCTTCTTCAACTAGATGCTCTCCGTACGAAGCTTTGACCAGGACTCACTTTATTTCCAAAAAACCAATTGCACGTCCCTCTGCAAATCAAAAGGGGCACCAAAAACTAGGAAGACTAATGCTTTCCCCTTTCTCTCCTGTTCCTAGAGATCATCTCAATGGCCAATGCAATAGTCACCCTCTCTCATGACCAAATATGGTCATCGCTAGCGTCCCCTACTCTCAATCACGTGGTCAGATAGCAGGGACAGCTGTCTCTAAATTTTGCACCTGCTTGCAAACCAGTGCTCGCCGATAACCGTGAATTGGCCCCTTTATCTCAGATCGGTCATAAAACTTTAAGGGTCTGGGAAAATATCTACTCCGCCTCAAATGACAGTCAACGTTTGTCATGGGTTATAAAATTTTAGGGTACTATTCATTCACGTACGCAAGCAATAAACTATGCGTGTGGGCCAATTTTTAACAAGGCTGAATATATGCCCTTTACAAACAAGCCAGAAGCTACTCTTCTTCGAAAAAAATCAACAAAGGACCACTTTACTCAAATAGTACAATTATTCCAGGACAGTAAAAGCATTCATACGAACGGGTGTTATTTACGCTAGATAAGGGAATGGGAAGCTTTTACTTTCATTCACAACAATGCCTTTATTCTCGTGAGAACGATCATAAAAATAGAAAAAAGGAAATGTCCAGGGTTTTCGCTACTAAGAAAAAAAAAGAAGAATAATTTTAAATATGAGATACATAAAGCATTATAAAAAACCGTATTAAAAATACCTTAACAAGAGTTCTTTTTAAATTTGGAATATTAAAATAATTTATACAAAAAAAAATTACTAAAAAAAAAACATAACAAGAGCTCCCCCTCGTTGAAAAAAAATAAACATTATTAGTTTTGAACAAAACAAGAATTTTATTTTTTTAGCTAAATGACCACATAAGGTCAGTTAAAGAAAGTCCTAAAAAAATATTTAAAATTAAATCCAAAATGAAAGAAAAGATTAAATAAAAAAAACAATGCAGTACCCCGGTTGAATAGTAGAATAAAGATAATCGCCTAGAACAGATCAGACGACGACCCGAAAAGTTGATAACCTCACCCTACTAAGCTACCACACCAACTCTGCACACCGGAAATGCTAAGTTGAAGCTTGGGCAAAACATCTAGAAGTTAAACATATACTAGGGCCTAAGATGCTAATAAAATCTACACTATATACCTGGCATACTTAATTAAATCTCCACATCTGCTATACCGTCAAGAATACCAACACACTGGGATATCCCTATCTGCTAACACCTCTGTAGAAAAAAAAATCCCTAAAAAAAAATTTCCACAAGTAGAATGCAAGGAAGATTTGTCCAGTGAATAAAAAAAATTAAAAATTTTTTTTTTTTAAATTTTGAATCCTGTGAGCAGGATAGAGCCAAAGGACCGAAACAATCAATTTCTGAAAAAAGTACAATAGAAATACTGCTTGCCAGCTGTAGGTATCACAAATATATACATATAATAGCACGATAACATTTTGTATACACATACACAAAACAAAAATAGCAATAACCTTTCAGTACATCTATAGGGTACACATAAAAAAAAACAGTACTAATACCTGTTTATATTCAGTGGCATAACATGTGCATATAAACAAAAAAAAAAAACAGTTCAATGACTTGTAACGGTGACACAGTATTACATAAGTGTATGGGCATTTTATATCACAGCATTATAATTATATAGGTTACCTTGTGTAGCCTAGACTGATAATTGTCTGCCTTAGTTATTATCAATGGGTAAATATTCCATATACTAATAGTAACTAAGAAAAATTCATAAAATGCTACACATAATACTTAAAATGAACTGATAATTTCACAAGAGAGTTCGCCAATTTCATTGACAAGTACCACTAATTTTTTTAAAATACCCAATTTACACAAACAATGGGTATATTGTTAGAGAAATCACATGAAATAACAAAACAGACTATATAAACAAACTATATACATATATAATACACATAAACCAGATAATATATCTGTGGGCTGTGGGGTGTACACTACCTGTATCTTAAATCCCCACTTCCCAAATAGAGAACTAATATCAAAAATATCCAAAAAAAATACAAAGTTAAAAGAAATGCAAAAAAAAGATAAAAATAAAAATAAAAGATGAACTACATTCCTAACAGTACCTATACTATATACAAAAAGGGGGCAGTAGGAATACGCAGGCATCACATGTACTGCTACCAAATCTCAACTCCAAAATTTCCTGACCCGAAATCTCTCTAAGTCCCCAAAATTAGCGCTAAAACCCGCTAAAAAATAAAAAAAAAATACATATAGGGGGCGAAGCACTTACACGGTCCTAATCTATCGAAATAATCCATAAATCACCGAGAGAAAATACGGAACTGGCGGAAATCCACATTAAATAACAGCGGAACCAAATCAAAACAAACGATAACGAGGCTCGAAAATTACTTAAATTTTAGCTAACTCGCGCATAAAACCTTCCTAAAATAACTAAAATCACAAGTATTTATATACAATCTAAAAAAAATAAAGTTAAACCGCCCTAAAATTTATAATTCGGTCGCGAATCCCTTTTTCGAAACGCATACCCAGTTCTCGGAATTGAATAAGATTTGTTTTGCCTAGATAAACAGACGCCATTACGATCTCGCGAACGACTCACGCGCTCCGAATCATTAGGCGTTCCTACTTGCCTTACTCTCTCACAGCTATCAGCGCTCGCTATTATTTCTGTATTTACCCGTGCTTCTGAGAGCAACCTACCAACCGTTTCCTCGCTACGCTCTTGTCTGCTCGTAGATTGCACTGCAGGTTGGCTGGTTCCTTGACATGGAATGGGAGGGGGAAATCTATTTATGAATCGATTCCTTTTCCTTCGCGTAGTGAAATCGAATTGAGAATGATTCGAATCATTCGTAGTTGGTATCAGAGTTTGGCGTTTGTTTTGGTCTACAATATCGTCTCCATTTTGCTCATTTACACCTGAAATATGCCTATCTTTAAATAAAGTGAGGCGGTCTACATGGACAATTTGAGTTTTAGAAGGGTTAGCAATTAATGCTATCTTAAAATTAACTTCACTGAGCTTCTCAATTATAGTAAATGGTCCGTTATTTAATTTCGACAATTTTTTTGTATTTCCAGCAGTGATGGATGGGTTAAATAACCACACTCTATCGCCTACTTTTAAATCCTTAACGACTGCAGTTTTTTCTCTGTACCTTTCCTGGCTTTCAGACACCTTAACTAAACTATCATACACCTCAGCATATACCTTTTGGAGTGCGGGTATTAATAATTCACAAAAAGATGGAGCGTCGTTATAGCTAAACCTCGGCGACTGCGAAAATAGATTATATGGTAGATTTAAGTTTCTGCCATATAAAACTGCTGCGGGGGTTAATTTAGTCGAAGAATGCACAGCCGAACGCATCGCTAACAGGGCAAATTTTAGTTTAGTATCCCAGTCTGACTGGTTCTCATTTACAATGTGACTGAGTGCGTTTTTTAAAGTTTTATTCTGCCGTTCAATCTGTCCATTCGAGGCTGGGTGAAAGGCAGATGTAGTTATATGTTTAATACCAAACATTTTATATACATGCTCAATCGCTTCCGATATTAAATTTCTTCCATTATCTGTCGCAATATACACAGGAGCGCCATAACGTGAGATGAAATCGGCAAGTGTATCTGCGATAACATCAGACGTGGTAGATCTAACAGCATAGGCCTCTGGCCATTTAGTAAATGAGTCTATATACGTAACAATATGGGTGTTACCAGAAAACGTGACCGGTAATGGGCCAATTAGGTCTAGGTGAACTTTGTTCATGGGAAATTCAGGTGTAGGCATCCGTTGAAGGGGTGCCTGCTGGTCTGGTTTATACGCTCTCTTCTGCTGGCAACTAATACAAGACTCTACTAGATGCTTGACATCGGCCGACATTCCGGGCCAGTAAAAGTGCTCCCGGATGCGGTCAATCGTTTTCTTAAACCCTTGATGACAAGCCGCTAGAGAATCGTGTGTTAGAGCGAACACTTGCTCAATCATATCCCTAGGAACTACTAACTTAATAGGATTATTTATTACACTTGAATCTCTGGTATCTTCACATACAAGAATATCATCTCTAAAAAAAACTTCATGTATTTAGGTGCTATATCTATATTTTTGTCTAATTTTCTAGCTATTTCACAACATTTCTTATCAATTTTTTGTAATTCACTAATTTTCTCAATTAAATTTGAATGGGGAACAAAAGTAGTTTCTTTTTCTACTTGAATACAAAAATTACTCTTACTAATCTCAGGTGTTTCATCAATTTTAGCAAATCTAGATAGAAAGTCTGCTACACTATTGCATTTCCCTTTAATATATTTAATAGTAAAATCAAAATCTGAAAGAGTACATACCCATTTGGCTATACGTGAAGTGGGGTCATGAATCTTTAACATAAAAGTAAGTGGTGCATGATCAGTAAAAATGTTAAAATGAGTGTTAGCTAGATAACACTTAAAATGACTAGTCGCCCAAACCAGAGCGAGAAGTTCTCTCTCAGTGGCAGAATATCTTGTCTCTGCACCTTTTAGTCGCCTACTGGCAAACGCCACTGGATGAATTTTATTCTCATCATCCATTTGTGACAAAACAGCACCCAGTGCTTCTCCACTCGCATCTGTATATAGATAAAATTCTTTAGTAAAATCAGGCAATACTAGGCATGGTTTAGATATTAAAGCCTTTTTTAAATCTTCAAATTCCTCCTGGTCTTCTTTTGTCCAGGCAAAATGTCCAGTTTCCTTAGTCAAATCGATTAAATTTAATGCCCTTTTTGTGAAATCAGGTATGAAACGCCTATAGAATGATAGGGTTCCAATAAAAGACCTGACACCTTTTCGATTAGTAGGTGGTTGCAATTTTTCTATTATCTCAATATTTTTATTAACCGGGGATACTTGCCCGCTATTAATTTCAAAGCCAAGATACTGTATTTTATTTGAAAGAAAATTACATTTACTGGGCTTAAGTTTCAGTTTATGTTGTCTTAGTCTATCAAATACTAATTTAAGTTTTTCAAAATGGGATTCTACATCAGAAGAAGCAATGACAATATCATCTATATATACTAAAATTCCTAGATTTCCTAAATCTCCAAAAATGGCATTCATTAGCCTCTGAAAACTATTGCCTGAATTGGACAACCCAAAACAATTTCTATTCCACTCAAAAAGACCTTTATGCGTGATAATAGCAGTTTTATGCCTGTCTTCGGGTCTTATGACCTGTTGAAAAAAGCCACTAGTTAAATCTAGTGTTGAAAAAAAATTAGCTCCACTTAACGCATCAACAGAGTCAGTAATGTTTGGGATAGGATATGCATCTTTGACAAGATTCTTGTTAAGTTTACGAAAATCGACAGCTAACCTATAAGAACCATCTGCTTTTTCTACAAGAATAACTGGTGAAGCAAATTCAGACATAGACGGGGAAATAATTTCAGCTTGCAGTAAAATATTAAGTTGATCTTCCATTTCCTGGCGTAATTTATATGGGACTCTATAAGCTTTGGATTTTACAGGTTTATCAGAGGTTAAATTTACAATATGGGGTATGGTATTACAGCCTGGTAAGTCTAGGACAGAAGCTGCAAACACATCTTTATTTTGGTCTAAAAATTCCTGCATTTTAGATTTTAAGGGGGGGTCTAGATGGCTTAAATCAATATCAGAGCTCCAAGTGAGATCAGCGTGATCAAAGTCAGCTATTGGAGTGGTTAAATTTACATTACAAGTTATATTATTATTATTTAAGGGTATATTAGATTTATCTACACATTTCTGAATTTTAGCAACATAAGTATTTTTTCCTAGCTTAACAGTTTTATTCGAAAAATTAGCAAGCGAAACAAAAAGGCCATGTTCTGGAGTACAAATGGCTCGAGAAATAAGAAGCCCTTGGCTTAAATTCTTCGCTAAAGGTTCTAATATCAGTATATCATTATCTTTTATAAAATTATTTCTATTACATTTAACTTCAGCTATTAATTTTGACTGGGGGGGAACAGAAATTCTCTCGCATAAAATAGCTAAGGAAGTACTTTCACTATTTCTGTTATTATTGTCAACAATGCCTAACTCATTAGTCTGATTTGCTCTATTTACTAGCTCATTTTCATTATCCTCAGATATGTAAAAATTTTCATGGACATAGAGTGAATTTTCCTGTACAATTTGACTCGCTGATTGCTGGCTAAGGTCTAAAGGCACATTATTCTCATTACTTTCACACTCATTAGTACTTGAGTTACTCCCTGGTATACTTTGCAAACAAGAAACCTGAGCAATTTCACTTTCTGACTCTTTCGCATTACATGTTATGCTTGAGTCTACCCTTTCCTCCATAATGGGATACATATTACCCTGAACCGTCTCATTTCCACTACCCAGATTCCCAAATTTTTCTTGTACACATTCCTTACTCTTTTTGTTTACACTTTTCCTAGGAGTACTCTTATTACTACACTTACTTCTCTGTCCACTCTCAGAACTTTGCCTGCCTTTAGATTGCACATTACAAGTATTTACATAATTATTCTCTAAACCTATACTATTTACACTGATACTATTTACAACATTTTTTTCTCTAGAATTTTTCACAGGTGAAACATTTGACATATGACTCTCTACTATTTGCTTACACTGCGTTTCAGTAGGAACATCTAAAACCACATTGTTATTTTTACAATTAATTACAGCCTGATATTTACTTAAAAAGGGCATCCCCAAAATTACACTAAACTCATCGGCCAACTTACCGTGGACAATAAAAAACTCAGACTGACATAATAAATTATTAAATTTAAAATTTAAGGAAATTTTATGGTTTAAAAGCACTCTCTCGCCAGTCACCGTTAAAATAGGGGTATTGCACTCTACAATTTCATAAGAATCTAAATCATTAAGTATTGTATTACTTAAAATATTTATAGCAGATCCTGTATCACACAGCGCATTAAAAAACACATTATTTACATTTATGAAGACAGTAGGTAAATGATAAGATTGGGGTGAAAACATACTAAAAATAATTGGGAGGTCTAGAGGCCTTGATGGAGACGATTCGACCAAATCGACACCAGCCCTTACCTGTTTAAAGAATTGTTTTGATTATTCGCTTCACTAATTGAGCTTTGAACATTCTCGCTTTTTATATTTACACCATTATCATTATTTCTATTCCCTCTACCTCTGTAATTATTATATCCTCCCCTGCGATTTAGGTGGGACTGAGAATAACTACCCCTACCTCTTCCTCTAAAATTCTGAAAGTTCCCTCTATTAGCATTTTGGTTTTGTGGGCAAAATCTGGCTATGTGCCCAGTTTGGGAACACACGTAACAGATTACTCCTCTATACTGAGGCCTCTCAGTAGTGTGAAAGTCTCTTTGCTGATTGCTACCCTCTAAAAATCTCTCTAATTTACTAGTAAGAGCTTCTACCTGCTCTCGCAGTTTACTAATCTCCTGCTCTGACTGGTTAGTGTGATTTGGCTGGATAGCAGCACATGCAACACTTTGCTGGGCAATTTGGGGGAAAAAAGGGTTGATATTCTCTACCTGCATGTTATATAAGGGATTAACACTCTTTAATGCTTTTTCCTCAAGGAGGGCAAATTCTAAAATTTCAACAGGTGTTTTAGGGCACCTAGTTATAACTCCTCTTCTTATCTCAGGAACTAAATTACTTAATAACATAGAATGCAGTAGAGCTTCCCTGCTTTTATCAGCAACATTCTGTTCTACACCCTCCACTACTAATGCTTTAAGGGACAAATCATATGCTCTGTCGTAAAATTCCTGAACAGGCATATGGGGATTTTGTTTAAAATTCAAAAATTGGGTCAAAGCAATATCAGGGGCTAGCTCTTGCGTATATCTCTCTTTAAGTACTTTAATTATTTCTACAGTTCCCTTAGTGCGGTGCAATTTATATATCCTAGCAGCATTCCCACTTAATCTACTTAGTAGGGCAAATTTTTTCTCATCCTCTGACCAATTAAAGAACTCGGACAACTGCTCATACTTTTCTAAAAATTCAGTAAATGAGCAAGAGTTGCCTTCGCCACTAAAAGGGGGAATAAGACTGACATTTTCGATTAATGCGCTCTTGTTCTGAATAAGAGCGAGCTCCTTGAAATGCTGGTTTTCTGTCATTTTTAGGCAAAACTTCACACCGAATTAAAAATAAAATAATAGAAAATAAAGTAATTTAACTGCTACTTAATTCTCAGATGCCCAAGAAAGAGAGAAAAAAAAAATAAATAAAAAATACATAAATACATAACTTATATTGGCATATAATTTACTCAGTAAGCCCAAACACTCATTTAAATGTAAATATGACAGTAAAAAATTTCAAAATAAATAGTTTTTTGAAAACCCGGTAAAATTGCTTAACTAAAAAAAAACATTTGAAATTAGTAAGCTATGTACACCCCTATTACTTATGCACAATATACACTAAAATAATCAAACATGATATACAATAAAATCACAAAACACATATATTTTCATTTCGTTTCACTCTTGATATCGTAAATATATATCAAAATTCAGGCTATTGTTGTAATAAATAGGCTCTACTTCATAGTACTATTTTTATACTTATTGTGACACAATAATCAGGCTTTTCACACACGGCATCATTTATTTTGTTACAATAACCAGGCTTTTCACACACGGCACCATTTATTTTGTTGGGTTCTTTTTATTAAACTTCTGCTACAGATCATTACTTTAATTACAGTAGAACCCCGCAAATTCGGACCCCGTTAATCCGGATCTCCGGATAATCCGGATCGATTTGGTCAAGGTTTTTTTCAAATTTGAGAAGCGATTGGCTAATTTCCATAACATAAACTTGTTTCATCGTCATATTCTGAATGAAAAAAAACTTTTTCTGAAATCTTTTCGGAAGAATTAAGCAAAGAAAACATTTTTACTGTCTGTAAATATTCAATACGTTTAACATAGTGGTGATTTTCTGTAAGTATGTTTTATTTTATTTCATTTTTTTCTGATTCTCCGGATAATCCGGATTTTCGATAATCCGGATTGGGTCTGGTCCCAATTAATCCGAATTATCGGGGTTTTACTGTAATTGCAACTTCTGTTAAGCAAATTAAACATAGTTATTATGGATCAACAAATATTCTTCAGCTTTATTAAAGAATTAAAGTGAGATCCGGGTCAAATTTCCAATCACATGAATCCTGTTGTAGATTTAATTAAATAAACTAGATGCTTATATAAAAAAAAGAATTAATTAAGTAAAGATTACACCAGTTAACATTAAGAAATCATTAAATAAACAGACTAAAAGACAAATTAAAACGATAAAAAGGACAAACATAAATATTATTTAAGATTCTTTAAAATTTAATGAATACAAGTAAATAAGAAAGAACACAGCAAGATTCTCAATCTGACCCAGTCTCAAGTACTAAACCTTGATCTGCAGTAGAACCCAACATTTATCACTGTTGATTCCTGAGATATTAAACTCATACTAACAATTTAAAAATACAAGATTCAACCTGACATTACAAAAGAGAGAAGAGAGACTCTGAAATCCTTCTTATTTTCAAGAAGGCAAAGAAAGATATAATTTTGAAAAAACTAAAACACTAGAAATAATCAAAATAAACACCCCAGAAATCAACGATGATATTTTTGGCCAATTTCGTAAAGTGTTAGTACATCTGCTTTAACTTCTCCATTTTTTTTTCCTTTTTTTTTTTTATAAGATAAGTTAATTCATTTAAAATCAAGTGAATTTCTTAACATTTTTTGCTTTAAAAAAAAATCTATTACTTAGTCAAGTATCTTTGCTCAGTTTAAGCTAAAAGTACATTAATTAATCCGAGCTAATATAATTTCCGGTCTGATAAGTTATTTAAAAATTCTAAATAAAAAAAAGGTAATGGTTGAAAATTATTTTTACTTCCAAACATTCAAAGAAACTACTTTAATTTTATGGTATTACAAAACTTAGTATAGTTATTCCGATACTACAGAGGTTAAAATTCAAAGAAATTAATATCAAGGTAGGATAAATAAAAAAAAAACTAAAAAACTATACTAAAGCATATCCTTTATATACATTCTCCTTTATTTAATTTAACATAAAAAAAAATAAAAAAAAAACATCTAAATTCACTAATACAACTGTTGTTGTAAACACATGGAAATACTAAATCACTACAAGATTAATCACTAGGAAAAAAATCGTTTAAGAGTAAATACAGAATATATCTCTTACCAGCAGCTGAATTCTTTCATTTACCCATTTTGGGTATTTTTCATTTATGTGATGGACAACAGTACACAAATCTTCCATAACTAGAGCAGTCTTGGACGACTACTGACACGTGTTAACAGCCATTTGCTGTCAAAGGCAATTTATTCCACTACTCTTGGTGAAGGTTAGTTCGGAAGGGACATTCTTTCCCGGCAAGCTCCCGGCTCTCTGCGGCAGGTAGTACTTTTTCTCGACTTACACTTGGAGTGCTTTTGTTTTAGACCGCTAATCATTCCACTGCTCACGGTGAAGGCTAGATCGGAAGGGACATTTTTTCGCGGCAAGCTCTCGGCTCGCTCCGGCAGGTAGTACTTTTTCTTGACTTACACTTGGAGTGTTTTGTCTTAGACTGCTAATCATTCCACTGCTCACGGTGAAGGCTAGCTCGGAGGGGACATTCTTTCACGGCAAGCTCTCGGCTCTCTCCGGCAGGTAGCACTTTTTCTTGACTTACACTTGGAGTGTGTTGTCTTAGACTGCTAATCATTCCACTGCTCACGGTGAAGGCTAGATCGGAGGGGACATTCTTTCACGGCAAGCTCTCGGCTCTCTCCGGCAGGTAGCACTTTTTCTTGACTTACACTTGGAGTGTGTTGTCTTAGACTGCTAATCATTCCACTGCTCACGGTGAAGGCTAGCTCGGAGGGGACATTCTTTCACGGCAAGCTCTCGGCTCTCTCCGGCAGGTAGCACTTTTTCTTGACTTACACTTGGAGTGTGTTGTCTTAGACTGCTAATCATTCCACTGCTCACGGTGAAGGCTAGATCGGAGGGGACATTCTTTCACGGCAAGTTCTCGGCTCTCTCCGGCAGGTAGCACTTTTTCTTGACTTACACTTGGAGTGTGTTGTCTTAGACTGCTAATCTCGAAGAACTCCTTTGGCCTCCCCTCTCCCAGATTAAAAACAGGGGAGGGGGGAGACAAAACTTATGCGCTTCTTCAACTAGATGCTCTCCGTACGAAGCTTTGACCAGGACTCACTTTATTTCCAAAAAACCAATTGCACGTCCCTCTGCAAATCAAAAGGGGCACCAAAAACTAGGAAGACTAATGCTTTCCCCTTTCTCTCCTGTTCCTAGAGATCATCTCAATGGCCAATGCCATAGTCACCCTCTCTCATGACCAAATATGGTCATCGCTAGCGTCCCCTACTCTCAATCACGTGGTCAGATAGCAGGGACAGCTGTCTCTAAATTTTGCACCTGCTTGCAAACCAGTGCTCGCCGATAACCGTGAATCGGCCCCTTTATCTCAGATCGGTCATAAAACTTTAAGGGTCTGGGAAAATATCTACTCCGCCTCAAATGACAGTCAACGTTTGTCATGGGTTATAAAATTTTAGGGTACTATTCATTCACGTACGCAAGCAATAAACTATGCGTGTGGGCCAATTTTTAACAAGGCTGAATATATGCCCTTTACAAACAAGCCAGAAGCTACTCTTCTTCGAAAAAAATCAACAAAGGACCACTTTACTCAAATAGTACAATTATTCCAGGACAGTAAAAGCATTCATACGAACGGGTGTTATTTACGCTAGATAAGGGAATGGGAAGCTTTTACTTTCATTCACAACAATGCCTTTATTCTCGTGAGAACGATCATAAAAATAGAAAAAAGGAAATGTCCAGGGTTTTCGCTACTAAGAAAAAAAAAGAAGAATAATTTTAAATATGAGATACATAAAGCATTATAAAAAACCGTATTAAAAATACCTTAACAAGAGTTCTTTTTAAATTTGGAATATTAAAATAATTTATACAAAAAAAAATTACTAAAAAAAAACATAACAGTAATTTGGCTAATTAAAAATAAAAAACATTCGCCAAATGAACAAAATATTAGCCAAATAGATTCGAGGTGTAGCACTAAAAAAAATTATCTTTAATCCTTTAATGTACCCCCTTTTTTCTCAATATGTTCTAAAATAACCTAAGTTTTTAGAACTGTGATAACGATTGTTATTAATCTAAATTCAACTATCCTCTACATATATATATTAAAAATATATTATATAAATGTATTAAAAAATAAATAAAAAATATTAAACACACACACACACACACAACAAAAAAGAAAAGAAAGGAAAAAAAACAAAAACTGAGCACTAGCAATTTGGCGAATCTAATCGTTTGTTTACTCGCCAATTGAAGAATTTAGTCGCAATTTGGCGCAATGGCAAGCGAAAACGAGAACACTGAATGAAACCCTAAAAAGGTACTGATAAGACAAATAAGCGTTGTCCCGACGCCTGTGATAGATGAAATGTAATATTTTGTAATCTTATTTTAAGAAAAAAGTACAAAACTGTTGTTGTATATTTTTTTAAACTGTATAAAACATAGCATCAACTGCTTGACATTATTCACTAAATGATGTTTCATTAATTATACTCATACATTAAATCCATAAAGAAATTTAATTAAGATAAGTTATTTAGATGCTAAATTTTGAAATATAATAAATATTTGTAAGAAAAATTCATATAAGCCTCATGCTAAGCATTATATAGGGTGTGCACTTTTAACGGTGTCGAATGGGTAATTCCTAAACCGTTAGTCATAGACGTACAGTTGCAATTCCAAGAATGTGTTAAATGAGGTAAAGAAATATTTAAAAAACAATTTGGGTGACTAAAACAATTTATTAATTTAAAAAATGCAAAAATTAAATTTTAATACGCTCCACCTGTTTTAAAAGTTATATTCTGTAATTTTTTCCTCATACAATGACAAGTGCGACAAAAAAAGTCTCATTATTCTACGATTAAAATTGAACAAGTAATAGCTGTTTAAAGTTGGAGCATATTTTTAGTTGCAAAATAGGGGTCATTCACAAATTTAGTGAAATATAATTTCGTCTGATATATAATAAAAATGGTTGGGAATAATAAATTAGCAATGTAATGCAAATTAAAAATCTTTAATCATTCTGAAATATAAATGCAAAATATGCAATTTGTTATAAACATATATAGAACTGCATTGAAAATACAAATTCAAAGGTAATTTACTTTTGTGCCTAGTGGTACATACAGAGAAAAAAAAGATGTAATCAACAGAAAAAAATCTATATGTTGTTTTGGTACTACTCTGTTATCCCGTCGACCAATTCCGCCAAATTATACAAATCGTCAAACTCATAGCCAAATTATACATATTGACATAATTTTTATTTTAAATAACGAAAAAACAAATAATTAGTAGAATATTAATAAAAATATTAATAAAAAGTCGAAATAAAAATCACTTAATGACATTTTAAACACGTGAATCGTATTTAATGTCATTGTCATTGAATGTGACATTCACGATCATCCATTATTGGCATTTAATCTTGTAGTTTGGCGATAATTTTTTGGTCAACGGGATAACCTAGTAGTACCGTTGTTTTTTACCTATATTCTGTAATGCGAGAAGACAGGTTTTATTTATTTGTCTAAAAAAAAATCTAATAGACCGGGAGGCGATATCACTGACAATCACCTTATCTAGTTCGCGGCTGAAATTGCAGTATTAGAGAGAACTCGATTCGCGTATTAACATGTGGGAGTGGCATATTAAAATCATACATTGGTGGAAAACAGCTGTAAACACGATTTTAGTGGTTGATTCGTAGACTTACCATTGTGTTTTCCTGCAAGCAAGCAGGGCTCGACTTAGACAGTGGGGGACCCTAGGGCAAACATTATTAGGGGGGGGGGCTTCAATAATAAAAATTTTCGTAAATTATATTGAAGTGACTAAAGCCGAAATTCATAACTATAGTACGTGTACATAAATTTCGTATCAAGTATTATTCACATCTAAATACATAATAGCAGAAGAAAGACAACTTTAAGAAATTACAGAATAGAGTTTTTTTTTTTTTTTTTTTTTTTTTTTTTACAGGAATCTGAGGATGAATGTGAGGCCTTAAGGTGGCAGTGGGTACGGAGACAGAGGGGGTAGGAGAAGAGATTCCCTTAAAATTGAAAAAAAAAATTGGTCACTTTTGACCATTTTTTTATCATTTGACACTCCTTTAACGAAAAACTTATATATGTCATTGGGGGGGGGTAAACAGAAAAATAAATAAAGAATATACATTGGATATGCCAGGCAACAGAAAGTAAACAATTTTAAATTTTAAGAGAATAATTGAAATCTTCATTAATTCAGTCACCATTGTTGTAAAGCTGTTGAATTTTAGGAATTTAAAAAGTTGCAAAGTGTTAAAATAATAAGTCTTGTTAATTAATAAAAAATCCATTTAAATTTCTCAGAACAATGAGCAATGATGTCTTAAAATGAAAATTTCAAGTTGAAAAATGATTGGTTTTGTTTACTTTCAAAACTTCTTCAAAATTTCCAATATTCCCCAAAATTCCGGGTTTATTCCCCAAAATTCCCGGGTATATTCCTGTCCCTCAAAAACTGTGGATTTTTTTCAACTCTGTTGGCAGACCGATTGCGTTATAATATGCGAATCAACTAATCCTAGAATTTCATCCGTGAACTCGATGAGGAGATTGTCTGTGCTGCCACCTCCCGATGTATAATTTAAAGCATCAAAACCCATACAAAATTGAAGTAGATTAACAATTAAGTTAATATTTTAATGACCTTCATCCTTTCTAAGTATGGTTGCGTCTTACTAGGGAAGTGCAAGAAGTGTAAGTCACCGATTTTGACGAAAGTGGTATCGTTGGAAAGATCTCATCAAGAGCAGTAAAAAACTCAATGGAACACTCGTCACAAATAAACCGTTTTTGAGATATCGGACAATTTATGTCACGTAACTAGTGCATACTTAATGGGGGACCGCAAAAAATTTTACTCTCGATTTCATCGAAAGTGGTATCGTTAAAAAGATATCATCATGAGGGAGAAAAAACTTAATAGAACTACCCGTCGGAAATGAGCCGTTTTCAAGATATCCGATAATTTATTTAACGTAGCTATTGCACACTTAATGGGGGACCGCAAAAAATTGTTTTCTCGATTTTTGTGAAAAGGGTGTCGTTGCAAAGATATTATTGTGAGAAGTAAAAACTCAATGGAACAAACCATCTGAAATGAGCAATTTTCGAGATATCCGACAATTTCTGTCACTTAATGCAGTTTCCTAGCAGTGTGTATTAGCCATGTGACACAAACTGTCGGATATCTCGAAAACGACTCATTTCCGACGGGTGATTCCATTGAATTTTTTAATCTTCACTATATCTTTTCAACGATACCACTTTAGTTAAATTCGAGACTAAAATTTTTTATGGTACCCCATTAAGTATGCGCTAGTTGCGTCACATATATTGTCGAATATCTCAATAACGACTCATTTGCGACGGGTAATTCCATGGAGCTTATTGCTGCTCTCGATGAGATCTTTCCAACGATACCACTTACACTTCTTGCATTTCCCTAGTTAGTATATTTTTACCACTCTAACTTAATCAGTTGTCTATACTAATATTATAAAGAGGAAAGATTTGATTGTTTGTTTGAATTGAATAGGCTCCGAAACTACTTGACGGATTTGGAAAATTCTTTCGCCGTTGGAAAGCTACACTATATCCGGTGAACATAGGCTAATTTTTAATTGATTTATTCAAATATTTTCCTTAATAATTCAAAATTTCATTATTTTTCATACATAATCAATTAAAATTTTTCCGATAAAAAATAACCATTTTTCTTTCCCGTTGCCAATAAAATCAAAAGCTTTAATGATAATTTCTCCTCGGCAATTAATTTTCAGTTGAACACTATCCACGTGAAAAATTAAATGAAAAGAATTCAAAGGAAAATCAATATGACGTCATACTTGGGAGAAAAAAGTATTTTATTATATAAGACGCACGAATATCACTTACGTTAATAGATGTTCTCTGCGAAAAATGGCGACATAATTAGAAGTAAAGTGAACGAGAAAAAATTCAATTATTAATAAAATATTTGATTTGGTAAAATATGACGTCATACTTTAAATGACATAGGAATTTTGAAGTATTTGTTAAAAGGACAAGAGGTATGGATATATGCAACTAATAAAAATCGGTAAATAATGACGTCACATCTATACCAATATTATAAAAGTGCTATTACACGTGTCGTGCTGCAGGCGTCTCCATGTTATCCAATGGGACCAGAAGAGTCGCTTGGTTAGCGCGCGATTCCCTTGTGTCGGAGCTTCTTTGACGCCTGGAACGAAGCGAGTCGCCAATAAGAGCATATCAAATGCTTGGAAATCCAAATGATGGTAAAGACTCTTCTCTAACAGCCAATGAAATGCTAAGAAAACGAAAAAACGCAGGCGATTTTTGTCGCTTGCAATTTTTACGTGTAATAGCACTTTAAAGAAGAAAGATTGAGCGTAAAGGATTGAGAGTAAATCTTGAGCAACAATCGATATGTTTTATTCGCTAAAATGGGCCTCTTGGTAAACTATTACAAGAAGCCTCATTGGTTATGTGGGATGAATGCACCATGAGCCATAGAGCACATATAGAGGCCGTGGACAGAACCTTAAAAGATCTTAAACTCCTCTGCTCTAATGGGCGAGATTACTTTTGTATTTGCTGGAGATTTCCGACTGACTCTTACTGTTATTAACAGAAGTACGCGAGCAGATATCGTCAAAGCATGCTTAAAATCGTCGCCCTTATGGACTTCGATTGAAAATATAAAATAAGCTTTTTAAGAAAAAAATATCAACCGACTTCAAAAAAGCGCTAAAAAGAATTAAATAATTCTTTAAAGTTCTCTAAGGCCAAAACGTTATCCAATAAGCACACATCGGATATTAGATACCGGCATAAAAAACGGTTAAATTTAATATGTATAATTTAATGTCCACCAAACATAGATTTTAGAGATAATATTATTTTACAAGAGATGAATTGACATATTTATGATTTATTTTATGAATATATACATATAAAAAGTAATGAATTACATTTTTAAGTTGGTGCCAAACAATCACAATCGATAATGATTATCCCCATTTTAATTATGGCACTAGGTATAATTTAGCTACAATTCTTAATATACATCAAATAGAGTTTGGCACCAACTTCAAAAAGTAATTCATTACTTTTTATATGTATATATTCATAAA
Organism: Maratus speculifer; assembly: GCA_964019185.1. Lineage (NCBI taxonomy): Eukaryota > Metazoa > Arthropoda > Arachnida > Araneae > Salticidae > Maratus > Maratus speculifer. Next base: position 247,213,899 of record OZ025302.1, on the reverse strand, counting down.
ATAAATCATAAATATGTCAATTCATCTCTTGTAAAATAATATTATCTCTAAAATCTATGTTTGGTGGACATTAAATTATACATATTAAATTTAACCGTTTTTTATGCCGGTATCTAATATCCGATGTGTGCTTATTGGATAACGTTTTGGCCTTAGAGAACTTTAAAGAATTATTTAATTCTTTTTAGCGCTTTTTTGAAGTCGGTTGATATTTTTTTCTTAAAAAGCTTATTTTATTTCCTACTTTTTAGTTATGCATACCGTAATACATAATTATGTGTACTGGCACACGATAGCTCTTTGCAATGCAATATTAATGTACGCACTTTGCTAAGTTCTGATGTATTCAGTTTACTTGTCACTGTTTGATTGTCAACTTTTCTGAAACCACTTACAATATCGGTTAGTATCGTTGTGAATCTTAAGATTTTTTTTGTATGGTAACTTCTTCAGACAAGATCTGCCACTTCGAAAAGCTACCGCATTTATGAAATCTTAGTCTGCATCGAATCCTACGATCATCGAAAGTGGCTTTCAAAAGGTGACAATCCATCAAGTAAAGTGTCCTTATACATAAGAGCGCGACATAGTGCTTCCATATATGAGCAAAATGACTTCATATATTAATGTATAGTAAAATGCTTTTCTAGTGTAGTCAGTCAAAAGTACTCCCCTTCACTCAGAAAAAGGAAAAAGAAAGATTTTAGCAAAAATCGCACTATGCTTCAATCGATAAAGAGCAACACTCTAATACCTATACAGGTAGTAATGGCATCAGAAATGAGCAGTGGCAATTCGACGAGGAATCTGAAACTCATAACCGATACCTGGCTGCCTCTATAAGAGAGTGACAGCATTTCATTCCCAAATATTTCTTTTACAGACGCTTTTGTCCCAACTACACTGTTAAAAATTTGAAACTTTTGCTGTACACTGTTAAAAATCTGCTGCATTTTGCTGCAACGCACTCCCCTGCTTGTATAGAAAACGGTTACTTGGCCGTGAAATGGCGCTTTCTCATTGGTTGGAATAGAGATATTATATACAAGTGGTGGAGGGCGTTGCAGCAAAATGCAGCAGATTTTTAACAGTGTACACTGTTAAAAATCTGCTGCATTTTTTTGCTACGCACTCCAGCGCTTGTATAGAAAACGGTTACTTGACTGTATTAAGGAGCATTCTCAAAGGTCGCAGTAGAGACATTATATACAAGCGGCGGAGTGCGTTGCAACAAAATGCAGCAGATTTTTAACAGTGTATCATCACTTCACCACTTATATAGAAAAAGATTAGTTAAATGCATTATGAAGGATTCTCATTGATAAAAGTAAAGATATTCTATAAAAGCGATGGAGTGATGATGCAGCAAAAGTTGCAAATTTTTAACAGTGCATTGCATTGCCAGGCATTTTTTCATTATGGAATTTGATGATGATGATTTCCTGGAAGAATTAGATTGTACTCGTATGAGAAGTTAACAAGGTTGACGAAAATTGCCCGCTCAACAAGATGCTTGGTGACTCGTTTTTGTCCAGAATCGTTTCAACCAATTATATACTGTGCTACATGTGTCATATTCATATCGAGGGAACCTACACTGTAAAAAATTTGATACTTTTGCTATATCATCACTCTATTGCTTTTATAGAAAACGATTACTTCACCCAATTACGAAGTATTCTCATGGGTCAAAAGAGAGATATTCTACAAAAGCAGGGCAGTGACGATGCAGCAAAAGGGTCACATTCTTTACAGTGACACTGTAATCGGAAATGAGCGGTGGCGTATTCGATGAGTAATCTGAAACTCATTACCTACATCTGGCTGCCTCTATAAGAGAGTGACAGCATTTGATTCGGAAATATTTCTTTTTACAAACGCTTTGGTCCCAATTACACTATAAAAACTTTGAGCCTTTTGCTGCATCATCAGTCCACCGCTTTTATAGAAAACGATTACTTCACTGTGTTACGGAGCATTCTTATTGGTCATAAAGACATATTCAATAAAAGTTGTTGTGTGACGCTGCAGCAAATGGGTCAAATTTTTAACAATGTATCATGGAGCATTCTCATGCGTCAAAGGAGAGATATTCTATAAAAGCGGGGGAGTGACGATACAACAAAAGGATCAAAATTTTTACAGTGTACACTGTAAAAAATTTGGCCCTTTTACTGCATCGTCAATCCACCGCCTTTATAGAAAACGATTACTTCGGCCTATCGTGCAGAATATTCATGGGTCAAGAGAGAGATATTCTTTAAAAACGGGGGAGTGATTATGCAGCAAAAGGGTCAATTTTTTTACAGTGTACACTGTTAATAAATGTGAACCTTGTTCAGTTAGGATTTCACATTTTGAAAAGATCGTGTGTCTATGTAAGTGTAACTTAAAAACATGAAATATGAACGTTTCTAATTGGTCGATTGCTTCTAAAAGATATTGAATTTTAATGTTTTAATTTTTTAAAAAGTTCTAATCAACAGATTTTTATGAAATTTGAATGGGACCACATGAGTCCCATACGCTTTCAAACAAAAAAAGAATTATCAAAATCGGTTTATATTTACGAAAGTTATGCGTGAACAACAAATACATACAGGTCGAAATCATAACCTCCTCCTTGAAGTCGGTTAAAAAATAAAAAGGAAGATATTATCAAAATCACACCATGATTCAACATGCGTCTATATGAAAGTAGTAATATTTGAAGTTAAGAATGTTCTTTGATAAACGCGGTTTTCCAAAGTACAGAAAATTTAAGAATTTTTATTCCAGAACTTGGCGGTAGTCGCCTGAACGAATTTCTTTTATGGGTGAAAGAAGTTAACTCGCTTAACTTTAATGGTAAGCTTATCAAAATTTTTCGTCATTTATATTTGTCCAAATGTAAATCTAGCACATAGCAATGTACTTTAATCACTTTGTGAATCCGGCATAACAAGCACCCTGATTTACAGACACTCTTGCTTTAGCGTGTAAGGCTCTTTAGAGATGAATTTTCAGCTTTTCGATATCGAATTCTCATGTCTGGATCGATGTGGATCTTTCACTTTGGTGGATACGAGAATTGTTCCAGCTAAGATTTCGTACTTTGAAAAAAAAACTAGCATCTCTGCAACAGTGGTTAGGATCGAGAATGATTGTTCGCTGTTAAGCAAAACAAGATTGACCAATCATAAGCCTTTATTTTTAAGAACTTTTCATTGTTCGAAGGAGAGAGTCTGGATTACATGGAGTGAAAATTTGCTATCGACACTGTAAAAAATTTGACCCTTTTGCTGCATAGTTACTCCATCTCTTTTATAGAATCTCTTTGTTTTGACCAATGAGAATGCTCCATAATAGAGCGAAGTAATCGTTTCCTATAAAAGCGATGGAGTGACGATGCAGCAAAAGGGTTCAATTTTTTACAATGCAAGCAGTGCTAAAAATTTGTATCCTTTAAATGTGCAACGATACTACTGAATTCCAAAGTGTCGATCACAGCGACATCTGCGGCATTTTCGTGATACATTATCTAGACTCGCAATAATTCTTGCATTTTTAGAAAATGTCCTGCAGATGTCGTTTCTATCTTTAAATTTCATTAGCATTGTTGCACATTTAACGAACAGAACATTTTAGCGCTTATTTTAAGTATTAAAGAGGGCGTGTTCACCACAACTTACCGGTTACTTACCGACCACTTACCGATTGTAGACAAATACGAAATGAAAATCAAAGCAAAGTGTGACGTCAGCTACAATTCAACAGAATAGTTTTCATTACTGCCACAGTTTGCTTTTGTACTGCCCTACAATCGATCGGTAACATTGGTTACTTTTGTAAGTTGCTCTGAACACGCCCTGAGATAGCCGATTTCCACACTATATCCCCTAGATGCTATATTTCCGGTTTCTTGCATAAGAGAACTTGTCCGGAATCCAGGTAGAATTCGCGCTGTTAGCGAAACCAGATTAACGAATCAGAAGCCTGAATTTTAGCAAATTTTTCAATGTTTTAAATAAATTTTCTTGTTAATAAATCTCGTTTCGCAAACAGCGCAAAATTTATGTGAATCCTGGCCCTCGTCCAGTTAGGATTTTGCACTTTGAACACTGTTAAAAATTTGAAACTTTTACTTTATCGTCTATCCATCGCTTTTATAGAAAATGATTACTTCATTGTATTATGGTGAATTCTCATTGGTCAAAATGGAGATATTCCATAAAAGCGGTGGAGTGATGATGCAGCAAAAACTTCAAACTTTTAACAGTGAAAATATTGTGTGTCTATGTAAGTGTAATATGAAAGCATGCAAAAGGAACACTTCTAATTGGTCGATTGCTTCAAAATGAGTTTGAAATTTAAAGTTTTTATTTTTAAAAAAGTTCTAATTATCGGATTTTTATGAAATTCGAATGGGACCACATGGGCCTCATACGCTTTCAAACAAAAAAAGAATTATCAAAATCGGTTCATATTTGCAAAAGTTATGGGTGAACAACAAATACATACAGGTCGAAATCATAACCTCCTCTTTGAAGTCGGTTAATAAAAATAACGGAGAAATATGAGAGCTCATCTTCATGGAATCAGAGATAGTGATTTTCCACAGCAACTGATTAAACTTGGGGAAGGAATTTTCCCCACTCCAAATTTAAGCAGAAATTGTAACATCCTTCTGGATGAGCCTCTAGGCCAAAGAGTCCATAGTTTACAATTTTTAATGGATGCAGTATACCCTGACATCAAAAATTTACACGAAAAAGACTTTCATTGGTTGTGTTCTAGGGTAATAGTGTCACCTAGGAATGATAGTGTCAACGATATAAACAATATGATTATTCAAAAAGTTCCCGGTCAAGTAAAAAATTGGAAATCAATCGACACCGTGACTAATATAGAAGACGCAGTCCATTATCCACAGGAATTTAAAATTCACTAAACCCTTCTGGACTGCCACGACATGAATTGACGATGAAAATTGGAATTCCAATCATTCGTTTGAGAAATTCAAGCCCTCCGAACATGTGCAATGGAACGAGGCTACTTATAAAGGAATTGAAGGACAATTTAATTGTAGCAATCATTATCATCGGCCCAGAGCTGGTCAACTAGCTCATATACCGAGGATACCGATGATCCCAACTGATCTACCAATCCCACTTAAACCGCTTAAATTTCCTGTAAAAACATCTTTCGCGTTAACTATTAATAAGTCCCAAGGTAAGGTCAAACCTTCGAATTAGTAGGGATCGACCTACTGAAAGAATGTTTTACTCATGGCCAAATATATGGCCTCTCGCGGGTAGGATTTCCTGAAAATCAATTTATTTTGCTGCCTCAAAATAAAACAACATCTAATATCGTTTACAGGGAAACTCTGACCGAATAAAATTAATGGCTTTTTTTTGCAGATGTAAAACTTTTTACAAGCATTATTACAAATAAATAAAAAATAATACTAATATCCAAATTTTCTTTTATTATTTTACACTTTTTTAGTAACCTCACGCACAAAGAAGAGAGTATGAGTATGTTTGTAAAAATTTATAACTTGAAATTTTTCTTTAATAACCGTGCGAAGCCGGGGCTGGCTGCTAGATTCTATATCCATAAAACAAAGTCGTGTTAGTTACACCCTTTATAACTCAAGAGCGGATAGATCGATTTTTATGAAATTTTGTATGGAAGTATCTGACACCTTAGATTAACATATAGGCTACTTTTTACCCGACCACCTAAAAGGGGGGTAATGCTTTTAGTAGTTGATTTGAATGGGATTAAGTGGTAGTAACAATTTGCGGTGTCAGTAGTGACACGGGACTGTGCGACTTGCTCTATCCGAAGCAAAGCGAGGGCGGGCCGCTAATAATAACATAATAATAATATTACACTGTAAAAAAATAGAAACATTTCACATCTGAAGCGACACGTTTAATTGCTGAAAATAATATTCAGGTTTCATTTTATTCCGTATTGAATACGGAACATCTCAAAAACGATCGGAAAACTTCCTGCCACTATCAGTATTTTCAGGTATTTATCATTCTTAAAATAAAACGTTTAATTCTCAAATTGAATCTATTCGTTTCAAAAACGGCAATTAGTTGCCATTCCCAAAACTGAACCCATGCAACTTTTTTTACAGTGTAGCATAATCTATACCAGCGGTTCCCAAACTTTATTGATACAATACCCACCTTCAAGTAAAAAACAATTTGTGACCCATCCAATATGCAGGTGTATATCACTATGGAAATTGTTGTATGAGCTCTATAAGCTAACTACTATCCTATCCTACAAACAAGTTGGAAATTGCACAAGAAGCGTAGCAAATGAGGTGCGTTCGTACGATAACGAAGTTTTTAAAATATCACTCTCATATATTAATCTCATAAAATTGTAAATAATTACAATTAAAATGCGCACCAAACAATGTTCACCCTATAACATTATGTAATGGAATGTGGCCTTGTAAATCAATAACAAATATTCTTTGTACCACAGATTATGCAAAATGTATGTTATAATATGTACTTTGTATATGCATATCAATTTTATTACGTTCGAATAACACCATTAAAATGCATTTGAAACATTTTCCCCAATTAACCATAATGTAACGGAACACTTTTGATTGTCCCGGTAGTTGAACTATGCATCCGATTTTGATAAAATTTGAAATAACTCGTCAAAATTATGTAATAATTATGTATTTAAAATTTCAAACGATAAAAATGCATTTGAATTTTTTTCCCAATTGACCGTAATGTAACGGAATCCTTTTGATTGTACCTGTAATTGATCTAAGCATCCGATTTTCATAAAATTTGAAATGACTCGACAAAATTATGTAATAATTATATATTTTAAATTTCAAACAATTCAGTTGGGTAGTTTTTACGTTGTTATATGCGGACAGATAGACGGACAGACAGACGGACAGACGGACGGACTGAACAACAACAATAGGTGCTACGTATTTACATAATTACGAACGCACCTAAAAAGGCAAATTTTCGTATGAAGGATACACTATCAACAAAAATAATAATTTGTAATTCCAACGTGTGTAAGTGTAATAATAATACACACAACACACAAACTAGAAAGATAATTAAAAATACATTTAATTACTATCAAAACATAGCTTTATATTTAGTGCGTTTTTTGGCATTGGTGTTTATCAATGAAAGCATCTATATCAGGGTTAAAAATTAGTTCATTTCAATCTTAATTCACTTTCAACGCACACTTTTTTCTAGACTTGTTTGTCAAAAACAGCCAAGTACAAAAAGCATGTTCACACGAGTGTGCTGTGTGGAACTCCATCAAAGAATTCAAAACTCATTTAGATGTTTCTAGATATTTTGCTTGTATATTTCATCATACATAAAGTAAGAAATTCCCCTTAAAATATTATTTACTGCTGAAATTGTTAAAAATAATATTTTTGTATTAAAATAATATTTTTGTGATTAACTAGATTGTTTCCACGACCCACTAAAATAGCCACCGCGACCCACCAGTGGGTCGCGACCCATAGTTTGGAAATTGCTGATCTACACTATTAAAATCCGACCATATGTAGTATGTTACGCTATCTCCTCCGATCCCGAAAACGGAAAAACGTTGCGTTTGATTTGAATTGAAGGGAAAAAATTCCGGGAAGTCCAGTTGACCATTTGTCTGTTTGCCCGTCCATCCGTCCGTTTGTATATAACAACTCAGAAACTACTCAACCGAAGATTTAAAACTTAAAATGTATAATTATTAGAAAACTTTGTCGAATCATGTCAAATTTTATGAAAATCGATTGCACAGTTCAATTATAGGGACAATCAAAAGGATTCCGATACATTACGGTCAATGGGGAAAGATGTTTCAAGTGCATTTTAATGATCTTACACTCTGTCGAACACAATAAAGTTGATTTGCAGCTATGAAGTGTAAACTATAATGTACATTCTGTACAATCTGTGGTGCAAATAATATTTCTTATTGATTTACAGGGCCACACAAAAGTATTCCATTGCATACTTATATATTAAGGCATTGTTTGGTATGCATTTTAATATTATTAAACTATTTAATACTAACAATTAATCTATTTAATCTATTAAACTACTTAATGCCCGTCTGTCCGTCTAAACCGACCAGCGTAGCGGGCGAAGGCCGCTAGTAATTGTAATAAAATCTGAAAGTGAAATCATTCATATGAAGAAGCTTCTCCGCGATTCCATTCACATTCTTAATGTTAAAGCAGATAATACACACACACAACCATGCATTCAAATAAACATAAAGAAAAAATTCTTCGTGATAGTAACTCTCAACATATGTTTTATCAATGAATGAAACAAAGATAAATGAAACCACCCATTCCTTTCCCGAAACCCTACTGGCCAACGTAATTACTATCATTAGAAACATTATAAGACTCAAAACTTTATCAGTAAAAAGCAAATTAATTTTGATTAATGACTCATATCCGATCTCAAGCAATAATGAAATAAACTTTTAGCAAGTCGCTTAATAAAAGAGAGAAATATAACCACCATCGCATTAAAAATAATTTATTATACGAAATTCATACTTCCAAAAACGCTCTATCTCTTTAGCGGTCCGTATTCTAAGAAAACACCGGCTGCTTGAACGACGTATGAATATTCAAAATTCGATCGTGCGGAAAATAAATTATCTGCCATCACTCCTCTTCACTTCATTTCCGATCTTCTTCAGATATCCGATTTTTAATTAAACGTTATGACCAGCTACAAGAAGGTATGTCGTACTGGCAGCTGTATTAATAATAATATTACTACTAATAATAATAGTGAAGATATTAAAATGAAATCAATCACATGAAGAGTTTGCTGAGGAATTTCATATATTTTCTTAAATTGGAAAGGATTGCTTCTCAGAACGATGAAAGATGGCGCTGATTCGCCGAGCAGACGATTTTAATTTGGAGATCCTTGATGCAGAAAAATGGAAGTTTATGGTGAACACTCCAGTTAATTTAGAATTTGGCGAGGAGATTTGAAAGAATTTATGAAATGAAGAGGTATTTACGGTTGCACTGGCGATAAATATTATTTGTTGAAGTTAATTTGAGCTAACTGATTAAGAAATTCTAAGTTATGGATTCTAAATAATTATATACTGGGAAGGAAATTAAATAAACTAGCTGAAAACAGCTTGTTTTAAAGTAAAAAGCAGTTTGTTTGTTGATGAAGGAGGGTATATTTTATTGAATTTGTAATTCTGGAGCTTGGAAATTTTATATTTTATAATTAATTTATGTGCATATTAATTAAAGATTATTTTAATTTAGCTTATTGCTACAAAATATATGGCCAGAAGAAACTTCCATTGACCAAAGTTGAAGGAATAAATTAAATTCTGTGGAGGTGTTTAAATGAAATATTGAAGTAATTTGTTTTGAAGGGAAAATCATTTTGCTTGATGATGTTACTTTTAGTTTTGATTGATAGAATGTATTTCAAAACATTTTTCTTTCATTTTTCATAATTATATGTATTAACAAAACAAGAAATATTTTAACCTAGAAAAGCGATTTCAAAACATTCTTTTGGAAAATATTTAAGTGTAATTAACTGTTGCTGTCGATAAATACTATAAATTGAAGTTAATTTAAGTTACCTGATTAACAATGGTTTGAAGTTTAATATATATAATCGTTGCAGAATTTTGTCGATGAATTTTACAATATATGAAAATTGAAACAAAATTAAAAAAGGCATTAATAAAATTTTTCTTCATTCTATTAAATGTTACCATACTCAATTAATTCTATGATACCTCATAATAGGGAATATTTTAGGTTGCCATGGTGATGATTTAATATGAAGTGCTGTTATTTCCATATTTCTGAATTTAACATTTCAACTAGTAATAAATGTTATAATCATGCATTTTTGCATAATATTGCAACAACTAATGCACCAGGACCTGAATATTTATAAAACTTCATTATATTACGAACGGACGACATTTGACGTATTCGAAATACAATTTCCGACTAGTTTAATTGTATGAAAAAATCACATTTTAAATGTACTCATTAAGTGGTTTGTATGTTAAATTAAGGATTTTTAACCGAATTCAAGGAGGAGGTCCATTTTAATTTCATTAAATTGTGATGATTAGAATCCATATGCAAATCCATATGAAATCCATATATTTTTTAATGAAAAAATATGGATTTCATAAAAAAAAGATAATGATTTGTCGCAATTTATCTTTCAGTGTTGCAACCGTTTTCAAATCATAAGCACATTAAAACTATTCATTCATGTGTGTTAGCGCCAAATCGTCGCCAAGCTTGATTCTTTTTTTAAAATCAGTAATTTTTTTTTTTTTTTTTTTTTTATTAAGCATATTTTATCATCTCGGATTATTTTTCCAAATTCACACTTTTTGCGTATTTTTGCATAATTGTTGCTTATATTTATTGTTTTTGACACCCTTTTATTATCTTCAGCTGTATGTATGTACGTAACGGAATCTTTGAACATTATTTTCATCCACTTTAAGACATCATATTAAATTAAAACTTTGCACACTTATTGATAACCGATGACAATTCAACAATTTAAAAAGTCGCCGCTTAAAAGGATCAAAATAGAAAACGCCGGATAAACGGATCAAAAGCGATTTGAGAAATTAAAAATCACCTGACTTCCTATACATATGACAATCACTGAAATACATATGAAAAACGTATCTAGGCAAGAAAGAAAAAAAAGGTACTGCTAGGTTATCCCGTCGACCAAAATTATCGCCAAACTATAAGATTAAATGCCAATAATGGTTGATCGTGAATGTCACATTCAATGACATTAAATACGATTCACGTGTTTAAAATGTCATTAAGTGATTTTTATTTCGACTTTTTATTAATATTTTTATTAATATATTACAAATTATTTGTTTTTTTGTTATTTAAAATAAAAATTACGTCAATATGTATAATTTCGCTATTAGTTTGGCGAAATTGGTCAAAGGAATAACAGAGTAATACAAAACAAAAAACATTTAAAACTTTTTAGCCCGACCTGATATAAAAGCGTGTGTTTTAGTTTTTAAAACTATTTAGCAATTATTTTACGAAACTTTACGTATCTTTAAACAAATTAATCTTGTTAAAAAATTTAGTTGAAAACTTCCGATTCGTTTAATTACATCAAACAATCACATTTTAAATGTACTCGTTAAAAACTAAAATGAGTCTTACGATTTGTCGGAATTAATTTTATGTGGTTTGTATGTTAAATCAAGGATTTTCCGGCATTATTTTTCTAAATTTATACTTGTGTGCATTTTTACAAAATGAATAAATTGTTGCTTATATTTTTGTTTTTTTACAAAACTTTTCTCATCCTTAAACAAATTAATCTTGTTAAAAAATTGGTTGAAAACTTAATTGAATATTTTCAAATGGAAATGCTTGGCCTAAATTCATTGCATAAACAATCAACTTAAAACCATCATTTAAAAAAAAGTGAAATTTAACCAGTTTAGCATTTCTAAAAAGGTATCGTACATTTTATTTCACTTTGATGAAAGAGGAAATAAATAAATTTAATACGAGCTAAAGTTCTTTTGAAAAATCTCTTCTTGAAAAATTCTTTTGTACTTCACAAATGAATATCAATGTAAACTTTCAGCAGTTGTGGTTTAATTCCTATTTTAGATGACCAGGCGTGTGACATATTTCTTGGGCATATTTATTATAAAAAGTATTTGTATATTGTATATTTATTATATTTTGACATATTTACCCTACATTAAGGGGCACTTTACTTTAAAATTAGTCAAAAAATTATTTTGATTTTTAAATAAAAACTTGTTCAATTATTAATATTTTGACAGCTCATTTTTACCCATACGCATTTATATCATGAGATAATGTAAAATTTTGTTAATGCACTCAAAACAATTATTCATACAAATTTAAATGGTTAATAAGTTTTATCATGTTCATACACTGTAACAAAATTCTGTAATCTATACAGTAAAAAAATTTATTTTTCATAAAAAAAATACATTTTAAAGAAAAGAAGTTTTTTACTGTAAAAAAAATGAATTTTGTTTTTCTACAGTAAAAAAAACCCAGTTTTAATGGTAAATTACAGATATTTTCTGTAAGTTAGTAAATTCAATAATTTGGCGCCAAAATTAACAGTTTTATCTGTCAATTTAAATGTTTTGTTTTTACTTTTATATTTAAAATACTAAGGCTCTTTTCTTTGATTTGAGATAGAGGATTAAATTTTTTTAACATGTTCTTTAATATATATGTGATAAATACACACATTGAATTAGGTTTCATTTTTTTTTTATATTAAAAAAAAATAATAAAAATGTATGTAGGTGAGATAGATTTCTCCTTTTTTCACTTAATATATCAGTAACAAAAATATATTAAATTGAATATTACATGTATTTAAAAATTCATGCGAATTCTCATGAAATGCACGTTTGAAAATCTTAAAAAAAATTGGACAAAAGTATCAATTTTTTAAAGAAATAATAGGAATTTTAAAAGATATAAGTTTTTAAAAACTTTTTAAAAATTTAAATTAAATATGCAGTTATTTATTTTATTTTTTTCAGAATGCACATTTAGTTGAATATTGAGATGCAGTAAGTTCCATTTGAAAGATATACTTTTTAATTAACAAAATTGTTCAAAAAGTTAATTATCTATATTATAAAGGCAAAACGTATCTGTGCGTAGCGCATACGTCATTTTGTGAATGGCAACACTTTCCGATGAAATTTCGGTTTTGCAATTTTCGCTACTGCAAATTTTACACTTCTAAACTTTGCACATTTTAAATTTTTATACTGTTGTAAAGAGAAAAAAAATGTACTTCTAAATGCAATTTCTTTCAAAGCTGTATCTTAATTTATTTTTGAGATATTATTTTTTAAAATAATTTTTAGTACCAATTTTTTAATTGTGGCAACAGAATCACTCCATTTTCCCTTAAAATTCAAAAAAAAAAAAAATTAAAATGCGTATATTATTTTTAAAATATCGTCTGTTTTAAAATCCGGTTAATTTTGGTTTTATTTCGTTTAATAATTTGGATAATTGAGTTTTATAGTATTTGGTTAATTTTAGCTTAAAATAACATTTGTTTGAGGGTTAGACTGACTAATATAAGATGTATTTTTTTACTGTAACTAATTTTGTAGATTTATGATAAATCTGTGAAACAGTTTCTTCTTAAACATTTTATTTCGTCGAAATTTGAAGGGTTCTATCTTGTCTCCTTAAACGCCAAACATATAAGAACGTGTCTGACATTCCTATTACAAAATGAATTTGTACTGAAACGTATACAGCCAATTTAAATTAAATATCTTTATAATTAACCAAGATTTATCCATCCTAATATAGCAACATCGATATTATAGCGCATAGTTTTCATGTCTAAAAAGAACAAAATTTATTGTTGCGGACTCTTTTGTACATCACAAAATAATTTATAACAACCCCATATATAAACCACTGAAATGCAGGTTTATAGACTTTGAATGAAACGCTAGAGTTCACTTACAACTAAATATAGCCAAACATGCGATGAGATATAATTAAAAACGACGGGGTTTCGACAACAAAAGTTTGTTAGTTATAATATGAGAGAATTGTTACAGAATGTAACATATATAAAATTCTCCTAAAACACTTATTGGATGATGGAGAATGTTTACATAATTTGTAACACAAAGCCGGCATATATGATGTCAGTAATTGTTTAAAGAAAGGCACTGATTGGAGATTTAGGTTAAATTTGAATTAAAAAAAAAAATCCCGTGAACAAATCGAAAATATATAAAGCAAATACGTATAATTACAAATACGTATAAGCAAATACGTATAATTGTATAAAATTATTGACAATAGTATACACTATATCGTCAGTGATGACAGGTCACTTGCAATTTTAGATATTTTGTTAAATATCTAAAAAAATACATGAAGAACAATCTTGAAAATCTAGGTGTGTTAACAAAATAGTACATGCCATATATTTCCGTGAAAATTTTCTCTCGAAACCCCATAGAGGACCGTCAACAAATTGATAAATAATGAATTTCTTTTCGATAACTCTGTAAAATCTAAAGTATCAAAATCATTCAAACTCTGAAAATTACTTAAGAGGTTTATAAGATAGCATATACACTCGCAAAAAAACTAGTTTTTAAAAAGCAGTTGCAAATTACCGCGATTTTTTTGCTTATAATTTGCAGTGTGAAAAAAAAAAATTTTCTTTTTCAAAAACTATGAAAAACAACACTGTACATTATACCCTGCAATCAGAATTAAAATAATAATATTTGGACGAAAAATGAACAGGTTTACTGAATAATGTTTCAATACGCATACGCGAATGCAATCAAATATAATGCACATAATGTATTAGTTAAAATAAATAGAAACTTTTATGAAACTTTCAAAAGTATACCTTGAAAATTCTCAAAATTATCGTCCACACAATAAACTCGAAATCCGTTGTTCCCACACCGAAGCAAATGTATAATGGGCTGTATGTGCAATAACATGTATTTGCAATAGCGTGTAACATATTCTATTTTTGGAGTATCAGTATTCGCCCGCTACGCTGATCAGTTTCTCTAAAGGAATATTGAATCAAACGATATACATCTAGTAAAGATAAAAAATAAATAAATAAAAAACTTAATATGTAATAAAACACCCATAATTGTTGTATTATTCATATAATTTTACATTATCCTGTTCAAAGTCGATGTTTGAGAACATAATAGATAAAATAACTGGCCGAATCCATGTCGATTCAGGCAGGGGGGTTACCTTCATAGTCTCAGAAGTTCTTTAATTGAACGTATGTTAAAATTCAGGGAAAAATAAAATTCCCGTAATTTTTGGTTTTTCCCAAAAAAATTTCTGGACCGAGATACAGGGTGCCAAAGATGGCATCCCCAGCACTTTTTCCCGTTTGCGATTTTCGAAAAAAAGTTTAAAGTGCTCTATCTCTGAAACGATGCAAGATATCTCGTTTCAGTTTATTTTATTTTAAAGATAATATTTTTCTGCTTAAAAAGATATACTCCATTTTGAAATATGTATTTAATTATTTTTAAAGCAGCCTTCTAAAAAGAAATTTTTTAATCAAAAATAATTTTTTTCTCAAAAATGCCAATCTCAAAAATTTTGATTTTTTTACTGTTAGTCAATACCATTGAGGACTACCTTCACTGTAAAGGAGAACTTCCACTTTTGAGTTTAACAAGTTTTAGAATCATTTCAAGAATTTAGAGAATTTTACAGGAACTGCATATCAAAAATTCCAATAAAAGTCTCTCAATTTTTGTTTATTCGTTTCATATGTAGCCTATTACATATCCTAAACAAGTTAGAAATCACACGTCAAATATGGTGAATGAGGTGCATTCATACTATGACTAGTTTTATAAATATTTAGATCTTGGTGCAATAAGTATTACACACTTGTAAAAACTGGCATGAATACAAAATTTATTATGTTTCTATATACTGAATTCAGTAATACAGAAGTAATATGAATCCATCTTAAAAAGAATGTATCACCAGGGCAACCTAGAATCATTGCCTATCACGGGAAATGTTTGAATTAATTATGCGTGATAGGATTTAACAGGATGAATAAAATATTTATGAGTGTCTTTTTTTCAAAGTTTTAATTTGACTTTCATAACATTTGACAACCTTTTTCACAACATTTGTTGCTTTTTTTTTAAGGTAACATTTTTTTGTTTGAAATGATATATTCAATTTTGTAAAAATGTATTCATATTTTCTGATGCAGCCTTTTGATTTTTTTAATTAAAAGAAATCGAAAAGGCCAATCCTAAATTTATTTAATTATTTATTTATGTTTTTGCTGTTGATTAATACCATTGAGTACTTACTGCCTTCCTTATTTCGGAAAACTTCCACTTTTGATTTTGACAAGTTATCGAAACACATGTAAAATTTTGCCATACATTTTACCAGTTCCTGTATGACAATCACATACTGGTCTCAGGAAATCAAAATCTTAGTCTTGTTTGACATAGGATTTTATTTCTTAATAACTATTAGAAACTGAAAACTTTAAAAATAGCTTACAAAAGAAAAAAAAAACATGCAGTAAAGTTTACAAAATATATGTATAAGTTTTAAAACATATTACTTCCAGTGTACTCTGCTTAGAACTGAAATTAGAAATTCATAGACTTTATAATTTGTTCAACAGTATCTGTATCTTCCTTTGATATTTAGTGATGCCTTCTTGTTTAACTAATAGGGTCTGGGGCTTCCATAATCCTTAAAACACTGTGAATAGAAAGTGAACACTGGTGGTGATGTTGCTGTCTTGCAGGTGGAAATCGATACCCAACAGCCGATCCAAATGGGAGCATAAAGTTAACGACAATTTCATAAACAACTGATATCATTTACCTTTGCAATCCATCACTCACAGTAATATACACAGGCAACAAAAATTACTTTTTATAAATTGTGAATCTGAATATTTTGCAATTGTTTCAGAGATCTTGGATGGACAAATGAAATTTCTTCTTTCTTGCTGTTCAAAGTTTGTGCAATATAGGTACTATGATAGTAATAGATGAATATACCCATCACTATTATATTAATGGATGATTTCCATTCTATTAAATTCTATCATACATAATTAAATATCCCATGATAGGTAATGATTCTAGGTTGCCCTGGTGATTACGTTCTTTTTAAGATGGATTCATATTACTTCCGTATTACTGAATTTAATATGTAGAAACATAATAAATGTTGTATCCATGCCAGTTTTCACAAGAGTGTAATACTTATTGCTCCAAGATCTAAATATTTATAAAACTAGTCATAGTATGAATGCACCTCATTTACCATGTTTGATGTGTGATTTCTAACTTGTTTAGGATATGTAATAGGCTACATATGATACAAATAAACAAAAATTGAGAGACTTTTATTGGAACTTTTGACGCAGTTCCTGTAAAATTCTCTAAATTCTTGAAATGATTCTAAAACTTGTTAAACTCAAAAGTGGAAGTTCTCCTTTACAGTGAAGGTAGTACTCAATGGTATTGACTAACAGTAAAAAAATTAAAATTTTTTGAGATTGGCATTTTTGAGAAAAAAATTATTTTTTATTAAAAAAATGTTTTTTTAGAAGGCTGCTATAAAAATAATTAAATACATATTTCAAAATAGAGTATATCTTTTTAAGCAGAAAAATATTATCTTTAAAATAAAATAAACTGCAACGAGATATCTTGCATCGTTTCAGAGATAGAGCACTTTAAACTTTTTTTTGAAAATCACAAACGGAAAAAGGTGCTCGGGATGCCATCTTTGGCACCCTGTATCTCAGTCCAGAAATTTTTTTGACGAAAACCAAAAATTACGGGAATTTTATTTTTTCCTGAATTTTAACATATGTTCAATCAAAGAACTTCTGAGACTATGAAGGTAAGATTTTTTCTTTGGCTGCCTGAATTGACATGGACTATGCCAGCTCTAAAGTGACTGAAGTACGTATGTTTAATTATTTTTAGTAGTTGTATAATCATGAATTTCCCGTTTCTACCTAAACCTGCTTTAAGATATGACGAAATATCTCAGAGGTGCTGGAGATGTATATTTACAAATAACTGTCAGTGAGCTTCCCAATGATACATTACATGAGGGGTGCAGGCCAAATTTTAAAAAAATCCAGAGTTCCATCCTTTCCCAGAGTTCCAACTATCACATCGCTCCGGTATAAAACCTTCCCCCTTTTTAAAATTTATATTAGAACTAATAAATATTATAATTAATATTTATAAGTGGACTTGGTAAAAAAAAATCCGATCTGTAATGATAAAATGCTACAATGTGAAATAATTTCGAAAACTGTACCTTAGGGGAGGGCAAATTGGAGTGCGGGAAGAAAAGTTCATAGTATGTAAGAGCCATGTGAGAGCTTTACGATAATATGTCCCATGACGGCTCCAAAAAAATGTTTAGAATTTTTTACTCCTACTATGACTGCTTTGGGGATGGAAATTTCAAAATCGTTTAAAAATGTCTTTAATTTTTTTAATAGATTTATTTTGTGCCGTTTCACGCTTCTACTTAAAACGACTGTTGAGATGTGCCAAATGTTCTCAATTGTTCGATCACTCTTTTAACCCCCTCATTGGGGCAATTTCTAGAATCGTTGAAATGCACGTTTAATTATTTTTAAAGTAGATTTATTTTCTGGGATTTCACGTTTAACGGCTGTTTACGTGACGGCTGTATACGGCTTTAATTTCACGTCACTTTAAACAGCTGCTGAGATAAAAGCAAATGTTCCAGAATTTTCGACCCCCGCTTGCCCTAATTTGAGGGGGTGGGGAGATTTTCAAAAATTCCATCTTAGCCCACACTGTAAAAAAAGGGTCGATCTATTAAAAAAACTTTAGTGATCCTTGTAATTACTAAAAAATTTTTAGTAATCTTAGTCGGTTACAAGAAAATCTGTAAGAATTACTAGAAAAAAGTTAGCAAGGAATAGAGTTAATAATTTTATATTTTTAATAGCTATTACTAAAACTCACTTGGTGTGGCCTTGATAGCATAGTGGTTATAGTAACGGACTCCAGGCTAAAAGGTCCCGGGTTCGATACTGGCCACTGCCAAATACGACCCGAATGTATGCAGTGTAAGGACTCGTTAATAAAGGGATTATGAATATCCTGACGGAGCCGTAGCAATGTTTGGTGCTGCCATCTATTGCGGTTTTACCGAAAATCTTCCGCTCCAGAAGTCTGGATGCAGCTCGAAGGAAGCTCCTGCCCTTCGAACCCGCGTAATGGTTATTAAAAATAATTTTGGATCTATTACTATAATTTGATTGGTGGCTCATACTAAAAATTTTTAAGTTAGTTATACAAAGAATTCTTTTGTTCAGTTTACAAAAGAAATGCTTGTTTCGTTTGCAAAAAAAAAAGTTTGTAGTGGTTACTAATAATTCTGTGGAATACAAATTTACTAAAAAATTTTTAGTAACCTCTTGAATTTTTTTTTACAGTGTACGGCTGAAATTTCACGTCACTTTAAACGGCTGCTGAGATAAAAGCATATGTTCCAGAATTTTCGACCCCCGCTTGTCCAAATTTGAGGGGGTGGGGAGATTTTCAAAAATTCCATCTTAGCGCACGCTTATATTATGAAAAGTAAATTTTACCCAATTTTCATGTTTCTACGTTTAGTAGTCTGGGCTGCGCATTGATTATCAGTAAGTCAAAACAAACCAGTTTTTATATGTGTAGAAGATAGATATAGGCCCTGTGATATCACATATTCTATTATATATATTTCTATTAATTTTTCAAATGTTAGTCCCCCCCCCCTCTTTTAAAATTTAATTTTAAAAGAACAGCATTTTTAATAGTTATTGCTATTGTGTGTTCGTCTCCAAGTGCATATAAAATAATAATAATAAATAAAAAAATAATAATAAATTAGTTTTGAAATATCATTCCATTTCTAGATTTTTCTTTCTTGTTCTTCAGTTGATTAAATATCAGACGAATTAAATATTTTTTTCTGTTTTAAATAACTGCTATTTTTATTTCCCAATCATTTCATTTTGTCTTGTATAAAGAACTTAATTTGTTACCGGTTGTGTAATTTCGTTTAGGGTTGCCGGGTGTTGCACGTTCTCGCCACGAGCGATAATTGCTGTATTCTTGACAACACTCTTTTTTATAATTTCCCCTTAGCTTATCATGTAACGGTCCTTTTTACCTGTACATTTTTTGCTCGGATTAGGAATCTATTCTATGCCAAAAGACTTTTTTGGCGCTTGTGAAATGTGAAGTTTTTGTCAGTTTTACGTTTTGTCTTGGTGAAGAAACACGCTCGCTCGTTGTTGTCAAATCGACAAATTTTTTCATTATTATGTTCTATGCGCGATGCACTAGTGCACATTTGAGTGGATATGCTATATTACTGATGTTTGATATGCTCATATTTCAAGTGTTCTTCAAAAATAAAGACAATTTAGTCAAGTTGATTGTGAACTGAGTTTTATTCGTCAAAAAATGCCTTAAACTCTTCGTTCCAGAAAAAAAGTAAAACATGAACCTGGGGCTGCCTACGATATCGCAATACGATCCGCCCAAACCCATAAAAGGTGGCTTTATTCTCATATTTTCCCATCACAGAACTAATTATTCTCATATTTCGCCATCACAGAACTAATTATTCTCATATTTCGCCATCACAGGCTCTCATCCTTTTACTCTCCCGAAAACGTACTTGCAAAGAAAGGATGCACATTATCCGGAAAGAGAATTCTAAAAATTAATAAAATATTGGCTCAAATTGTAGGAACCGAGGAATTTAAAAGACTGAATCGTTTTATATTTCTTTTTATTTAATTTTAGTTTAACACAATAAAATTTCAGTAACTTTTCCGGAATAGGAAGGTTCATTTATATACATTTTATTTCTTTTAGATATATGTAATACTTGCCAACTCTTAAATCTAAGGTTAATATATCATATCTTATTTAAAAATCAATTCTTATGCAGAAATAAATTTACTCATATTATATAAGAAGATATCTCGTTCTTCTTTGGAAAACTCAGATAAAGCATTTATTGACATAATGTTTTAGGGGAACTAGGTAATGTCGTACACAAATCCTTTCCTTTGGATATCATAAATTTTAACAATAAGGACGCTGTCGATAAAAAGAGTTTTGAGGATAGTTCGAAAATAGTATTGTTACTAAAGATAATAAAAAAAAGCATAAAATACTGTAGAAAAGTACAGGTAAATATAGGATAATCTCATAAAATAGAGTCCGAAAGAAACTGAATTAGGATTTAGAGGATTAACAAAAAGTTTTCTTGAATACGATACAAAAATTTTAATGTGTTTTGTACTGTTTGTTATTATTTAAATGCTGAATTTAACCCCATTGAAAAATGGAAAAATGTTAGCTTAAACAGCAGATGCGCATTGTGCACTGAAATATACGTTATTTAACCAGCTTATATCAATTTCAATTTATTTAGTTTCAGTTAAAGAAAATAAAATCCAATTTATCTCCTGTATGAAGAATATATTTTATCTTATAGTTCTTTTAAATATGTGTAATACTTCTTGAGCCATAAATAAAAATTCAACAGCATATTTCTTCTTTAGAATTAAATCATATGAGGAAGTTAGTTTCAAAATAACATGCATTAATTGTATATAATGCCTATAAATTACTTTTCTTAAATTGGAGTATTAGTTTATAAGATGCTATTCTTTCTCAATTAAGCACTTTCAGTTGCGAAATTGAACATACACATAAAAGAGTAAAATATAATTTTATTTTCAGTTTCAACTTTTAAATGCCTGAATTTTCCAAAAATAAATTAAAAAATGATTTTCAGCTTTCATTTCTTAAATATATCATAGGAAAAGTACATTTAAAAAAATATATTTCGTTTTAAGTGTGGCTTACAGCTAAAAAAAAAATAGTTTTTTTTCTAATCTGCAATAAAAGTCTTTAATTTAAAAAAGTATTTTTCTTCTTGATAAAATTCTACAACATTAAACACATGAATTTTAAGAACTATTATAAGAAATAAATTTTACTTGTTCACTGCAGTCTAACAAAAAGTATTTTGCAAGCTTCCAAACAAAACATACCATATTGCCAAACTCATTACGTTACGAAAACTACAAGATGAAGTTGGCACGAGGTGAGAAAAAAGTTAAACTTTGTGATCGATTATACATTATTCTAGAACTATTTTTGTTATAATTGTTAAAAACTGCTTTAAAAGTGATTTTTAATCAATATTTTTAAATGTTTAACTTTGAAGGCATCCATGACTCTATATTTATTTGAACTAATCGTGCATGTCTTTTATATGAAAAGGAAAACTGTTTTGGATTGGACAGTACAAAAACTACAGGATGAAGTTAGCACGGGATGAGAAAAATCTTAAACTTTATGACCAGTTACGTATTATTTTAGAACTATTTTTGTGATAATTCAGAAAATCTTTAAAATGATTCTTAATTAGTATTTTTAAATGTCGAACTTTGAGAACAGTAATGATTCTATATTTATTCGAACTAATATTACTAACTAATATACAGGGTGATTCAGCTCGTCGGTGACAAACTTTAAGGATCGATAGAGCACACCTAGATGAACATTTTTGAATAGGGAATGTAGGGTCCCTGACGCGATGGTAAGGCGCTAGGCGCTTTCGAAAATTTGGGTGCCGAAATTCGAAACGTCATAAAAACTAGGGAAATGGTTAGATTTTCTTGCTTGTTGCGTCGAAATGATTCTGTTTGTTTAGACTTTCTTCAGTACCAATTTGATAAGCGTATCTCTTAAAACATGGATAGGGGGCGCTGCAGACTTTGGAGAGCTAGACAACAACTTTAAGCCCGTTATTTTGATAATTTAACACATGCTCGCCAAAGTTTATACTCTAACTTAAAGTTTGAACCCAAAAGTAGAGCCCTGCAAAAAGCGTAAGAGCCGGAATAAAATGTCAAAGTACAGGGTGGTCGAAACTCGAAGGCTCCTAAGAGATAAACAAACAGATTTCTTGACTTATGGCATGCATTTTCATGATTCTGTTTGCTGGGGCTCTCTGAAACTCAGTTGAACGGTACAAAAAGAAACATCGATAGGTGGCGCTTTGGGCAAAAAACATAATTCGTTGACATTTCGGACGCTAACTGGAAACGGGGCGCTACGATCAGTTAGAAACAAAACAAGAGAGTAATTTACTTATCATAAGAAGCTATTAAAACTGCAGTTTGTTTGTTTTTTTTAACAAACATAGCTGGTTTCAATCATGCACAATGCGCGCAATAAAATTTACATAAGGTGCTTTTTGCTGATTTATGCAAAAGATATCGTACCATATCGATATGCAAAAGATACGTAATGCGTAGACGACAACGCGAGATGACGTAGTTGTATGCGCAGACACGTCTTTTGAACGTGCGGTACCTACTTAAGCTTCGGGTTACTTGTCTGCAGATCGGTAGTAGGATGGAACGGTACACAAACTCTGAATTGGCTGACATGCATTTGGCGTATGGCGCTGCTGGTTGTAATGGACGAGCCACTCAGCGGTTGTACGCCGAGCGTTACCCCAACAGGCAAATCCCCTGCCATGCCTTCTTCGCTCGAGTACACCAGAGGTTGTCCACAACGGGATCTTTCAACGGAGGCAGGCCTGAACGGGAGCGATCAGTGAGCACCCCCGACAACGAAGAGGCTGTGCTTAACCTGGTTGAGGACAACCCAGGTCTTAGCACGAGAGATATCGCCAGACATGTTGGCATTTCGCAAGCAACTGCGTGGCGCATCTTACGTTCCCGGAATCTGCACCCCTACCACATCCAGCGGGTGCAGTTGCTCAGAGAGCAGGATTTTGGCCCTCGAGTGGAATTCTCAAGATGGTACTTGGCGATGAGATCCAGGGATCCCCGTTTTGTAAACAGCATTTTGTTTACGGACGAGTCCACCTTCAGCCGGGAGGGAATGTGGAACGCCCACAACAGTCATGTGTGGTGTGATGAAAATCCATATGAAACCAGAAGCCGAGCAGCCCAGGAGCGTTTCTCAGTAAATGTGTGGGCCGGCATTCTGGGGGATTGCCTCATTGGCCCTTATTTGTTACCTGAACGGCTGACAGGTGGAAATTACCTGATTTTCCTGGATCAAGTGCTGCCGCAGCTTCTGGAGGAGGCGCACGTACCCGAAGGTTCGCGTCGCCAGATGTGGTTCCAGCACGATGGAGCTCCGGCCCATTACACGAACGACGTGCGTCTCCATCTAAACGCAAGGTATGGCCAGCGGTGGATCGGGCGTGGGGGTCCAGTTCACTGGCCTGCCCGATCACCAGACCTCACCTGCTTGGATTTCTTCCTTTGGGGTTACCTGAAGGCCGAGGTATACCATACACCTGTCAGCAGTGCTGAAGAACTTGTGGCGCGCATTGTGGCAGCTGCAGGGCAGATCAGAGATACTCCTGGCATTGTTGGAAACACACACTCCTCAATGCGACGGAGGTGCGAAGCCAGCATCATGGCCCAAGGTCGAAATTTCGAGCATCTTCTGTAGTGTTATTTTTTGTAAATAAATTTCCAGTATCATTGATGTTTTTGGTCTAAATTTATTCAGAAGTGTTGAGCAGAGGTAGAAAATGTGTTTTCATTATTACTAACTGATCGTAGCGCCCCGTTTCCAGTTAGCGTCCGAAATGTCAACGAATTATGTTTTTTGCCCAAAGCGCCCCCTATCGATGTTTCTTTTTGTACCGTTCAACTGAGTTTCAGAGAACCCCAGCAAACAGAATCATGAAAATGCATGCCATAAGTCAAGAAATCTGTTTGTTTATCTCTTAGGAGCCTTCGAGTTTCGACCACCCTGTACTTTGACATTTTATTCCGGCTCTTACGCTTTTTGCAGGGCTCTACTTTTGGGTTCAAACTTTAAGTTAGAGTATAAACTTTGGCGAGCATGTGTTAAATTATCAAAATAACGGGCTTAAAGTTGTTGTCTAGCTCTCCAAAGTCTGCAGCGCCCCCTATCCATGTTTTAAGAGATACGCTTATCAAATTGGTACTGAAGAAAGTCTAAACAAACAGAATCATTTCGACGCAACAAGCAAGAAAATCTAACCATTTCCCTAGTTTTTATGACGTTTCGAAATTCGGCACCCAAATTTTCGAAAGCGCCTAGCGCCTTACCATCGCGTCAGGGACCCTACATTCCCTATTCAAAAATGTTCGTCTAGGTGTGCTCTATCGATCCTTAAAGTTTGTCACCGACGAGCTGAATCACCCTGTATAACTAATTCCAATATGCCTTTTGTACTTTAAAAAAACTGTTTTTTTTTTTCTAACGGATATCTAAGGTCAAATGTTTTTTAACAAAATAGTTGCATTGTAAAATAAACACAAATCACATTGGGATTTAAAATTACAAAGTATAAATAAGGAATTCTTAATGTTTGTGGGTTTTTGTATTGAGAACACTAATGCTTGAAAGTAAGGTAATTATAAGTTTCATTTTTCCCACCAGTTTTAGAACATTCATTAAAAATAGTTCTTTTCTTATTGGTTATGAGGTATACTCATTAAGAAAAAAAGTATGTCACATAAAGGGTAAAAAAATGGGCAATATCGGCCCACCACTTTATAGCGTATGTCTTCCCTAGAACTAAAAAGTTTGGAAAAAGGTTTCCTCATATTAAACAACAAAATACCTTGTTCTTCTACGCTATATTCTGATAGAGCATATATTGATGTCATGTCTTGGTGGAAATCGATAATGTTGTATAGAAATCTTCTACATGCGTTGTCATAAATGGTTTAAATACGTATTCTCTCGATAAAAAGAGTTTTGAGGTTAGGTTTCGAAAATTATATTTAAATTATTCTAGATAAGGACATGCTGTAAATACATGATAATCTAATAGAGTCAGAAAGAAACTGCATTAATGTTACGAGTATAAATGGAAACTTTTCTTGAATATGAGGCAACTATTTCGACATGTTTTGTTACGCTTCATATTTAAATACTAAGTTTAATCCCATTGCAAAAATTGAAACAAAAAGTCAAATTGGGGGTAGTTGAGGATTATGCACCAAATTCGCCGTATTCAACCTACTTATTTTGATATACATTTATTTAGTTTAAGAAATAAAATGTGAATAAATTATCTGGCATCTATCAAGAATTAGTTTTGTTTCTATATATTCCAATTCTCTTAAATATAGATATTATTTACCAAGTCATAAATCAAATTTCAATAGCTTTTTTCTTCTTTAAAACTAAATAATATAAAGAAATAAAACTACTCATACTATACATTAAGATATCTCGTTTTTCTAGGCTAAATTCAGGTAAATAATTTACTGACATACGACGGCTTGAAGGGAAAAGAAAATATCATATGCAAAATCATGTCCATATGTTGTCATAAATTTTTAAAATAAGCACACTATCGATAAAAAAAGTTTAGGAGTTAGATTCTGGGGAGAAAAAAGGTGTGTAACGATAATAAGAGTATATAAAGTATAAGAATATGTAAATACGGGATAACCTGATAAAATGGATCCAGAAAGAAGTTGCATTAGGATTCTGAAAAATGAAAGAAAGTTTTCTTATTATGATGCAACTATTTCAGTGGGATTTGTGCTGTGTGTTCATATTTAAATATTGAATTTAATCCCATTGACAAATAGCAAAATATTGGCTCCAATCGCATGTAGCGCTTTATTATATGCTGTATTTAATATGTTTGTATGGTTTACGATTTATTTAGTTCCAATTTAAGACTATAATATCTAATTAATTTATGAGGTATACGAAAAATGAGCTTTATTTTTATATTATTCAGTTTTCCTGACATAAATAATAGTTGTCCAGACTAAAATTTAAATTTCAATAACTTGTATATCCCCCTAGATCTAAATCATATGAGAAATAAGTTTACGCATACTATAGAAGATAATGTTTCGTTCTTATTTTCCTAATTCAGTTAAAGCTTTTTTTAATGTAGCATCTTGAGAAAAGCAAATAATGCTATATACAAATCTTCTGCTTATGATAAGCATGTGAAAGTATGGGATAATGAAGAAATGATGAAATTCCATTAAGACTAAAATATATTTTATATTTTTCTGCTACAAATTTCTCGAAACCTTCTTTGAAAAATAACGTAAGCGCGCAATAAGATGCTATTTAAGAATATAAAAACATTGGATCAAATTTTAGGTGCGCATTATATACTGAAAAGTACGGTATGTAATCTATTTATAACATTTCTGATTCATTTAGTTTCAGTTTAAGACTATAAATTCTTATTAATTCATTTGATACATGGAAAATAAACTTTATCTGTTTAGCTTTCAGTTCTTTTAAATGGAAATATGCCTGCCAAATCATAAGTAAAAGAATAGCTTATTTCTGTCTTAGAATTAAATTATAAACAGAAATGTTTACTCATATTATACAAGACGATACATCGTTTTTTCTCGCTAAATTCAGATAGAGCTTTTATTGACGTCTAATTAATTCATCTGATACATGAAGAATAAATTTTACCTTTCAGTTCTTTTAAAGGCAAATATACTTGCCAAATCACACACACAAAAGCTTAATTATTCCTTAGAACTAAATCATATACAAAAATAAGTTTACTCGTGCTTTACTAGGCAATGTCTCATTTTTCCTTGCTAAAGTCAAATAAAGCATTTACTGACGTATGTCTTGAGGGAAAAAGATAGTGTCATACACAAAATCCTGTCCGTACTATGTCATAAATTTTTTAAATAAGAACGGTGTCGATAAAAAGAATTTTGAAAACAGCTTTCAAAAGAAAGTGTTACGATTAAAAAAGTATATAAAGTATTTAAAATAAGAATATGCAAATATGGGATAATGTCATAAAGTAGAATTAGAAAGAAATTGTTTTAGGATTATTTTGATATCGATTTAATTAATTTCAATTTATGTTAAGAAACATAAATCTAAGTAAATCATCTAAGTAATCTAAGTAAACAAATATAAAGATAACTAAGTAAAAATAAGTAAATAAAAGTAAATGTCATTAAGAATAAATTTTATTTTTGTATCTTCCAGTTCCTTTAAATTTAATTAATATTTGCGCAACGATAAATCAAATTTCAACAACTTATATCTTCTTTACAAGTGAATCATATGCAGAAATAAATTTACTCATGTCACACAAGACGATGTCTCGTTCTCCCTCGCAGATAAACCATTTATTGACGTATCCTCTTGAGGGAAATACATAATGTCGTGCACAAATCCACTGCATTCTATGTCATAAATTTTTAAAATAAAGATGCTATTGATAAAAGAGTTTTGAGGTTAGTTTTTGAAAAAGATACATTGTATATGACGATAATAGAAACATTTAAAGTATTACAGATAAGCATATGTAAATAGAGGATAATGAAATAGGGATGAAATTTCATTAGGATTATCTGGAATATTAAGAAAAAATTCTATTTCTATATCGTCCATTTCTTTTAAAATATATTTGCTGAGCGATAAATCAAATTTCAACAATCTTCCTTAGAACCGAATCATATGCAGAAATAAATTTTCTCATGTTATACTAGATGATGTGTCGTTCTCCCTCGCTGAATTCAGATAAAGCATTTATTGACGTAGCGTCTTTAAGGAAATAGATAATGTCGTGCGCAAATCCACTGCATACTATATAATAAATTTTTAAAATAAAGATACTTTTGATAAAAGAGTTTTGAAGTTAGTTTTTGAAAAAGATAAATCATATATAAATTATTATAGGTAACTATATGTAAATACGGGATAAGGAAAAAGGAATGAAATTTCACTAGGGTTTAGATATGTTTTATATTTTCATACTACACATTTTACAAAAATTTCTTTGAGAAAAATCTGTAAGCGTGTAATCGGACAATGTTATCTGAAAATACTAAAACTTTGTTTTCAAAATGCTGGTGTTCGTTATGTACCAGCAAATACTATACAGGGTGTTTCGCTACCAGACCGACAAACTTTGAGGGATGATAGTAGACATGAAAAAAGCATTATTAAATAGGAAACCATGGGGCGCAAACGTCTTCTGTAGGAGCTAGGGCCCATTAAAGTTTAAGGTCCAAAATTTCAAGCGATGATAAAAAACGGAAAAAGGGTCGATTCTTTTGCGGTTTTCACTAAAATCATACTTTATATTCGATTTTTTTAGAAATTTTTTTTAAAGGTTACGTTCAAAAATTGTCGATAGAGGGCGCTTTGGACTTTAGATTAACGAACAACTACTTTTTACCGTTATTTTGTGCATGGGGTTGAAAATATTTTAAAGTTTAGAATTTAACTTAATTTTTAAGCTTGAAATCGGAAACACTGGGATCGGGTAATTAGCGAAAATTAAACTGTGAACAGAAGGGGGGATTTTAAACGCTTATAAACTTAGGACAAACTAATCGATTTTATTGTGTTTTGAGTCTAGGTCATTCCGTTGGTAATTATTTTATTCAAAATGACGCACAGCTTTGGTGTCCTCATTTTTTGATAGAGGGCGCTTCTGTTACAGCTCCGAAATTTAGATGGCATTACTCCTGAGTGTTTTGCTATCAGAGCAACATACTTCCAGGAAGTGTTAGCGATGCAAAGAGGACTCGGAATCGCATAGGAATGTAATGTTGAAAATGTATTTTTTGCGAGTTATGGTTAAAAGAAGCAGAGAAAAAAAGCAGCAGAAACAAACAGAGAAATAGCAACACGTTAATGTGACAGAAAGCAGTTTATTTAAATGTTTTACTACAAAAGGTGTTCGAAATTACGATCAGAAGTAGTCCGGCATGCTTGACAGCGGCGTCGCGTGGCATTCCTCATGCTTTGAAAGATTCTTAGCATTTCTGATAGCTTTCTGGCAAGTACAGAAATACTAGCTGCGAGGTCTTCAACTGATGGTACGGGAGTCTCATACACCCAGTTTTCCATTTGACCCTAGCAGAAGAAGTCCATACATGATAGGTCCGGCGATCTGGCAGGCCAATGAACCGGACCAGCACGACCTATCCACCATTGGCCATATGTTACTTTGAAGTGTCGGCAAACATCATTGGTAAAATGTGGAGGACCCCTATCGTGCTGTTCATCGTTCAAATTCTTCATTCTGCTACCTTTGGAACCGGTTAGCGAATGATCACTTCAAACTGATCGCTGCTCAGGCGCATTACCGTTTAGTGCCATCTACCATCGCTGTCAAACTTGCCGGACTACTTCTGGTCGTAATTTCGAACACATTTTCTAGCAAAACCTTCAAATAAACTGTTTTCTGTCACATTAACCCCGTGTCGCTCTTTCGCTGCTGTTTCTGTTGTTTTTTTTCTCTGCTTCCTTTAACCGTAACTTGAAAAAATGGCATTTCCAAAGTTACATTTCTATGCGATTCCGAGTCGTCTTTGTATCCCTAACACTTCCTGGAAGTATGTTGATCTGGTAGTAAAACATCCAGGAGTAATGACATTGTAATGCCAAAAATGTTTTGGAAGCGCCCTCTATCAAAAAATGAGAACACCAAAGCTGTACGTTATTTTGAATAAAATAATTACCAAGGGAATGACTTACACGCAAACCGCAACAAAATCGATTTGTTTATCCAATATTTATGAACGTTTAAAATCTCCCCCTCTGTTCACAGTTCAATTTTCACCAGTGACCCGATCCCAATGTTTCGATTTTGGGCTTAAAGTTTAAGTTAAAGTGTAAACTTTAGAATAATTTCAACCCCATGCACAAAATAACGGTAAAAAGTAGTTGTTCGTTACTCTAAAGTCTAAAGCGCCCTCTATCGACAATTTTTGAACGTAACCTTTAAAATTTTTTTCTAAAAAAATCGTGATATAAAGAATGATTTTAGTGAAAACCACAAACGAAGCGACCCTTTTTTCCGTTTTTTATCATCGTTTGAAATTTTGGACCTTAAACTTTAATGACCCCTATCTCCTATAGAAGACGTTTGCGTCCCATGGTTTCCCATTTAATAATGTTTGTCTTCATGTCTACTATCATCCGTTAAAGTTTGTCGGTCTGGTAGCGAAACACCCTGTATTTAGTCTGATTATGTCATTTTTAATTCATCAAATTTCAATTTGAGGCAATAAAATCTAATTCATCTGATATATAAGGAATTAATTTTATCCATATATTTTTCAATTCTTTTAAATGTAAGTAATACTTCTCAAGTCATTATTAAAACATGAATAGCTTATTTCTTCTTTAGAACTAAATCATACACATAAACAAGTTTACTTATATTATACAAGACGATGTTTCGTTTCTCCTCTCTAAATTCAGATACAGCATTTACTGAAGTACATCCTGAGAGAAAACGTTAATGTCATGCACAAAATTCTGTCCATAAAATGTCATTTATTTTTAAAATATGGACGGTGCCAATAAAAGAGTTTTGAAGATAGCTTTCGAAAAAAAAAATTAGGTTATGATAACAAAAGTACATGAAGTATTGAAAATAAGAATATGCAAATATGGGATAATCTCATAAAATAGAATCAGAAAGAAACGGCTTTAAGATTAGGAGTACTAACGGAAAGATGCTTAAATACTTAGTTTAACCCAATTGGAATATATATGTACACTGGTTTCCAAAAATTAGGGAAAAATCACAAAAATAGCGATAATTCGTTCAAAAAGAAAGCAATCCGTATGAAATTTACATATATTGTTTAATAAAAGATGTTGAATAAAAATAACAAATGCAAATTAGTGGCGCTGCAATCGCATTGTGTCAACCGAGAGGCACATAAAAATTCATGTTAAAGAGTAAGGTTGCAGTTGTCGCTGTGATAGTGATATTATAAATCTAGGATAGCCAACTCATTACAATGACCTCGGGACATCATTTGCCCGCAGAACTGCGATTTAGAGCTATTGGGAGATTGGAGGCAGGACAAAGTCAGGCAGGGGTGGCTAGATGGCTAAATGTGAGTCCTTCAGTGGTTCATAGGCTTTGGCAACAATTTCAAACTACTGGTTCGGGTTCAAGAAGGTTCAGTCAAGGGTTTCGACAAGCGCCGATGACCGACATTTGCGGTTATGTGTACGAAGGAATAGAACCGCAACCCCATCTCACCTTAGATTCTGCCTTGCTGCAGCCACTGTAAGGTTGGTGTCAATGTCTACTGTTGGTAGAAGGCTTCACGAAGGTAGACTTTACACGAGGCGACCAGCAATTTGTGTGCCGCTCACCTCACGTCACCGGAGGGAACGTTTGATTTGGGCACGTCAACATGTCCACTGGACGACTGATCAATGGAGGCGTGTTCTCTTCACGGATGAGTCCCGTTTAGCCTCCAAAGCGATTGTAGGCGTTGTTTGATTTGGAGAGAACAGGGAACACGATATCATCCATCAAACATTCGGGAAAGAGATTCATACGGAGGAGGTAGTGTCTGCGTTTGGGGTTGTATCTCTGGATGGACGCACAGATCTCCATGTCTTTCCACATGGAACCGTGAATGCTCACGTCTATAGAGATGATATCCTTGATGCTTCTGTGCGACCTTATGCCGGTGCAATAGGTAATGCTTTCATGTTACAGGACGACAACGCTAGACCGCGCAGGGCTCGCATCGTGGAAGATTATCTTCAGCACCAGACAATTCAGCGCATGGAATGGCCAGCTCGATCACTGGACTTGAATCCCATCGATTATGTTTGGGATGCTTTAGGGAGACGTGTCGCTGCTCTCAATCCCCCTCCTCTGACGCTTGTCACGTTTACAACTACTTTGGAAGAGCAATGGCTCTTACTTCCCAGCGAACACATCGACCGCATAATTGACAGTATAACACATCGCTGTATGTGCTGTATTGCTACTAGGGGTGATCATACGGCATATGAAAGGTACTTTTCCTATACCAAACTGGCAAACTGATTTTGTTAATTTTATAATTATGCTATTTTTCGAAACAACATAATTGTCGGGTAATTTCTTTTCATGTTATTTTACACCTTAGTATGCTTTGTATATTGTGGCTGAGTTTCATTAAAATCTACATGTAATATTTTGAATTATCGCTATTTTTGTGATTTTTCCTTAATTTTTAAAAACCAGTGTATATATGTGTATATATATGTAATCAAATCGTAGTTGAATGTTATTTACCGAATGTAACTATTAAATCCATTTATTTTGATATAGATTTATTTACTTTCAATTTAAGTTAAGAAACATAAAGCAAAGTAAATTATCAGAAACATTAAGAATAAATTTTATTTCTGTATCTTCCAGTTCTTTTAAATTTAAGTAATATTTGCGCAGGGATAAATCAAATTTCAACAACTTATATCTTCTTTACAAGAGAATCATATGCAGAAATAAATTTACTCATGTCACACAAGACGATGTCTCGTTGTCCCTCGCTGAATTCAGATAAAGCATTTATTGACGTATCCTGTTGAGGGAAATAAATAATGTCGTGCACAAATCCACTGCATACTATGTCATAAATTTTTTAAATAAAGACGCTATTGATAAAAGAGTTTTGGGGTTAGTTTTCGAAAAAGACAAATTGTATATAAATTATTACAGATAAGTATATGTAAGTACGGGTTAATGAAAAGAAAATCAAATTTCATTACGGTTTAGATATGTTTTATATTTTCATATTACAAATTTTACAATAATTTCTTTGGGAAAAATCTGTAAGCGTGTAATTCGACAATGATATCTGAAAATATAAAAACATTTTTTCAAATTGCAGGTGTCCGTTATGTACCAACACATATTACACTGTCAGAAAAATTCGTTAATATACACTAAGTTATCGTTATTTTTTCACAAATAACTTCTGTTCTCCCAGAAAACGTATTTGTTCTGTGAGTTCATTCCGAACGTCGAAAAATGAGGAAAAGATTCCGTTTATATCTAGTACGCATGCGCATTGGGTCTGTTAGTAATAAATTCGAATTTATTTTTAAAATGAAAAACAAAAATATTCTATTGATTAAAATGTCTAATTTAGTTTTAAAAGACAAAAATGTTTTCGAATTTAAAAATAAATGACAATTACATTCTTTATTCGTTCAAACATTCTCACAATCTGTTATTCAAAGTTGGATAAGTTGAATAAAGTTCAATATACTAAGTTATTTCTATGATAAATATTCGCATATAAAATATACTTTAAGGGAACACATTAAAAAAATATTTTAATTAAAATATATAATGCAAAAAAAATTGATATTATTAAAAAAAATCTTATCGAATAAAAATAGAACATCCATGTTTTTTCTCTAACAATCTAAGTAATATATTTAAAATTCACATTTTTATACTATATTAATACTAAACGTAAAAAAAAAACCAGCCACAGTTTCATTAAAGATGAAATCTTTCCGAGATTAACTGCAATATTAAAAGATTTTTAAAGAAATCACCAAACCATATCCATATGAAAAGAACGCTTCTATTTTAAAGCACAAAATCATTATGAGCCACCTTAGCGCCGAGGAAAAGCGCTCGCCTTGTAATGCTGGGGTCGCGAGTTCGATCCCCACCTCTTCCGCATTCATTTTTTTGCAAGTGACGGATATTTTTCCTCTTTTGACGGAGAAAAAATTAACGGAAAATCGTCAATCTACAGACAATTTCTGGCAGCAGTGCTGCCAGTACATTTTCTGTGAAAAGACGGAAGTTTTTTTGAGAGTGTATATTTAGTCTGGTTATGCAGGGTTCGCACCGTTCCTAAAATTTTCACACGTTGCTACCAGTATTTTAAATCAAAAATCTTCATGGAAGGTCCATTTAATATCTACAATAGAATTATACATTAAACATTACTGTTTATAAATTGTGGTAGGAAGTCTATCTTTACGAAAATTTTAGGAAAAGAGCGAACCCTGGTTAAGTCATTTTTGATTCATCAAATTTTAGTTTAAAACAATAAAATGTAATCCATTTGATATATGAGGAATTAATTTTGTCTATATATTTTTAAATTCTTTAAAATGTAAGTGATACTTTTAAAGGCATGATTAAAACATGAATGGATTATTTCTTCCTTAGAACTAAACTGTATACAGAAATAAGTTTACTTATATGATACAACACAATGTCTCGTTTTTCCTCGCTAAATTCAGATAAAGCATTTATTGACCTGCATCTTGAGAGAAAAAGTTAATGTCATACACAAAATCCTGTCCACACGATGTCATAAAATTTTAAAATAAGACGGTGTCGATAAAAAGTATTTTGAAGATAACTTTCGAGAAAAAAATGCATGTAACAATTACAAAATTTATATAAACTATTGAAAATGGGAATATGTAAATATGGGGTAATCTTATAAAATTTAATCAGAAAGAAATTGCTTTAACATTAGGGGTACTAATGGAAAGGTTTCTTCAATATGATAGAACTAAGTTTGTATTCTACGTTTCATATTTAAATAATGATGTTAACGCACTCGCGAAATAAATAAACAAATAAAATAAACAAATAAATTAAATGGCAACTAAGCGTTATTGCCGGATTGCACCTTATTAAATCCATTTATTTTGATTTCGTTTTTCTTAATTTAAATTTAAGGAATAGAAATATAAATAAATTATCTAGAGTATTAAGAATAAATTCTATTTTTCTTCCAGTTCTTTAAAATTTAAGTAATATTTGCGCAGCGATGAATCAAATTTCAGTAGCTTATATCATCCATAGAACTGAATCATATGCAGAAATAAATTTACCCATGTTATACAAGAAAATGCCTCCTTTCTTCTGAATTCATATAAAGCATTTATTGACGTACATCCTGAGAGAAAAAGTTAATGTCATGTACAAAATTCTGTCCATAAGATGTCATTGATTTTTTTAAAAAAAACGGTGTCGATAAAAAGAATTTTGAAGTTAGGATTCGAGGAAAAAATGCATGTAACGATAACAAAAGTTATATAAACTATTGAATATGGGAATATGTAGATATGGGATAATCTTATAAAATGTAATACGAAAGAAGTTGCTTTAACATTAGGAGTATTAATGGAAGATTTTCTTCAATAAAATACAACTATATTTGTATTGTAGGCCTTATACAGGGTGATTCAGCTCGTCGGTGACAAACTTTAAGGATCGATAGAGCACACCTAGACGAACATTTTTGAATAGGGAATGTAGGGTCCCTGACGCGATGGTAAGGCGCTAGGCGCTTTCGAAAATTTGGGTGCCGAAATTCGAAACGTCATAAAAACTAGGGAAATGGTTAGATTTTCTTGCTTGTTGCGTCGAAATGATTCTGTTTGTTTAGACTTTCTTCAGTACCAATTTGATAAGCGTATCTCTTAAAACATGGATAGGGGGCGCTGCAGACTTTGGAGAGCTAGACAACAACTTTAAGCCCGTTATTTTGATAATTTAACACATGCTCGCCAAAGTTTATACTCTAACTTAAAGTTTGAACCCAAAAGTAGAGCCCTGCAAAAAGCGTAAGAGCCGGAATAAAATGTCAAAGTACAGGGTGGTCGAAACTCGAAGGCTCCTAAGAGATAAACAAACAGATTTCTTGACTTATGGCATGCATTTTCATGATTCTGTTTGCTGGGGCTCTCTGAAACTCAGTTGAACGGTACAAAAAGAAACATCGATAGGGGGCGCTTTGGGCAAAAAACATAATTCGTTGACATTTCGGACGCTAACTGGAAACGGGGCGCTACGATCAGTTAGAAACAAAACAAGAGAGTAATTTACTTATCATAAGAAGCTATTAAAACTGCAGTTTGTTTTTTTTTTTTAACAAACATAGCTGGTTTCAATCATGCACAATGCGCGCAATAAAATTTACATAAGGTGCTTTTTGCTGATTTATGCAAAAGATATCGTACCATATCGATATGCAAAAGATACGTAATGCGTAGACGACAACGCGAGATGACGTAGTTGTATGCGCAGACACGTCTTTTGAACGTGCGGTACCTACTTAAGCTTCGGGTTACTTGTCTGCAGATCGGTAGTAGGATGGAACGGTACACAAACTCTGAATTGGCTGACATGCATTTGGCGTATGGCGCTGCTGGTTGTAATGGACGAGCCGCTCAGCGGTTGTACGCCGAGCGTTACCCCAACAGGCAAATCCCCTGCCATGCCTTCTTCGCTCGAGTACACCAGAGGTTGTCCACAACGGGATCTTTCGACGGAGGCAGGCCTGAACGGGAGCGATCAGTGAGCACCCCCGACAACGAAGAGGCTGTGCTTAACCTGGTTGAGGACAACCCAGGTCTTAGCACGAGAGATATCGCCAGACATGTTGGCATTTCGCAAGCAACTGCGTGGCGCATCTTACGTTCCCGGAATCTGCACCCCTACCACATCCAGCGGGTGCAGTTGCTCAGAGAGCAGGATTTTGGCCCTCGAGTGGAATTCTCAAGATGGTACTTGGCGATGAGATCCAGGGATCCCCGTTTTGTAAACAGCATTTTGTTTACGGACGAGTCCACCTTCAGCCGGGAGGGAATGTGGAACGCCCACAACAGTCATGTGTGGTGTGATGAAAATCCACATGAAACCAGAAGCCGAGCAGCCCAGGAGCGTTTCTCAGTAAATGTGTGGGCCGGCATTCTGGGGGATTGCCTCATTGGCCCTTATTTGTTACCTGAACGGCTGACAGGTGGAAATTACCTGATTTTCCTGGATCAAGTGCTGCCGCAGCTTCTGGAGGAGGCGCACGTACCCGAAGGTTCGCGTCGCCAGATGTGGTTCCAGCACGATGGAGCTCCGGCCCATTACACGAACGACGTGCGTCTCCATCTAAACGCAAGGTATGGCCAGCGGTGGATCGGGCGTGGGGGTCCAGTTCACTGGCCTGCCCGATCACCAGACCTCACCTGCTTGGATTTCTTCCTTTGGAGTTACCTGAAGGCCGAGGTATACCATACACCTGTCAGCAGTGCTGAAGAACTTCTGGCGCGCATTGTGGCAGCTGCAGGGCAGATCAGAGATACTCCTGGCATTGTTGGAAACACACACTCCTCAATGCGACGGAGGTGCGAAGCCTGCATCATGGCCCAAGGTCGAAATTTCGAGCATCTTCTGTAGTGTTATTTTTTGTAAATAAATTTCCAGTATCATTGATTTTTTTGGTCTAAATTTATTCAGAAGTGTTGAGCAGAGGTAGAAAATGTGTTTTCATTATTACTAACTGATCGTAGCGCCCCGTTTCCAGTTAGCGTCCGAAATGTCAACGAATTATGTTTTTTGCCCAAAGCGCCCCCTATCGATGTTTCTTTTTGTACCGTTCAACTGAGTTTCAGAGAGCCCCAGCAAACCGAATCATGAAAATGCATGCCATAAGTCAAGAAATCTGTTTGTTTATCTCTTAGGAGCCTTCGAGTTTCGACCACCCTGTACTTTGACATTTTATTCCAGCTCTTACGCTTTTTGCAGGGCTCTACTTTTGGGTTCAAACTTTAAGTTAGAGTATAAACTTTGGCGAGCATGTGTTAAATTATCAAAATAACGGGCTTAAAGTTGTTGTCTAGCTCTCCAAAGTCTGCAGCGCCCCCTATCCATGTTTTAAGAGATACGCTTATCAAATTGGTACTGAAGAAAGGCTAAACAAACAGAATCATTTCGACGCAACAAGCAAGAAAATCTAACCATTTCCCTAGTTTTTATGACGTTTCGAATTTCGGCACCCAAATTTTCGAAAGCGCCTAGCGCCTTACCATCGCGTCAGGGACCCTACATTCCCTATTCAAAAATGTTCGTCTAGGTGTGCTCTATCGATCCTTAAAGTTT
The DNA here is from genome assembly GCA_964019185.1 of Maratus speculifer. Taxonomy (NCBI): domain Eukaryota; kingdom Metazoa; phylum Arthropoda; class Arachnida; order Araneae; family Salticidae; genus Maratus; species Maratus speculifer. The sequence continues at coordinate 247,175,507 of OZ025302.1, read as the reverse complement.
GTCACCGACGAGCTGAATCACCCTGTATTTAAATAATGAATTTAACGCACGTGTGAAATAAATAAATAAATAAATAAAATCGCAGTTAAGCGTTATGTACCAGATTGCACCTTATTAAATCCATTTATTTTGATTTCGTTTTTCTTAATTTAAATTTAAGAAATAGAAATATAAATAAATTATCTAGAGTATTAAGAATAAATTTTATTTTTCTTCCAGTTCTTTAAAATTTAAGTAATATTTGCGCAGCGATGAATCAAATTTCAGTAGCTTATATCATCCATAGAACTCAATCATATGCAGAAATAAATTTACCCATGTTATACAAGAATATGCCTCCTTTCTTCTGAATTCAGATAAAGCATTTATTGACGTAGCATCTTGAGGGAAATAATCAATGTCGAGCACAAATCCTCTGCATACGACGTCATAATTTTTTTTAAATGAAGATGCTATCGATAAAAGAGTTTGAGGTTAGTTTTCGAAACAGAAAAATCGTGTATAACGATAATAAAAGTATATAAAGCATTACAGATAAGCATACATTCATACGGAATAATGAAAAAGGAAATAAATTTAATCTTGATTCAGATATGTTCTGCATTTTCATGCATCAAATTTCACGAAAGAGTCCTTGGAAAAAACTGCAAGCATGTAATTGGACAATTATATCTGAAAATAGGAAAATATTTTTTCGAACTGTAGGCACGTTATGTACTGGAATATACTGTATTTAATCTGTTTATTTCATTTTTTATTCATTAAGTTTCAGTTTAAGACAATTAAATCTAATTAATCAAATATATGAATAATAAATTTACCTAAATAACCGAATAATAAATATAATAAATATAACCGAATAATAAATGTATTCTTTCAGTTATTTTAAATTTAAGTAATATTTGTACAAGTCATAAATAAAATTTGAATAGATTATTTCTTATTTAGAACTAAATCATATACAGAAATAAGTTTACTCATATTATACAAGGCAACAAGTTGCTTGTCTTTGCGCCAAATGGAGACTAAATATTTTATTTGGCGACGAAACATGCGATTGGATTCGCCAAATTACTAGTACTCAATTTTTGCTTTTGCTTTCTTTTGTTTTTCGTTTTTCATACATATGCATACATATATATTTTTAATATATTTGTAGCGGATAGTTAAAATTAGATTAATAACAATCGATGTCGCAGCTATAAAAACTCAGGTTATTTTAGAACATATTGAAAAAAGGGGGCACATTAAAGGATTAAAGATAATATTTTTAGTGCTACACGGGGAATCTATTTTGCTAATACTTTTTTCATTTGGCAAATTCTTTTTTTTTTAATTAGCCAAATTAATTAATGTTGGTTAGCGAGAACACTGCAAGGCGATAACTGGTTTCTACTGGCTAAATTGAAATAAAGCATTTATTGACGTGTACGTCTTTAGGGAAAAACATAATGTCATACACAAAATTCTGTGCATACAATATAATATTTTTTTCTTTTTTAAATAAGGTCGGTGTCGACGAAAAAAAAAGCTTTGATGTTGGCTTTCAAAAAAAAAAAAAAATGTGCATAAAATATTGAAATAAGAATATGTCAGTATGGCATAATCTCAGAAAATAGAATCGGAAAGGAAATGCATTAGGATTAGAAGTATTAATGGAAAATTTTCTTGAATATGATACAACTATTTCAACATGTTTGTATTGTATGCTGCATATTTAAATACCGAGTTTAAACCTATCTCGAAGTTGAAAAAAGAAATCAGAAATTTAAGAAATAGGAATCTGATTAAATTATCCGGTATATGAAGAATTAATTTTATTTCTATATCTTCCAGTTTTTTTTTAAATTTAAGTAATATTTCCGCAACGATAAATCAAATTTCCCTAGCTTATTTCTTCCTTATAGAACTTAATCATATGCAGAAATAAATTTACTCCTGTAATACAAGACGATGCCTATTTCGTCGTCGCTGAATTCAGGTAAAGCATTTATTGACGTACCGTCTTGAGGGAAACAGATAATGTCATGCACAATTCCTCTCCATATGATGTCATAAGTTTTTTAAAATAAAGATGCTATCGATAAAAGAGCTTTGGGGTTAGTTTTCTAAAAAGAAAATCTGTATATAATGATAATAAAAATTGTATGAAGTATTACAGATAAGTATATGTAAATATGGGATAATGAAAAAGGAATGAAATTTCATTAACATTTAGATATATTTTATGTTATAATGCAACAGATTTTACGAAAGCTACTCTTGGAAAAAACTGTAAACATGTAATAAGACAATTATATCTGAAAATTGAAAAACGTTTTTCTTAAATTGTAGGTGCAAATTATGTATCGGAAGGTACTTTATTCAATCTGTTTATTTGATTTTCGATTCATCAAATTTCAATTTAAGACAAAAAAAAAAATCTAATTCATCTGATATATGCAGAATAAATCTTATCTATATATTTTTCAGTTCATTTAAATGTAAGCAATACTTGCCAAGTAATAAATCTAATTTGAAAAGCTCGTGTTTTCCTTAGAATTGAATCGTAAGCAAAAATAAATTTACTCATATTATGCAGGACGATGCCCCGTTTTACCTCGCTAAATTCAGATAAATCATCTATTGACGTACGTATTGAGCTGAAAAGATAGTGTCACATACAAAACCCTGTCCATACGATACCATAAATTTTTTAAATAAGGATACTGTCGATATAAAGAGTTTTAAAGTTAACGTTCGAAAAAAAATGTGCAACGATAACAAAATTAGATAAAATATTGAAAATAAGAATATGTAAATATGGGATAATCTCATCGAATAGAATTCAGATAGAAACTGCATAAAGATTATGAGTATTTGTTGAAAATTTTATAGAAAATGATGCTACTATTTCAACATGTTTGTATTGTATGCTTCATATTTAAGTACTAAGTTTACATCACTTGCAAAATCAAAAATAAAATAAAATCGTAGTTGAACGTAATATGCCGGATTGCACCATATTAAATCTATTTATTCTGATATTTTTATATTTGGTTTCATTTTAAGAAATACAAATCTAAGCCAATTATTTGGTACATGAAGAATAATTTGTATTTCTATATGTTCCAGTTCTTTTAAAAATAAGTAATAATTCCGCTGCAATAAATCAAATTTCAATAGCTTTTTTCCCCCTTAAAACTGAATCATATGTTTAACAAGATTTATTTATATTATACTAGTCGATGTCTCGTTCTTCCTTGCTGAATTCAGATAAAGCATTTTTTGAGGTAACGTCTTTAGGGAAACAGATAATGCCGTGCACAAATCGTCTGCATTCGGTGTTATAAATTTTTAAAATAAGGATTATGTCGATGAAATGTGTTTTCAGGTTAGTTTTCGGAACTTAAAATGTATGTAAATTGTTGTAGATAAGGACATGTAAATACGGAATAATCCCATAAAATAGAGTTAAAATGGAATTGCATTAGCATTAGGATTATAAATGTCAAGATTTCTTCAATGTTGTACTACTACATCAAAATATTTTTTATTGCTTGCTTCATATTTAATTAACAAGTTTAACCCCATTTCAAAATCGAAAGAAAAATGTTGTAGTTGAACATTTACGGGCCATGAGTAAGTCCTTTTTAATTTATCTATTGTAATATTGATTTATTTCGTTTCAGTTTAAGAAAATTGACTTTGGTTTATATACAGTCTCCTGCCAAATCCATTTATCTAAATAATGCGTGGGGTTAAAGCCCACCAGTTCCCCCTTTATACTTAAGCAATGAAACTCTAAATCCAAGCTGTGAAGTGCCGTATTAAATGGGGTGTATTCCCCGCTCACCTCTTTTATCAACCAATAACTAATCAGGGAAGCGCCTTAAAAAAATTAATCTTTTATAATCGAATTATAATCGAATATTTCTGTCACGTTACGTACACTGTAAAAAATGTCAGATGTTTCTGAATATATAAAAATGTACAGTAATCAAAAACGAAAATATACAGTAACTTCTTCTAACTCACCTAAGGTATCGAAAACCTTTCCTTTGCCTTTAAAAATCCCAGAAAACTATTTGTATTAGAAATTTAAAGAAGAATTTATAAAAATTAATTTTTATTAGTTGCCCGTCCTTTTCTGAAACGTTTCTAAGTAGTTTTTATAGTACAATAATCACTTTTCTGAAATCAAACTATCACTTTTTCGGATTCTATCAATTCTCAAGTAAACATTTTCAGCTGCATAACTGATTTTGGGCATGCAATTGTAGCAAAATAATGTTAATTTTCATATTAATGTTAATACTGTTAAAATTGTATGCTTGTCTATTATACATGTTCTCTGAATTTTAAAATATTTTCATATGAATTGGTAGCATCCGAAAAAGTGATATTTTGATTTGAGAAATTGATTATTGTACTGTAAAAGCTACTTAGAAACGTTTCGAAAAGGACGGACAGCTAATAAAAATTAATTTTTATAAATTCTTCTTTAAATTCCTAAAACAAGTAGTTTTCTGGGATTTTTAAAGGCAAAGGAACGGTTTTTGAAACCTTGGGTGAGTTAGAAGAAGTTACTGTGTATTTTCGTTCTTGATTACAGTACATTTTTATACATTCAGAAACATCTGACATTTTTTACAGTGTACTTACATACCTACGAACATACAGAACTTGCGAACACATTAGCATGCCAGTCTTTGATAGCCTGTGTGCTAATAAAATGTAGTTGAGATTGTTTTAAAAAATCGCTGACAAAAAAGGAATCTTTAATTTTATAAATGCTTCTTTAGATCTCGAAAATATATAGGTTTCTATTTTTTAAAATGATAAAAAATGGCTTTCCGGAAATATGGGTAATTTGGAAAGATTATTGTATTTTATAGTTCCTAGTTTTATTATATTTTTGCTGTTTAGGAAACTTCTGTGTTATTATTTATTATTATTATTATTATTTATTATTATTATTATTATTATTATCATTATTATTATTATTATTATTATTATTATTATTATTATTATTTTGTGTGTATACTTTGTTATGGATACATCAAATCTACATAAATCTGAGATAAAGAAATGATATTCAGGCAGATTTATCTAAAAATAAAATATTATTCTGATGAAATAATAATTTGAATTTGCATGAATAACCAACGCACTGTTATATCTGCATATATCAGCATATATACATTCAAAATAATTAATATTTGTCTCGTTATAAATCAGATTTCAATAACAGCGTTTCAGATAAGTCGGATATAGGAATAAATTTTCTCATATTTTACAACGAGAATAAGTCCTATTTTACCATACACACAATTCTACTAAAGTACTTATTGACGTACATATGGTCCAAGAGCCGACCGCACAAAACCCTAAGTCATCGAGCACAAGAATATTTCTTTTATTTTATGGAAGAGTAATAATAGGGAAATCTAATTATTCATGTCTACTGGAATCGAAGTGGTGCATAAACCAATAAAAAGAATATTGCCCAGTTAAATTGATGGCATTGAGCTCACAGGCTACTCATACTAATTGTACATTACAGCCTTATATTTTCAAGGATTAATTCCGTTCGAAAAAAAATATTAAAGGAGGGGAAATAGCTCCCCCTTTCCCCTTTTTATAGTTAATTACTGAACCCCCCCTTCCAAACTAATCAGGGACATTCTTTACATATAAAAAATCTATATCCAAAATTCAGAGCAAATCTGAAATTTCTTAATAAAAACCAATTTGTATAATTTAAGAGGAGTTATCTCCCTCTTTTATACTTAACCATTAAACTTCCAAAACTATTCAGAGATTTGAACGAAATCTGATAATTCTATATGAAAAACCCATTTATATAAATTAAGAGGAGGGCCATTAGAACCCCCGTTCCCCCTGTTTATACTTGTCCAATGAACACCTAATACCAATCACGGAGGCGCCTCATCAAAATTTTGAACGAAAACTGATAATTCTGCATGAAAAACCCATTTATATCAGTTAATGGCAGGGGCATGAGCCCCCCGTTCCCCCTCTTATACATATCGAATGAACTCCAAAAACTAATCAGGGAAGTGCCTTATCAGGATATACCTATATACAAAATTTCAAGTCGATCGGTTATTTTTATCATGAGTTATCGCGTTACGCACGTACATACAGAACGGGCGGGCACATAAGCTCTCAGGCTATTACAGCCTGTGAGCTAAAAATAAATACCACTAGTGGTTGACTCGTAGACTTAGCATTATGTATTCCTGCACCCAATTTTCTATATTTTCGTACTTTTAATTGTATGGCAAACAAAATGTTAAACGTAAGAGTGATCAACTAGTGGTATCAATTTTTGGCTTATGCACCACTTCGCCTCCGGCAGACATAGATGGTTAGATTCCTCTATCACTACTCTTTCATAAAATAAATGAATTTTTCTTGTACTTGATGACTTAGGGTTTTGTGCGGTTGGCTCTTGGATTAATATGGATTGAGGTAAATTGATAATGTCATACAAATCCTGCACATTCGATGCCATAAATTTCTAAAATAAGGAAGCTGCCGAAAGAAAAGAGCTTTAAGTTGTAAATAGAATAAAAATAAATGTACTGCGTTGTAGATAAAATACATGCATAATTGGAGTGAGCAGTTACAGTTCTTTTAAACGATATGCCACACGATGGGTGTATATACAAATTTAGAAAATGCCCCCCTGGGGGGCAGAGAGGGGGATGGCGCACCGGACTTACAAAATATGAGTAAGCAGTTTAAGGCCTTTCCAAAGATGTGTCACATGACGGGTGTTTACGAAATTAAAAAAAGTACCCCCATGGGGGCGGGTTGGAGGGCGCATCGAATGCGTAAAAAATTATAAATGGTCAATTTTTTCTAACAATATAGCACACGATGGGTGTCATCAACATTTAAAAAAATTCACATCAGGCAAAATTTTGAAAGATTTGCCGGCGGGGGGGAGGGGGCGCATTCACATGAATAGTCACAGGGCTTTAGAACAATGTATCACACGAGTTCTTCCACCTCCAGAAGAGGGGAATGTGGTAACCTTCCCCAAAATATACACCGAGTACGTTTCAAATTTTATAAATAGTATTTATAGAAGTTCCGTGTAAAAAAAAAAATACCGCATCAAAGTCTGCCGAAGTCTGCCGAACTGAAACGACGTTAACCGGAGTGTTAGGTTTTTCTCGTTACGGAATTTCTAGATACGGTCGCCGCGCTCAAAGTCCGCAATAAAAGCTATGCGATAGCTTAACTGGAAATAAAGAATATTCTTTTTAATTAGTTGAAGGAGAAATTTTATTAGAATGTAATTGTTTAGGATCTTCAGAACTGAATACAACAAAACTTTTTTCAAAATAATGCATTGAGTATACTTTAGATCTTAATTAAGCATTAAACTTTTTTAAAAAATAAGAAACCTAAGGTTAGAGATGTTATAGCAAAAACTAACAAACAGACGTGACTTATGTAGTTTTATAAAGAATATATATACAGTAAAACTAGTTTATGATCCTTTCGTTTACTATACGATCCTGCTTAAGATACGAATGATTTGTGTTCTCGTGAAAAAGAAACCTGTATAAAATTACACGGATAAGTTTCGAACCC